>PVHT021183652.1:0-41620 GCA_004024745.2 Catagonus wagneri
TCCCCTCCTCCCTGTCCTCGGCCCGCAGCCCTCCCTCCCCAGCTCCCCTTTTCCTTCAGTCCTCAGTCTCCCTCTTTCCCTCCAAATCCCTTCGTGTCGCCTCCCGGCCCGGCCCTCCGCGGATCCCGTCGTCTTCCTCCTCCTGAAGTCGCCTCTGCCCCAGACCCTCACCTCCCCCAGCCCCCGCCCGGTTCCGGCGCCCCGCCCGCCGAGCTCCCGGCCTCAGTTTCTTTTCCTTCCCGGCTCCTTCCTCTGCCGGCCGCCCTTCCTTTAGGGCGGGTGTGCGCCGGGCAGGCGAAGGCGGCGGCTGGCCGAGAGGATCCCGGCTCAACCCCGCAGGCCTCGGGCTACAGCCATGCGACGCTCGGGGCGAGGCCTGGGCCGGCCGCCCGAGCCACAGGTGAGGCCCGAGCAGGGGAGCCGCGGGGGTCGCTCTCGCTCCGGGGCTGGCCTCGGACCTGGACCTTTCGTCCGGAGCCCAGTTGGGACCCTGGACTTGCTCTAATGCCTGTTGGTTCCAGACTTTTCCGGCCGCTCCGCGGACCTCCCACCGCCCTCGTTCGGGTGCCAAGGCCCCTGAAGCAGTGACTCCAGGCGGTCCACGCGGCGCCGAGTGCTGGGGACCGGGGGGGGGCTGCTGAACCCCCGTGGCCTGGATGCGCGCTCGTTCGCGCTGGGAGGGGCCGAAGCAGGGTCACTTGCGGAAGCCCGCCGCCCGTCCCACACGGGGGCCTCGAGACACCCCGACCTCTGCTACCTTGCTCCCCAGGAGGCCACTGGGTATCTGTCCGCAGTGCGAGGGGTCTACCGAGAGCTGGGTCTGCCCGCGGCGCTTTCCCCCAGTCCCTCCTTCCCCGGAGCTGGACGCGCACCGCAGGGGCCTTTTTTTGGCAGCGGGCGGAGCAGGGTTTCCCAGAACCGCCGCGGAAGCCGGGCGGAGAGAGCGCTGGGGGTAATTACAGCCCCGGGGAGTAGGCAGCCCTGTGGGACGGAAGCGGGTCCTCCAGTGGGGGGCGCTCGGGCGCAGCCCGCCTGGCTCTCCAGGCCCAGGCGTGGGGGGAGAGGGCGCCCCCCGGTGGCGGCTCTCTCGGCCGCGGCGCGGCCCTGGGTCAGAGCACCGCCTGAGTGCCGGGTGGTGGGTCTGGTGTATCTTTGCTCTTCACCTGGATTAGGTTTCGGAGCTGGGCCACAGCCTCACGCCTCCCAATCTCTACATCTTTTCTTATCTTCTCAGTCTGTCCCTACACCTCTCTCCTTATCTTTCCCTCTTCTCTCACCTCCTTATTCGCTTCTTTTCGCTTGCTTCTCGAATCACTCTTGTTCCCCACCAACTTCATTCCTTTACAATCTTTATCTCCACTTGAAATCCTTGGTGTAAATAAATGAGCACACCCACTGCTGCCTCACAGGGTGTTAGTGACAAACTTGACAGGTGAAGTAACTGTCAAGTTTGTCAACCCAGAAAGGTGAAGTGACTTGTTCAAGGTCACGAAGCTCGAACTAACAACTGGCATGTCTGTAGTGCTTTGCACTTCAAGGAGTGTCATTTGAAATCCCAGTCTTTTGTTTTTTACTAACAATTTTTATTGAGGTATGATGTTCATACCGTAAAATTCACTTAAGTGAACATTCTCTGATTTTTGGTATATTTACAGACCTGTGCAACCATCATCACAAATAAGTTACAGCATGTTTCTATCATCCCCAAAAGAAATATGTCCATTTATAGTCACTTCGCATTCTACCCATAGTCCCAGGCAAACAGTAATCCAGACAATCTATCTTTTTTCTTTATTTTCTTTGTTTATTTGCCTTTTTTTAGGGCCGCACTCACAGCACATGGAGCTTCCCAGGCCAGGGGTCGAATCGGAGCTACAGCCGCCAGCCTACACCTCAGCCACAGTAACACAGGATGTGAGCCGCGTCTGCAACCTACACCACAGCTCACAGCAACGCTGGATGGTTAACCCACCGAGCAAGGCCAGGGATCGAATCCACAACCTCATGGTTCCTAGTCGGATTCGTTAACCGCTGGGCCACGACGGCAACTCCTATCTTTTTTCTTTAAATCATTATTCCAGATGTTCTCTTGTGGTGCAGGGGGTTAAGGATCCAGTGCTGTCACTGAAGTGACTTGGGTTACTGCTGTGGTGTGGGTTCCATCCCTGACCTGGTAGTTTCCACATGCTGTTGGTACAGCCCCCCATCCCCAAATCATTATTCCGGTTTTTTATTTTTACTTTTTGCCAGGCCCACAGCATGCGGACGTTCCCCAGCCAGGGATCGAACCTGCGCCACAGCAGTGACCTGAGCCATAGCAGTGACAACACCAGATCCTTAACCCATTAGACCACTAAGGAAATCCTATTCTAGTTCTATGGGGATGGTCCAACACTCAGGTTAAGTAACTTGTCCAAGATCTCTCAGCTAATAAATAAAAAAGTCAGGATTAGAATTCAAGGTTCTTGGGAGTTCCTGTCATGGCTCAGCGGTTAACGAACCTGGCTAGCATCTATGAGGTGGGTTCGATCCCTGGCCTTGCTCAGTGGGTTAAGGATCCAGCATTGCCGTTAGCTGTGGTGTAGGTCACAGATGTGGCTCAGATCTGGCATTGCTGTGGCTCTGGCGTAGGCCGGCCACTACAACTCTGATGGACCCCTAGCCTGGGAACTTCCATAGGCCTCGAGTGTGGCCCTAAAGAGACCAAAAAAAAAAAAAAAGGGAATTTAATGCTCTTGCATTCCAGTCTAAAACTCTTTCCTAAATGCTGATGCCTTTCCTTCATTATTTCTTGTTTTGTTTCTCTTACTCCCTCTTTTACATAAACGTTCCATCCCCAACCCACTGTCTCTTGCATCTCCTCCCTTGGAGGAGGCTGAGGGATTTCCCTGCGTCAAAGAAGCAATACAGCAGTCTCTGCCCCTGGAAAGTCTTCCCCTGGCCAGATCCCCGGGGGAGGTGCCAGGCCAGCTTGAGCCTTGGTGTAGGTGAATGGCTTTTGCCTTCCTTCTTCTCAGGCAGACCTGGGGTGGGCCCCAGGCCCTGTTCCGGCCTCTTTTCCGCCAGCCTGGGTGGAAATGGTGACGGAGATGATGCAGTCGAGGTCCGGAAGGGTGGAAGCTGAGAGGGTAAAATTAGTAACTCTATGGTGAAGGCCCTTGAGGTCAGACACTCCTTGGAATGTTGGCTCCTGCCCCCACTTCCTCTCCAAGTCCCTTGGAAGAGAAAGTGGAGACCCTGCCGTCCTGGGTCTCCCTCCTTACCTTCAGTCACCTTCTTTTCAGCCTCTCCACATTTCAGCCGCAAATGGGAAGTTTCCCACTTTAGCAAGGTGGCCAAGGGACAGGCATGTAGGCACATATTAGTATACCAAAGTCCTTCCTCATAGTTCTCAGGTACCAGAACGGTGAGCCAGGGAGAAAGGGATGGAAGGGAGGAGAGAGGGAGGAAGAATTCAAGTTCTGGTTCTGGTGTCTCTTTGACCTCTAATCTTAGGTTCTAAGGACCTAAGCTTCCTACAGCACCAAATCAGGTTAAGAACTTGAGAGTCGTATATTCCCGTGTTAGTCACCAGTGAGTTATTGTTTTGTTTTGTTTTGTTTTCTGATTGTGTGGGGGTAAGACTGCTTTCTGGGGAAGAGAGGGTGCAGGAATCAAGACAAAGAGATGGTGGGAATAGTTGCATTTTCCCCTTGTGTCTCCTTTAAGAAAACATCCTTCTGAGATTCCCGGGAAAGAGACAAGGGAGAAGAGGGGAAGGAAGGACTTGGGGAGGGAGCTCCCACTCAGCCCTGCCACCCACCTGGGGCCCTCTGTCTACCAGTGTCCCTGAAGGGGCTTCCTTGGACTCTCTTGGACTCGCTTCTCCCACTAAGTTCGATTTTCCCCACTCCGCTTATGGCTCCAGGTGTCTGAGTGTCCTCAGCTGACAAGGCCTAGGTCCTGGGTGTCAGAGATAAGAAAGCACAGAAATACAGGTTGGGCCCTATAGAGCTTTTCGTGCTTCCTGTGTGGCGAGGGCCAGGGCTGGCTGGGGTGGCATCCACGCCTTGGCTGGAGCTGGGGCATCGCTTCCTCCCAGGAAGCTCCTGGGTTGCCTCCACTTCTCCCCCAACAGGAGTGAGCTGGGAACGATGGTGACTGGGCTGGCCCTGGGCTGGCCCTGGCCTGGCCGGAGAGCCCAGCTGCAGAGCCTGCTCCTTTCCCTTTCCTGCCCTGGCCTCCCGCCTCACCTGTTTTCTGCTGTGTCTGCAGGAGCTCTGGAGCCGCAGGACCATGGACACTCTCAATAGGAGCCAGGTGGGTCCCGGATGCAAGACCCAAGCTACAGTGCAGGTGAGTGGGGTCGGGACCGATGGTGAGGATGGGCTGGGCCCAGCCTAAAGATGAGAGTGGCAGTACCTCTCTGCTCTTCCCCAGGTCCCAAGCCTATTAAAATCCGAGGCTTTAGCTGAATTAGGTTAATTGGTTCACCCAGAAGATACTCTTTGAAATACCCTTTGAAGCAGTTTACAAACTGACCCTGAGCTGTATCTCCTCTGCGATCCATGTCCTGCCCTCTCTTGTAATTTTGCCACCATTAGTAACTCTGGTGAAGGCCCTTGAGCAAGCAATGGCCAAGTGGATTGCCAGGGACAAGTCTACAGGGACAAGTCTTTTTTTTCTTTTATTTTAACTTTTTAGGGCCGCACCCATGGCATATGGAGGTTTCCAGGCTAGGCGTAGAATCAGAGCTATAGCTGCCGGCCTACGCCACAGCTATAGCAATGTGGGATCTGAGCCTCGTCTGCAACCTGCACCACAGCTTATGGCATCACCCAATCCTTAACCCACTGAGATGAGCGAGGCCAAGGATTGAACCTGCATCCTCGTGGATACTGGTCGGATTCATTTCCGCTGAGCCACGATGGGAACTCCCTACAAGGACAAGTCCTGATTCTGCCATCCTCTGTGTACCCTGCGCTTTTACCCAGCAGCTCCCCATTCCCCTTACTTTCTCCTTGTTTCTGTCCTAATAAACAAAAGTGGCAGTTAAACCAAGACTTGAGATAAATCCAGTGGGACTAGTCAGTGGCCTAGATTCAGATCTAATTACAATTTAGTGGAATGATACTCTGTGCAAGATTTTGTGCTAAGCCTTTCGCCACCCTCAGAGCCCTTTGGAGAGGGCAAGTGCTGGAGAGAGTGCCGTGTGACTGGGACTAGGGTGGTAAGGTGCCAGCCTGGAGTCTCATGATGCTCATCCCCCACATCCGCTACTTGCAGAAAGGTCCCTTGGACCTGATCGAAACAGGCAAAGGGCTGAAAGTGCAAACGGACAAACCCCATCTGGTGAGCCTGGGCAGTGGGCGGCTCAGCACGGCCATCACCCTTCTGCCACTGGAGGAAGGTGAGTCTGGAGGGGCGCCTCGCCTGCCACCCCTCCATCCTTATAGCCATTCCTGCCCTGGAATCCAGGCCCGTGTTGGGCCCTCCTGCTCTCTGCTGGCGGTTTCTCTCCCGCTTGCTTCCCTTTGCCTCTGCCTCCCCCGCTTGCTTCCCTTTACCTCTGCCTCCCCAGACCGCCAGTGCTCTTGGGTGGCTAATCTGGCTCCCTGACTAGTATTAAAGATCAGCTTAGAAATAAGGAGGAGAGCACTGACAAAGGAGAGCACATGGCCCTTGGCAACCAGTGTGGCCAAGAAGAATAGGTACCCCACTCCAGGGCCATGCCTGGCATGGGAGAAGGTGCTGGTAGAGACGGGAGATGGGAGTGGGGCAGAGCTCCCAGATAAGGCCCCCCCACACAGCCCCCTCTGTCTCAGTCTGTCTCTCAGCCCCTGCCCTTCCTCTCTTCCCTCCTGGCTGCACTTGTTGCCCGGGTGACACTACATTCTCCGCATTCTCCAAATACCAGTGCTGGGGGCTCTGCCAGGGGGAGGGGCTGTGCCTGCAGAAGTCTGGGGAGAGTCTGCCCTGAAGAGAGGGAGGGAGGGAGGGCAGGCGGGCAAGGGTTGCAGGTGACAGAGGGAGGGAGGGAAGAAGGAGAGAGGGTGAGTTGGAAGAAAAGAGGGAGAGAATGGAGAAGGAGGAAAGCATCTTAGGGAGGGGGGACTGGAGAGACTCAGGTCCCCCTTCCTTCTTCTATCTGTGGATCCTCTGTGCCCGCTGGGCCTTCCCATCTACCCCTGACTGTCTCAGGGGCTCAGGGGCCCCAAGGGGGCGGCCAGTGGTTGTGGCAATAGATTTCCAGTGTAGCCTCCTTGCCGGGCTGGGTCCCTGCCTCCTCAGCTTGGACCACGCCCTGACTCAGTTTGCTTCCTGTCTTCAGGGAGGACAGTGATCGGCTCTGCGGCCAGGGACATCTCACTGCAGGGTCCAGGCCTGGCTCCAGAGCACTGCTACATCGAGAACCTGCGGGGGACCCTCACCCTCTACCCCTGCGGCAATGCCTGCACTATTGACGGGCTCCCCATCCGGCAGCCCACCCGGCTCACGCAGGGTAAGGCTGACACCCTGGAACCGGGGGAGCCTCCCTTTAAGAGCTTGTGCCCGACAGGTGCAGGGGAAGCTGGCCTGGCGGTTGCCATGGTAACTGCCTTGCGTGGCCAAGTTGGGGGTGGGGTGCTTGGTGCGTCTGGATCTGGTGCGCGGGGACATCCCTGCAGTGTCGGACTTGTTCTCCAACCTGCTCTTCTTTGGTCTCCCCCACCGTGGGGGGGAGGAGGCGCTGCTTCCTGCTGTTAGAGGGCCCGGGGTGGCGCAGTTGTTAGGGGACAGCAGTTGGAGCAGCAGTCTCCTGCTGACAGTGGCTTTGGGGTCATGAGTACGGTTGGTTACCACCCGTTCCTCAAAGCAACAGGCCATTTTGCTGTGTAGCGCAGCTCTAAAACCTGGGCCTCTGGTTACTCTGGTGACCAGGCAGATAAAGGGTTGACCCAGGTAGCACTCTGGTAGACCAGTTGTGTTTGCCCTGGGCATCAGTGCATACAGCGAATCATCACATTCGGGGGGGGGGGGGTGGTGAGAAAAGCAGATTTGGGTGGCCTAGAGGATAAGCGCTTCCGACTAGGCCTGGCTCTGAGGACTCATGTCCTTTTTCCGAGGACTCTCACGTCTTACTGCTGGAAGCTCCTTTGCGATAGAAACCCCTCTCACTCCACTGTTTCCCCCCTCCTTCTCTTCATACCCTTTGGGGCCTCTCCCTGCAGAGCTGACCCAGGAGATCTCTGCCTTTGGGAGTGTGTGTCGGGGACAGTGGCTTCAGGGAGGCAGGTCCGCCAGCAGCAGCAAACAGGCCCTGGTCTCTTCCAGGGCTTGTCTGACTTCAGATAAGAGGAGGAACCCCCATAAATTGGGGCTTTGGCTGTGATGCCGTCTGGCTCCTGATAGTCTTCTTCATTCTCAAAGACAGCATCTTCCCCAAGGTTTGGGACGTGGAAATGAGACATTAGGGCAGCAAGCAGAGGCAGGGGCAGGGTTCAGAAAAGGCTGGAGAAAGAGCCCAGCTCTTACTCCCCCAGCCCCAGATCCCTCACGTTCACAGGCAAGAATGTTCTTCCCCTGTGTCTTGAGAGCAGTCGGGGAACCCATGCTCTGCAGGCCTCTCTTGCTCAGTCTTCCCAGCGTTTAGCTCCCCGAGAAGCCCCTGGGCCAGGATGGGCTTCTTAGGCATTTCCTGTGGCCCAAGTGACCCCCCAACTCCTCCCCAGCCAAAAGCCCACCCTGCCAAGTATGTACCCTCCCACTCTCTCTGACCCCAAACCCCCTTCCCCCTTTTGCTCCCTCCCACCCCCATAGCCGCCTTGTCTGGGCTCGCCTGTCTCAGAAGCCTGGCAGCCTGGGGAGGGGTAGGCAGAGGCACAAAGGAACGGGTGTTCTTCTCCGCGGCACTACCCCTCCCCTGGGCTCCAGGAGTTGAGGGTTTCCTTGTCTCATCTCTGGAGCAAGGCACCAAGCCCAGCCCTCCCTGGCCCCACTCCGGACATTCTTGGGAGTGCGTTTCCCTGGAAACTGGGTGGCTTGGGGGTGCATGTGCTATCTCTGTGTGTCTGTGTAACTGGAGTGTGTTTATGTATCTCCGGATGTTTGTGACTCGGGGCGTGTGTATCTCTGTGTTTGTGTCTTTCCTTGTGTTTATGGATCAGAGTGTTCAAGTGGGGGGGGTCGGGGTGAACACAGGACTACGGTCCTTGAAACACCCCCGGGTGTGTTCCCGTGTGCGTGCATGAGGACTCGCTGGACACGTGCCTCTCTGCGGGCATATGTGCAAGAGGATCATTTTCCCTGTTTTGTTCCCCTAATCTACCCTTGTGTTGGGGGGGGGCTCCTCTTTGAAAAACAGAAGGCTACCCCAGAAATAACAAGGAGCCCTCTCTGACTGGGCCAGGCCTTGGATGCGTCATGCTGGGCGCTGTGCCCAGCCATAGGCAACTTGGAGAGGCACACGTCATAACGAGCAGAGTGGCAGTGACAGGCTCTTCCAGCAGGAATCTGCCTGGGCCAGGGGTGAGGGGAAGCAGGCAGAAAACCTTGAGCTCGAGCTACAGACATGGCAGCCGGAAGCAAGGGAGCCGGGAGGATCCTGATTCCGGTCCCGTGCCTGGGTGTCTTGGTGCATCCCACGCTGCCTTCTCTCGACAGAGCGAGGGCTGGGGCTGGGAATAGGACCAAGGAGATGAGGAGGAATCTCCATCTGGGCCTAGCCTGCCCCGCCCTGGGACCACAGCGCCGGACCACATGAAAGATCCGGGAGGGGACCAAGTGGAGGAGGACCAGAGAGCCATGCCACTCAGGGTCCAGGCTGTCTAGACAGAAGGTCCCCATCCTCTCCCAGCGTTCACCGCCAGCGCTTGTCTCCGCGTCTCCTCTGCCCAGGCCCCTCGTCGGTGGGTAGGGGCTTATGTGAGGGCTGGAGGGGAGGTGCCTGGAATGTGGCTGCGGAGCCAGGATTTCTGGGCTATCTAGTGGCCTCCCTTTGGGATCCAGGACACTGAGCCTCTCCCTTTTCCACTCTGCTGTCAGTTATTCCTTCTGAAAAATGGGAGTGAAGCCTCCAACTGTCTTTTGTTATAAGGCTGCTAAAGATCTTGACTAATAAAGCTCAAAGGAAGCAGAGAAAAAGCAAAAGCTCCTAGCTCGCCATGTCTTTGTGCCTGCCTCCTGCCCTAATTCTCCCTGGCGGGCATCCTCCGTGTCTGTCTCGGTCTGTCCAGCTGGCCGTCACAGTTTCCAGACCGATGAATCACATTTCCTGAGGAGATTTTTTTTTTTTTTTTAAAAAGGCCTCCCCCTGTTTTGCATTTGACCCTATATGGTTTTCCTTTTTCCTTCAGAAGAGAAATAAGCCGCCTGTGTACACGTGAGCATGTGAGCGTGTGTGTATGTGTAGTACGGCCGTGTGGTAGGTGTTCAACAAGGCTGGAAAAATCGTTTCTCTAAGGAGGTCGATTTTTGATGTCAGAGCCTCTCCGGGGACTGAGTGAAGGCTCTCTCTGCCTGAGCGAGTGTGTAACCGGGAGGGAGGCTGGCGCCTGTGCGGTTGGCGGTGTGTTTGAGAATAAATGTGTGTGAGAGACAGGGCTTGTTTAACGGGGGTGTCTGTGTGACTGAGCAGGTGCTGGTGTGCTCGGGAGGGAAGGCGTGTGGGGCTGCGTGAGCTCAGCGCATACAGAGTACTTCTGCGGGAACCCAGCTCTGTCCCTTAGGGTTCTGGTGCCCAGAGGCCGGGTCCCTGGAATGAGAGGAGCTTCCTGGGGCCTGGGCTGGGTGGTGGGTACTTGGCTGGCCCAGAACCTCAGCCTGACCCTGGGGGCTCCAGAGGCCGTGGCACTGTGTTTCCTGGGTGGGAAGGGTACCTCCTTGGGGTGGAGAGCTCTTCGCTGGGGTAGCACAACCGGTGGTTCCAGTGGGGGTTATGGGGCGAGGTGAGCTGCTGGAAGTGGGGGGGAATGGGGTGTGCGGGGCGGAGGAAGAGGTGTTTAGGGTGGAGATGCGGCCACGATGCTCACATTGCTCAGAAGAACACTGCGTGGGCCTGAACTCCCACGTGTCACAGGCCAGAGCTGGATCCAGTGACCTTGCTGGATTCCTGGGAGCTTCACTCTTCTAATAGATGGAACCATGGAATGTCAGAGCTTAAGCTCTGCTGCCATTGAAGCCGACCTCTTCACTCTGTTTTTTGTTGGTTTTTTTTTTTGTCTTTTTGCCTGTTTTTTTTTTTTTTTTATCTAGAGCCGCACCCGTGGCATATGGAGGTTCCCAGGCTAGGGGTCTAACAGGAGCTGTAGCCGCCGGCCTTCACCACAGCCACAGCAACGCAGGATCCGAGCCGCGTCTGCAACCTACACCACAGCTCAAGGCAACGCCAGATCCTTAACCCACTGAGCGAGGCCAGGGATCGAACTTACAACCTCATGGTTCTTAGTCGGATTCGTTAACCACTGCGCCACGAAGGGAACTCCTAACCTCTTCACTCTGTTGATAAGGAGGGTGTGACTGGCCCAAGGTGACCAGCCAGCCGGGTCGGGGCTGGCCCCATCCTAGGCTCTGGTGACTTCTAACCACAGTGGGACCCCGCTTCTTCTCACTCCTGCCCCCTGGCTCTTCACCCTCTGGCCTCCGTATCTACCTCTCACCTTTCCTCCTTCAGTCACCTCCCCTGAACATTTCCTCCCTGCCGGGCTTCTGCACCTGACCCGGCTCCGGAATCCCCCAGCTGGCTCCCTCCCCGCATCCTCCCGCCCCGCCCTCTCCATCCCGCTCCCCTCTCTTCTCCTCCATCACTTCCTCTTCCCCTCCTCCTCCTCTCCTTTGTCCCTCCCTCCCTGGCTCCCTTCCCCCCGCCGCCGGTGGCCGGCCCGCCCCTCCCCGGGCATTGGTGGCTGCTCTCGGCGGGGCTGCTCGCTGCTCCGAGCCGGAGTTGGCCGCACGGGAGGTCCGCCCGCCCCCTCAAAGGCCCGGGGCGGGCCGGGAGCCTGCAGGGCCCCAGCTAGCGGGGGCGAGCGGTCCGGAGGTCCGGATTCGGTGGTGAGTCCTGAGCCCTGGGCCAGCCGCAGCCCCGGCAGCCGGGCGCCGAGCAGCTCAGCTGGGAGGGGCTGGGGGGCGGGGTAGGCGCGTGAGGAGTGGGAGCAGATCGTGGACCCCTCTTTAGGAGCTTGAGCCTGAGAGGCGGGATTGTGTGTAAGCCCCGGACATTTCTGAATGAGCGGGGCGTCTGGGCTTGGGGCCGCTGGCCAGTACTAGGTGCTCCCCTTCATGAGACCTGCCTCTGGATGGGGAAAGGGTGAGGATAAGGGGAGCCTGTGTTGTGACTAAGAGGGGTCTCCGATGGCAGCGGCGGAGGCCCTGCCTCCCATCTGCCTCTCACCCCAGCCTCCTTTTTGGCCAGCTCATTCTGTTTGTGTGGCCAGCAGGGCAGTGGCTGTGGCTCTGAGTGTGTAAGCCCATATGCCTGTATCTGTGCGAGTCTGCGTGTTTCTGAGAGTGCATGTGTGTGAGCCAGGATGAGTGTGTTTGTGTGTAGTGTTTTCTCCCCAGTCTCTCGGAAATAGGATCCACCCTCTCCTTTGCCCTGTTTTTTCCCCTCCAGTTGTGTAGTTCCTCCACCTACCTGCCCACTGAGCCCCTTTGGGGTGGGGGGGCATGAACACAACTTTGCCTGGATGAGAAGGGGTTCTTGGGTTTCCTGAGTGGGCATGACCTGTGGAGATGTGGGGCAGGGGTGGAAAGAGGCGGTTTCTTCCCAGAAATAGGCTGGCCAGGCCCCTGTGTGCATGGGACCAGGGTTGGGGCAATGCCTGGGGCCCCTGAGTGCAAATAGAAAGTTAATTTGGGCAGGAGCTGGGCTGCAATCAGTCCTGCTGCCCTCCTGCCCGCTCTATTAATACAGAGCCAGCTCTGCTGCCTGGCATCACCTATTTATAGCCCCAGAGGCGGCATAGCCACACCCCTTATACAGAGGAGGGTGAGGGGCAGAGGAGGGGGCAGGGAACTCACAGCTATAGGAGCTGGACTGAGGGTCCCTAGGTGCCCACTGCCTCCTTGGGTGGGCCTGGCACTGATGCGCTGGAATCTGCCCAGACTCCCCACCTCTTTCCCAGTCTGGACTGTGCGGTCAGACTCCTATTCCACTCCCCCCACAACCCCATCAGTCTAGGGTTGAGTAGGTCTGTCTAGACCCTGCGAACTCATCATTAATTAGCTTGTTAAATGGCTGAAAGGAGGGGGAGGGGAATGGCAGGGCTCTTTCTGAAACAGCTGTGGTTGTAATTAGGTGGATGGTGTGGCTGGCTGTTATTTATTCTGGTTATGATTGCTCTAGGCTCAGCTCCTCTGATTGGTGGCTTGGGCGGGAAGGCTGCTTCCTCTCCTAACCACCCATCAGCCTTTGGAACTGTTGGTGTCCGCCTGCCTGGGAGGGCCTGTGGGTGTGCCAGAGAAGTAGGAGTAGGTGGTTTTGTCTACTATGTTATCTGCCGTGGGCTTCCCAGACTGCTAGTCCCCCATCCTTGGCAGTGCCCCGGGCTCCTGAGCTCCTCAGTAGGGGGCCTGCCAAGGTACCCACGTGGCCTGGGATGCCCCATGCCCTCGTGGCCTGCCTAAGCTGCACTGACTCAGCACCCAGGAATGTAGACTTCCCTGCCAGTCTTAGCTCAGACTGGCATGAAGCTTTGGGTGCCAAGTGGCACCAGATTGGGTAGACAGGGGCCAGGGGCCAAGGCTGTGGACAGATTGGAAGGGTGGGCGGAAGAGAGCACCAGGGCTCTGGCTTCTCCCAGCAGAGCATCTTGTGCCGCTGCCCTCTAGCACCTGTGTGGCCGGGAAGAGGAGCTCTGCCAGCCAGGCTTAGGCGCCCGTGGGCACACCTGCTGCTGGGCACACTCCTGGTGCCCCTGGCTATGTTTTCTGGCTCCCACGTACCCTCCCCTCTCCGTACACGCACACTTCCTGGGCAGGACTGGGCTTGTGTCTGCTGCCTGGGAATGTGGTTGGCTGAGCCTGGGCCCACTGGCCTTGGCTTGGCCACGTTCCAGGGGAGACCAAGGGACAGGAAGATGTCAGGCCAAAGAGAAGGGAAGCAAGTCCTGGTCCCCACAGGGGCATCTGACCGATCCATGGTGTAGCCCTGTCCCCGTCTCAGAGCTTTTTTGAGATCCTGGAAGTTGCTGCTTCTCAGACTGACTCTTCCCCTAAAGTGGCAGTTAGATGGATCATGGGTACAGGTTTGGGGGCAGCACTTGGGTGTTTGTATTCTCTTAAGAACCTTCTTCGGAGTTCCCTTTGTGGCTCAGTGGTTAACGGACATGACTAGGATCCATAGGATGAGGGTTCGATCCCTGGCCTCGAACAGTGGGTTAAGGGTCCAGCGTTGCTGTGAGCTATGGTGTAGGTCACAGACGCAGCTTGGATCTGGTGTTGCTGTGGCTGTGATGTAGGCCGGCAGCTGTAGCTCTGATTCTACCCCTAGTCAGGGAACTTCCAAATGCTGCGTGTGCAGCCCTAAAGAGCAAAAAACAGGAGTTCCCGTGGTGGCGCAGTGGTTAACGAATCCGACTAGGAACCATGAGGTTGTGGGTTCGATCCCTGGCCTTGCTCAGTGGGTTAAGGATCTGGCGTTGCCGTGAGCTGTGGTGTAGGTCGCAGATGCGGCTCGGATCCTGCGTTGCTGTGGCTGTGGCGTAGGTCAGTGGCTACAGCTCCGGTTAGAGCCCTAGCCTGGGAACCTCCATATGCCATGGGTGTGGCCCTAAAATGACAAAAAAAGGCAAAAAAAGAGCAAAAAACAAACAAACTAAAAAACCTTCTTCGTTTACAGAGCACTTTGGCATATACTGTCTTGTTAACTCTGCCAGGTCAGTGGTATTTTTCTCATTTTTCTGATGAGAAAACTAGACCCAGGGAGGTGAAGTGACCTTACCTGAAGATCTTGCAGGTATTAAGAAGAAAATTTAGGAGTTCCCTTGTGGCTCGGTGGGTTAAGGATCCAGCATTGTCACTGTTGTGGCTCTGGTTACAGCTGTGGCTCGTGTTCACTCCCTGGTCTGGGAACTTCTGCATGCTGCAGACATGGCAAAAAAAAAAAAAAAGAAAAAGGAAAATTATTTAGGACTAGGGCTCATAAACCAGTGCTCTTTCTGCTCAGCCCTGCGCTGTGGAGCTGGGCTGGGGCCTGTCTCAGGCCCAGGCAGAGTCGGGCGTGGACCTTGGGGCTGCCGTGCATGCAGGTGGGGGTGGTTCTCTGGAGACTGGGGTGAGCCTGCCCTGCCAAGCTTTTGCTTTCTCTGCAGGCTGCATGTTGTGCCTGGGTCAGTCCACCTTCCTCCGCTTTAACCACCCGGCCGAAGCCAAGTGGATGAAGAGCATGATTCCGGCAGGGGGCCGGGCCCCCGGCCCCCCCTATGGTCCTGGCCCAGGTAGGTACCCAGGTGGGGCGGGTGGCTGGTTTGGTGGCACCCCGCAGCCAGTCCTCCTTCTTGCCCACTCCAGCCAAACTTGTAGTGTCAGGGCAGGACAATACCCGTGATCTGGGCTTGCTGCCACCTCCCATGGGCCACTGGTGGAGAGCGCCAGGCAGTCTGGCCACTGGGAGAGATCCAAGAAGTACTGCTTGGCTAGAATTGGGGAATCATGTGCCTGAAGGATGGAGGGCTCTGCCAGCCTGTGTCCCACTGCCCTGGAAGGTGCCCCCTCGCTGTCTGGGACCCTGACTCTCTTGTGTCGCCTCAAGACACAAGAGCCTCACTCTTGAGGGTGGCCTGAGGAAGCAGAAGAAAGCATCCGATGGAGCTCATGAAAGTTCCGGAGGGTCGCACCTGCTTGTGATCATGGCCTTGGGTCCTGCCCCACCCCCAGGCCATGCCATGCCAGCTGATGACTCAGTGGAGCAGCTGCAGTTTGTGTGTGAATTATTGATCCCCAGGGAGAGTTGGTGATTGTCCCAGGGAACAAGCACAGGCCCTTCAGCGCAGCTGCCTAGTGGGTGGGGTACAGACCAGGAGACTGCCTGTAGGCTGCCGCCCCAGACTTTGCACAGGCGTTCAGACGGCCGTGGGGTGACAGGCATCAGCGTGGGCATGGGAAAAGTGGACACGCATGTCAGCTACACCTAGTGGGATGGCATCAGTGGCTTAAGTGGATAGTCCAGGGATTTGAGGAAAGATGGGTGGTCACTGGCATCATCAGTATCCACAGAAACCCCTCTGGCTTTGGTCTCACACTGTCCCCATAGTTTTGGACCCAGACTTGGGCTTGCAAAGGCTTTCTCTTCTCCTCCACCCCTTGCCTTTTCTAGGCCCTTGGGGGTGCAGAATCCTGGGTTCCAAGTCCGCTCCCCGGGTAGCTTCACCCTGCCCCCACCCTGACCTTGTCACGCCGCTCCCTCAGCTGTTTGGGGCAGTGGTTCCAGGGACTCCTGGTTGGTTGATGAGGGCTGGGGCAGGGCAGGGGCAGGCTTTTGCTGGCGTGGCTTAATGAGTTAATTGGAGGCACTGGGCTGCACCTAGTTGCTGGCCCGCCTGGCTTCCAGGAACTGGCCTATAGGGCCAGGCCACTCCCTTGCCTCTGACTGGATAAAGAGGAGCTGCACACACCCCTCACTCAGCCCTGGAGGCTTTGTGCGTGTGTTTCCCCGGGTTTCGGCTGTTCTGTTGGGAGACCCTGATGTCCTATTAGACTGGGCCGCGCCCCCAGCAAGCCCCTACGCCCTCTGCAGAACCGCTACATACCCTTCCTGAGGGAAAGAAAGGTCGAGGAGGCTGGGAAAACCCAGGCGGAAGGAACCTAGTCTTGGGACCGGCAGTCAACAGCCAGGCCGGAAAGTGCCTGGCTCTGTTGCCAACTCAGTCCCAAGTGGTGAAATGTTAGAGCCCGAGAGCCCCGCCCACCCTTTTCCTTCACAGAGGTGACACCAGGCGCAAATGACTTGAGCAAGTTGCGTGTCAGGTCAGTGGCAGAGCTGGCGCTGGGACCCAAATCTCCTGGCTGCTTCTCCAGGGCCCTTGCAGCCCTACTCTGCTAGCAGGAGGAGGTGGGGAGTGCTCCTCCCTCTTGCGCATTTGTAGCACCCTGGGGCCTCGGAGGTGAAAACCTGGGCCTGCGAAGACATCTTTGTACTGCCCTTCAGGAGAGTCAGAAAGCCTGGTGAATGGGAACCACACTCCACAGCCCGCAACCCGGGGACCCTCAGCCTGTGGCAGCCACAGTTCCCTGGTGAGCTCTATTGAGAAGGACCTGCAGGAAATCATGGACTCGCTGGTGCTAGAGGAGCCTGGAGCTGCTGGCAAGAAGCCTGCCGCAACTTCCCCACTGTCACCAATGGCCAACGGTGGCCGCTACCTGCTGTCCCCGCCAACCAGCCCCGGCGCCATGTCTGTGGGCTCCAGCTACGAGAACACCTCTCCAGCCTTCTCCCCGCTCTCCTCACCAGCCAGCAGTGGAAGCTGCGCCAGCCACTCGCCCAGTGGGCAGGAGCCAGCACCTTCCATGCCCCCACTGGTGCCCGCCCGTTCCTCCAGCTACCATTTGGCCCTGCAGCCCCCACAGTCCCGACCCAGCGGCGCTCGCCCCTCCGAAAGCCCCCGCCTGGGCAGGAAAGGGGGTCACGAGAGGCCTCCCAGCCCTGGCCTCCGAGGTCTCCTGACAGACAGCCCTGCCGCCACTGTCCTGGCAGAGGCCCGCAGAGCCACGGAGAGCCCCCGGCCGGGTGGGCAGCTGCCCGTGGTGGCGATCAGCCTGAGTGAATACCCGGCTTCTGGTGCCCGCAGCCAACCCACCAGCATTCCTGGCAGCCCCAAGTTCCAGCCTCCAGTCCCTGCTCCCCGAAACAAGATCGGCCCCCTCCAGGACCGCCCTCCCAGCCCCTTCCGGGAGCCGCCAGGCCCGGGGCGGGTGTCGGCGGCGACCAGCCCCTCACGCCAGCTGGTGGGCCGAACGTTTTCGGATGGGTCAGCCGCCCGCACCCTGCAGCCTCCCGAGAGCCCCCGCCTAGGCCGGCGGGGCCTGGACAGTATGAGAGAACTGCCTCCCTTGAGCCCATCTCTGTCCCGAAGGGCTCTCTCCCCCATGCCCACCCGGACCACCCCAGATCCCAAAGTACCCAGGGACGTGGCGGACAGTCCCCGGCCCCGGCGCTGGGCAGCCCACGGGGCTTCACCAGAGGACTTCTCCCTGACGCTGGGGGCGCGGGGCCGCGGGACACGGAGCCCCTCGCCCACGCTCGGGGAGACTCTGGCACCCCGCAAGGGCAGCTTCAGTGGCCGGCTGAGCCCGGCTTACAGTCTGGGCTCTTTGACGGGGGCTTCACCCCGCCAGAGCCCCCGTGCCCAGAGGAAGCTATGCAGCGGGGACTTGCGGGTGCCCGTGACTCGGGAGCGGAAAGATAGCATCACGGAGATCAGCGACAATGAAGACGACCTCCTGGAGTACCACCGGCGGCAGCGCCAGGAGCGGCTTCGCGAGCAGGAGATGGAGCGGCTGGTGAGCGGGTGCCAGGGCGGCTGCGGCATCTATGGCGGGGCTCTGCCAGGGGGTGGGAGGGGCCCTGGACAGGCGTGGGCTTCCCGGGCTTCTCCACCGCCAGAATACACCGTAGTGACCGGCACCTCCAGCCTCTGGAGAACTTTCCTTGAAGAGTCTCTAAGGCCTAATTTCACTAGAAAAAAAATTTTGTGTGTGCTTTTTAGGGCCGCACCTGTGGCACATGAGGTTTCCGGCTAGGGGTCGAATCGAAGCTGCAGCTGCCGGCCTGCACCACGGCCACGGCAACGCGGGATCCGAGCCGCGTCTGCGACCTACAGCACAGCTCATGGCAACGCCGGATCCTTACCCACTAAACAAGGCCAGGGATTGAACCCGCAACCTCCTGGTTCCTAGTCGGATTCGTTTCCGAAGTGTCACCACAGGAACTACATCTAAGGCCTTACTGTAAATGCATGCTAACTTTATGTTTATTCTGTAAGACAACGTTTATTTTAATGTATAAGTTCAGTTCACATTATTTATCTGAATACACTGAAGCGCTAGGAAAATACACCACATTCATGCTGAGGCTTTGCACCTCAGTTTGAGAAACAGGTCTTAATGACTCTAAGGCTGAAGCCCAGAGAGGGGAGTGAGTTTGTCCGACGTCACGCAGCAAGTTCTGGTAGAGCCGGAATTGAAACCCAAGTCTCTTGTCTTTCCAAGGCTACTCTTTAGAAAAGCCTTGTTTCTTGCTTCTCTTGGCCTCTGTAAATGGATGAGAGCTGCTCACGCTGGCCTGTGCAGGGTCATCTGGGAACGGGGGTGGCAGGGGAGAGGAGAGAACAGGATGGGCAGCCCCTGGCTGAGCCGGGCCAGCCTGTGTGATTGTAATTGTGTGTGCCGGGCTGTGTGTGCTCACACTGCCTGTGGGTGCATTTGGGGGATGGGTGTGGCTCTGGGCAGCTGTCCTGGAGATGGCATCTGAGCTGGGTGGGGGCTGGGATTCCCCAGATAGCGCAGGGAGCTCCGGGGTCTCTGGCTGCTGTGTAACACACTCAAGCACACGTGCAGGAAAATAGATTCTGCTCTCTCCCCCTTGTGAGCAGAAGAGTGGGGCTCCTGGGGGCCCAGGGCCGCTGGGACTGGTTTGAGGTGGAGGAGAATCAGAACTGAGGAAGTTTGTCGGAGACCCTTTCACAAGAGGCTGGGACAGCCCTGGGCAAGGCGAGGATGTGGGGTTGTTGGGGGATGAGGCGGGAGCCCTCCGTGTTTTCTGGTGCTGTCATCTTCTCTTCACTCTTTTGGCCTCGGCTGAGATGAGAATGCTCGGCCCACCCTGGGGTCTCATCCTGGAGAGGGGGCAGTGGTGGCATGGCAGGGTGGGCCGTTCAGCGCCCCCCGCCACCGCCCGCCACCTCCCGCCACCTCCCGCCACGTGCCTCCCCACCAGCTCTGACCTGCCCCACCTGCCACTTTAAATCTTGGAGGCTGACTGCCCTGCCCCTCCCACCTCTACCAGGCTGCTTATCTGGGTCCTGGGGCAGGGGCGGGGGCACCGGCCCAGCCTCCTGGGTGCTGAGACTCTGTTCCTGGTTTTCTTGCCATGGAACCGGGCAAGCAGCAGGAGGGAAGCTTGGTACGTGTCTGGGGGCGGGGCGGTGGGGCGTCCTGGCCAAATCATCTGGTGAGAAACACCAGAGGATGAGGGACCGAGGAGCGTGGAGCCTGGGAGGGAGGCTTCAAGTCTGGGGTGTTGTGAGTGGGAGAGGGTGACCCAGACCCTGAGCGTGGCTGCAGTGTCTCTCCTTCACTTTCCAGGCCCCTGAGCGGTATCGGGGCGGGGGGCTGTGTGTGGGGAGGGGGCACGTGAGGGGGCAGGGCCGTGGGGCTCTGACGCCTGGGCGTTCAGGTGCCCATTTAGGTGGGAAGGAGGTGAGGGCTGCCTGAGAGTGACTCGGAGTTGAGAGGAGGATGGGGAAGGCCCAGGTCTCTGGGGCCGGGTGTGTGCACGCTGAGGACATCTTCTCGTGAACCTGAGTCGGGGCCTGTGGGCCCCTGGGTCTGTTTTCCAGCCCTGTCTGTGTCGGTGCCCACCTGTCTGTCCGCTAGACTGTGTTTATCGGTGTGAGTGTGCGCCGGTGTGCATTCGTGCATGTCAGGACTGGCATGTTCGTGTGCGCCTGCCTGTTAGTGCGGGCCCGGGGCACAAGCTGTGTCCTGGTGTGTGTTGGTGCTCACCTGTGGGGTGTCTGGATCTGTGGATTGGGGTCTTTGTGTCTACGTGTATCCGTGTCAGCGTGCACACCTGCTTGTTCGTGTGTGTCTCACTGTGGTCTTTAGTCTGCTTACCGGTGTGTGTTCCTGGGTGTGTCGGGATGTGTCCACGAGCAAGCCCACCCTGGGACAGAATGAGAAGGGAAGGGAAACAGGAGGACAGGAGGGGCTGGCCGCGTGGACAGGTGGCACAACAGCTTGGTTCCTCCAGTCCGCTTCTGGGACACCCACCCCCCTTCCCTCTGCCTCCCCAGACTCGGGCTGGGCGTCTCCTGCCTTGATTCGGAGCCCCTGGGGTCCTAGTCCTCTCTCCTGACCAGACGCTGTCCCCGGCTCTAGCCCCTCCATGCGCTGCTCTGTCCGCCCTCCCCAGGAACGACAGCGCCTGGAAACCATCCTGAACCTGTGTGCCGAGTACAGCCGGGCCGACGGGGGGCCTGAGGCCGGGGAGCTGCCCAGCATTGGGGAGGCTGCCGCAGCCTTGGCCCTGGCCGGCCGGAGGCCCTCCCGAGGCCTGGGGGTGGTCGTGGGGGCCTCTGGGCGGAGCAGTGAGGAACCTGGAGGTGCCACCCAACGCCTGTGGGAGAGTGTGGAGCGCTCGGATGAGGAGAACCTCAAGGAGGAGTGCAGCAGCACCGAGAGCACCCAGCAGGAGGTGGGACTCGGCCCGTGGAGGCAGGCTGCCCCAGGAGGCAGGCTGGGTGGTGGGTGCCGAGGCCGGGCGAGCGGGAAGTAAATGAAGTTCGGGACAACATCAGGGCTGAGAGGTGTAGAAATGAGGAGGCGAGGAAGAGGGGGAGGTGTTGCTGAGTTTCCCAAGCTGTAAGTACGCTTTACGACCTGCCTTCCCTTGGGGCCCCACCCAGGCCTGGCTCCCAGCAGCGAGTCTTTATTCCTTTCAGCTGAGCCCAGTTGCTCCCCTTGCAGGGAGGGGAGTTGCCTCCTATCTCAGTCCAGCTGCTCCTTCCCAGCGCCATTTTCTTAGTCACCCCGGAAGGCTCTAGGCTTCCCCAGCTGATGTCTTCCCTCCTCTCCAGCACGAAGATGCACCTGGCGCCAAGCTCCAGGGAGAGGTGCTGGCCCTGGAAGAGGAGCGGGCCCAGGTGCTGGGGCGAGTGGAGCAGCTCAAAGTCCGCGTGAAGGAGCTGGAGCAGCAGCTGCAGGAGTCGGCCCGCGAGGTGAGAGCGAGGGCCCTGGCTGGGCTCCTTCCCAGGCACAGTTGACGGCCCGCGCAGTGGCCGCCAGAGTCCAGCTGCCTTGAGTGGCCTTGACATGGCCCCTGCTGTTGCCTCCAGGCTGAAATGGAGCGGGCGTTGCTGCAGGGGGAGAGGGAGGCAGAGAGGGCACTGCTGCAGAAGGAGCAGAAGGCGGTGGACCAGCTGCAGGAGAAGCTGGTGACCTTGGAGACGGGCATCCAGAAGGAGAGGGACAAGGTAACACCTGGCCTGGCTCAGAGCTGGGCACCAGTGGCCTGGGGGAGAAGGAGAAATGCCTTCTCCGGGGCCCCTTACCCCTTCCCTCATGTCCATGCTGCAGACCAGGTGGTCTCTGTGCCCCTCCAGGGGCGGGGGGCCTTGTCCTCTGTGGAAAATACCGGCTTGAAGGGTGTTGCCAGGGTCTGGGCTGGTGTCTGGGGTCTCCTCTGCCTGGGTCTCTGTTCTGCCTCTGGGTGCCTGCCATTCTGGACCCTTCTAGGAAGTGCCGAAGCCCCTTCTCTGGCGGTGAGCATAGCCCAAGGGACTGGTGCTGGGGAGTGACTCAGGTTTGGGCCCCTGCATCTGGAGGACCTCCCCTCCGCGCCTGCCTCCGGTGCTCGGGACGCGGCCTTTGGGAGAGGGCCCTCAGGTCTCCGCTTCCCCCGAGCCTTCCCGGTCTGCAGGGTCCCATCCCAGAGGGTCCCAGCTCCTGCCCCTGCCCCTTGCAGATTTCGTGCCAGCCTGCAGGGGCCTCTCGTCCCACTGGGGCCGTGCCAGCCATGCCCAAGATGCCCAACAACGTGCCAAAAACTCTGAAGTGGAGAGGGGCCACCTATTTCTGGACTTGACAGTATTTTTCCAAGAATTAATTTTCCTTCTGGATTTTTTGAGAGTGTTTTCCTCCTGCCCCTCAATTTTGAAGCTCAAAAGTTCTTTGACCACCCCCCGGCCTTTTTTTGGAGCTTTGGTTCCAGCCCCCAAAAACCACACTCCCAAATTCTGTGCCAAATTAACTCCATGCTTACCAACCAGGCCTGCACTAACGCCCCCTCTAATCGCTGTCCTGGGCTCTCCGCATGCCCCTAACTGCCAGTGCCACCCAGGCAGGCAGGGCTAAGCCTTGCCTGCTTTTGCACTAACTCCTTGGGCACCTCTGTGCCCTTGGCCTCTCCCCTCTAATGTTGCCTCCTTCCTTTCTTGGTGTGGGACCCCAGGGTTTTGATCAGAAAGGAATGGGGAGAGGGCACAGCTCAGCTTTACACAGCAGGGCAGGAGGGATACAAGCCAGGGTGTGGCCTCCACAGACTGTTGGCAGTGTCCCGCACGGAGGAGAGGCAGGCTGTCCTCCAGCCATCGTATGCCTTCCCTCCCGGAGGGCTGAGCAGGTCCAGTGGTGGTGGCATGGCCCGGGGAGGGTGTGGATGGGGCCTCCCTGCCACACAGTGGCTGCCCTTCCTAGCTTTCCTCTGGGGCTTCCTGGTTGCAGATACTCCACCCAGAGGGCTAGAACTCCCAGCCCCGATCCAGCCAGGGCAGAGGGTGTTTTGAAGGCTGAGTCCAAGCATGGGGAAGTGCTTGGCTCCCGGGAGCTGGCCTGCTCAGGTCCCCCTCTCCAAGGATGGGGGTGGAGGAGTGGGCAGAGGCAAGGGTCAGCTCAGCATTTCGGAAGGAACCTACCAGATCTCACTTCTCATTGACCAGGCATTTGGCTGGAGACCTGGACTTTGCCTTCTTTCTGGGCTCAGTTATTTGAGGTGGTGGTGGTGGCGGTGGCGGTGGCGGTGGCGGTGGGGAAGGTTCCCTCAGCTTCCCTCCCCAGCCCCCAGCCCGTGGCCCCACTCTGACTTTGGAAACAGTAATTGCAGTTTCTCTGTCCTCCCGAGGGTGACTCACCCGCTCCTCCCCTCATCCCCCTTCCCGCCCTCAGAGGTGTCTCGCCCAGACACAGCCATCCACCTCGCCATCCACCTCCTCTCCGTACCCACTCCTGGGGCTCCTATTACCATGGCAACGGCCGAACTAATTGCAGCCCTCATCCTGCTGAAGTTCAGCCTGCAGTGCCAGCACCCCGCCCCCCACCCTGGGCAGGGACGGGAGGCCAAGGGGGTTGGGCTGGGGTCCCCTCCGCTGCGCTGCCCTAGCTTTAACAGCCTCAGCCCCCAATTCACACCCAAGGCCCAGATTTAACCTTCACCAGCTCTACCCTTCATCCCAGGGTTAAATTTTGGTCTCTGGGCGGTGGAGGCGGGGAGGCTCCGGGTTTGTGGTATGGAACCAGCTTCGGCCTTGACTGTTTTGGAGAGAAAACAGAGGCCCTTCCTTAGGGCCTGGCCTTTCTAGTTCAGGGGCTCCGAGACCAGAATTTCTACCTGGGACCCAAACCGCTGCCTGTGACACCCCGGCCCCTGCTCTCCCCCTCCGCACCGCTCCCTCCTCGTTTTCCTCTCTCCTCGTTGCTTTCTCCTCTCCTGGTTCTGCCCCGCTTCCTCTCCGACCCCTTCTCTCCTCCCCCGCCCCGCGCCGCCGCCGCCGCCGGGCCGGAGTTGAGGAGTGTGTGTTCTGTTTCTCCCCTGTGCCCGCCCCTCCGCCTCCGGCGACCAGGAGAGGGCGGAGCTGGCCGCGGGACGCAGGCACCTGGAGGCCCGCCAGGCGCTCTACGCCGAGCTCCAGACGCAGCTCGATAACTGCCCCGAGTCAGTGCGGGAACAGTTACAGGAGCAGCTGAGAAGGGTCAGTTTCACCAGCCCCCTCCCCCGCCCGGAAGAGAGGAGCGGTGGGCCGGGACCGCCCGGGCCCTGCAGTACCTGCCGGACGCCAGGGTCGGTGCTGGGGCTTGGAGGGGACAGGGAAGGACGGGGGGATGGAGGGTCCCCTTTCTGCTACTGCAGGCGGCGCTGCCCGGATGGGGCAGAGCCGAGCGGAGGAAGGGGGGCGGGTGGGGGCAGGTCCCTTCCTCCGATTGCCCCGGTCCAGCCCCAGAGCTCACACCTCTGTGTCCTGGCCTCCCAGGCTCAGAGTGGTATTGTGGACACCATCCAACCCCGTTGTCACTGTCCTTCAAGGAGGCGGAGGCCCTGGAGACCGAGACGAAGCTCTTTGAGGACCTGGAGTTCCAGCAGCTGGAGCGGGAGAGCCGCGTGGAGGAGGAGCGGGAGCTGGCCGGCCAGGGGCTGCTCCGGAGCAAGGCCGAGCTGCTCCGCAGCGTCGCTAAGAGGAAGGTGCGCCCCGCCCCGCCCCGTCCCTGCCGCGGGGGTGGGGGTCTCGGTGCCAGCTTGACCTCACCTGCTGAGCTTCGGTTTCCTCATCTGTAAGACAAGGACAGTAGCAGACCGATGTGAGAATGCGAGGAGATGATGTGTGTGAAGACAGCATAGGGTGTGGCCGTAGTAAGTCTCCGTGAACAACAGCTATTGTCATTAAGCCCTGACTCCCAGCCCTCCCCCCTCCCCCCAGTCCTCCAGAGGAAAGTGGGCTGGGCTCACATTTGGAGCCGGGCACTGGCTGGGCAGGGAAGTGAGAGACGGAGGAGGAGGCTGAAGAGGAGGCTGGCTCCTGCCCTCGAAGAGCTCTCTGTCGGATGGAAGGGCTGAGGCACATCCAGGCCCGGAGATCTGGCTGTTAGAGCCAGCTGGGGACCTGGAAGGGCATCACCTGGGTTCCAGCCTTGGCTCCGCCCTGCTCGGCTGAGCCATAAAATAAGGGGACTGGGTATCGAGTCCCGGCCAGTTTTGGAGCTCCGGATGCAGTGAAGCCCGCTCCTGATCTCAGCCGGACCAGGCAGGGTGATCGGGTGGGGATTTGTGTGTGTGCGGCTGGGGAGTAAAATTGGGAGGAAGGGTTAGAAAGCAAATTAAGTAAGTGTTAGCGAGGTCAGAGAGGAGCTGGGCGAGGTTGGCCCAGGTGGGTCACATGCCCGCGGCTGAGACCTGAGTGTTCAAACACACATGTGCAGTTTGCCTGGCTGAAGCGAGTGGGTGGGAGGTGAGGGCAGTGAGCTCAGGGGAGGGGTGTCAAAAAGTGGTGAGTTGGGGACCTGATGGCTCGCCTGAATTTGGGAGCCACTGGACTTCTCCCTGAGTCCAGGTTCCTTGCTTCTCTCCCTGAACTGCTCTGCTTATCAGTGAAATGGGCGTAAAGGCACCTGCCTCGTGAGAGAGTTAAAGGAGGAAAGGCACGCAAAGCCTTTAAGAGAGTCCTTGGGTCTTGACAGGATTCTCAGTAAATGGCAGATCTTGCTGTGGGGATTTCGCTGGCTGGTCTGCTTCAGTCTGCTCGGGCTGACCCCAGATTTAGTACAGCTCCCTTCTCCCTTCCCTTCTCTCCTACGTCTTGCTGATCATGTAGGGCCTCCTTTTTCAGGAAGCCCTCTGAGATAAACCCAGCCCATATTTCTCAGCTTCCATCCTTTTCTCTAGCTCATTACCTTTTCATTTCCTTTTAGCACGTGTTATTGAGCCAGGCATTGTGCTAAGCCCTCTTGGGGATGTGGAGACAGAAAAGACATTGGCCCTGCCCTTGGGTCTGACACCTTGGGCAGGATTCTGGTGATGGAGACATATATTCACAAGTAACAATAACGCAAAGCAAATGGGGATATGGGATAATTTGAGCACAGCTGACTGTACAGCAGGGCCGAGCTGAGAACACGGAGGGCTCAGGGTGGGGGGGAGGCTGGAAAGTGTAGGCCTATTTCCAGGAACCCTTGAGTGCTGGCTGAGGAGTTTGTGCTTTATCCTGTGAGTACTGAGGAGTCATGGAAAGATTTCTGAGGCATGATCTACCTTTACTCGTGGATTGAAAAAAAAAAATCAAGTAATATACCTTCTTTTTAGAAAGATTAGAAAATTTGTTTATTTATTTATTTTTTTTTGTCTTTTTGCCTTATCTAAGGCCGCACCCGCGGCATATGGAGGTTCCCAGGCTAGGGGTCTAACAGGAGCTGCAGCTGTCGGCCTTCGCCACAGCCACAGCAACGCGGGATCCAAGCCACATCTGCAACCTACACCACAGCTCACGGCAACGCCGGATCCTTAACACACTGAGCAAGGCCAGGAATTGAACCCGCAACCTCATGGTTCCTAGTCGGATTCATTAACCACTGAGCCACGACGGGAACGCCAAGAAAGATTAGAAAATTTAGATCAGCAAGCAAACAAAAACAAATCTCAAAGGCCATTTTAGGAAGCTCTTTGTGGCAGTGTGGGGTGGATCAGAAAGTGGAGAGAGTGGAAGGAAGAGGCTGGTGAAAAAGTCCAGGCTGGGAAAGCACAGGGCCTGGACTGAGGCATGGCAGGTGGAGAACCGGTCAGTATCTTTGGGATTCTAGACCTGCGGGGTGGGGTGGGGGGTGGGGAACTTACGTCCTGGCTGGTGCACCTGATGGGGCCACCGGTCCAGGGAGGGGTGGGGAAAGGAGCTGACCACAGCAGCCTGCTGGGGTTTCCTGGGATGAGACGAGGCTGGTGGATTCCCTTCACCCAAGCCCAGGGTCTCTGGGCAGGAGAGACAGCCAAGCCGCACGCTGGGCTCAGCCCTGTGTTTCTCCAGGGCCTGACCCAGAACCCCCGTCCCCTCCAGGAGCGTCTGGCGGTCCTGGACAGCCAGGCTGGGCAGATCCGGTCCCAGGCCGTGCAAGAGTCTGAACGCCTGGCCCGGGATAAGAATGCCTCCTTGCAGCTGCTGCAGAAGGTACTGCCCTGCTGGGCTGGGTGGGGACACAGGGCTGGGGGAGCGGGAGTGCGTGCAGAAGGGCTGGGGTGGAGATTCGCCAGCCCCCTTGGGCCGCCTTGCCCTCACTCCCACTCCTTTCCGATTCCGCCGCTGTGGCCTTGCAGGAGAAGGAGAAGCTGGCCGTGTTGGAAAGAAGATACCACTCGCTCACAGGGGGCAGGCCTTTCCCAAAGAGCACGTCGACTCTCAAAGAGGTAACGTGGGTGGATCCGCCCCTGAGGCCCAAGGGGTCTCCTGGGAGGCTCTGGAGCAACATGTGGCACCTTCACCAGTGGCTGAGGTCGAGGATGGGGACGTTTTCCTGACCTGGAGAGACCCGGGTAGGACCCGAACTGGAGAGCCCTGAGGTCTGGCACTGGATCCTCTGTGGCCACCAGCTGCTGCTTTTCAGCTCCCTGTCTGGCTCCCGGGAGCCCATTGGTCTTACCATAAGGGGCGACTGAATACACCTGGGGGATGTAAGAGGCATGGGTGGGAGGATGGCAGCTCGGAGGCTTGGTAAGGGCTGGGGCTGGGGCTTGGCCTAGGGGCTTCTGTCTGGAACTAGGCTGCAGGCTCGAAGCGGGCCCTGAGGCTCCTTCAGCCATTCTTTGCTGAGTCTTGGCATGCCTGGTGAGTGGGGTCCAGCCAGGACATGCCTCCCGGCACGAGCAGTTCAGGCCTGGGCTGGGGTGGCCGGGCTAAAGAGGGCGAGGGCTGAGGCCCCTCACACATACCCTCTCTGTAGGCTGAACTGCTCATCTCCGCATCCTCAGAGATGGGGCTGGGGACGGCGGCTCTGGGCCCCTTCCCAGGGTCTTCTCAGACTGGGGCCTCCTCTGTCCCCTTAACCCCACCTGCTTCCACTCAGCTCTGCCCCAAAGCTCAAGAGGTAATCACAGCTAACTGCCTGCTCTGCTGTGCTCACTGCCTGTCTGCCTGCTTACTGAGCTTCCGCTCACAGTTCCTCCCAACCGCCCAGCTGAAGGGCGTGTGGCAGTAACCCCTCGTCTGGCCAGAGTTTGCGAGAGTGCTGTCCTATAGGTGCCTGGGCCACCAGTGCAAAATCAGAGCATCAACTGGCATATAAATTTGCGTGTATGCTTCATGCCATCCATCAGTTCTCGTAACACACTGGGCGTCCCCACTCGTTTTCCTTTCCCCTGAGTCCTGGAGGACAGTCGGCTTCCGGAGCTCGGCCAGGACGGGCTCCCCTGGATAAGGCGGTCTTAGGATCTGTGCTTTGATTCTGCATGCATTTTGGATGCCTGCTATGTCCTCCACACCTCGATGAGCTCGAGATTCTGAGGATATATATGGTCCGGGAGTGTGGCAGTCCCTGTCTTGCCAACTCAGTCTAGTGTGTTAGCATCTTTTCAAGTACCAACCTTTGGGCAGTGGGCCCGTTTTTCTACCTGGGCTTCTAGCTGCTCCCTGCTAAGGTCCCTTTCTCGGGGCGCATCTTGCTCAGGCCCTAGTAGTGCCTCCACTCCCATCCCTTCTAGCTCCTGCTCTGGCTGGTGGGGTGTGAGGGGACCCTCGGGAATGGTGTGACTGGTGCTCGGCGATGTATGGGTGTATGCCTTATCTGCGATGCCCAGGGTACTGAAGACAGAAGGGTTCTCTGGGATCTGGCTCCTGGTCCTTGGTGGACTCTTGCAAGACCTTCCTCAGACTTCTTCACCTGCCCTTGGTCAAGGGCAAACCCAGGAATGGGCCTTCAGGGTCAGGGCTTGGCAGCCTCAAAAGTGGAGGTCGGGAGCCTCCAGACAGTCATTTCCGCCTGTCCCTCCCTGCCCCTCCTTGCCCATAGCCATCTGTGGCCGCAGTGGGCAGCTGCGCTCCCCCGCCCTGCTCTGGATTCTGTATTGAGTGGAGTGATGGCTCTGTGGCATGGAGTGTGGGTATCAGGTACCTGGTTGAACCCTGTTAACCTGTTCTCTGCCCATCCCTCCCCCTCGCCCTGGGCACCCTAGGAGTATGTGAGCCTGGCAGAGGTTCTCCAGCTGTGCTCCCGCCTGGACCCCTTTGCTTCTGCCACCTCCCCCAGCGCGCTCGCCCAGCCCCTGCCCGACAGTGAGGTACCAGCCACCGAGTGAGCCCTTCCACGTCCACGGGCCTCCTCGCGGAGGCCCTAGATTGTCCCTCAGGCCTGGGTTAGGGGGCAGCAGGGTCTGTCTTCAGCAGTGAGGGAGAAGGGTGCTAGCATGCGGGGGCAGGATTCCCTGTCTTCCCCAGGCCTCGGGAACTTTCTTCAGCGCCTGATGGCTCTAGGAGGGAGGGCCTGCTCTAGCCAAGGGCATCCTCTGAGAGCACCCTGGCTTTCTCCCAGCCTCCTCTGCGCCATGTGTCCCGCCTTTACCCTTCCCTTGCCGGCGGGCAGGGCCACCTCTTGGGTTCCTGTCCCATTAACCTCTTGTATTCCCTCCTGCATCCCGGCCTTCCCCCAAGTACGTAACGCTTGAGCAGCTAAAGGCGATGTGGGGCTCCTCGCCCGTGCCCACAGCCCCCGCACCGGGCCTGCCTCCCTGGGCCTCTGCCTCCCAGGACCGGGTTCCCACCACCTGCCTTCCTCCCGTGCTGCCTTCTTCCTCCTCCTTGGCTTCTGTCGCGCCTTCACCCCAGGTTGGTGGTCTGTGTGTTCCTGCCGCCCGCAGCCCACTCTGTCTGTGTGTGCCTTGCTCCGTGCACCGGCGTCTCGGCCCCAGGCCTGCCCCTGGGAGTGCTGAGCGCCTGGGGGCCCTGGCTGCCTGGCATCGTGGTCAACATAGCCCGTGTCTGTGGTCTGGGAGTTGTGCCGTGTTTCTCGTTACCCTTAGCACGTTCACGGCCACTGTTTTCTCACCGTGTTTTCTCTCTTTATGCTCTCCTCTCTCCCTTCCTTCCCCCCACCTTCCTGCCTGCTTCCCTGACGATGGCCTTTCTCTGCCCTTCCTCCAACCTTCCCCTTTCTTCCTTCTTCCTCCCCGTTCCTTTCCCCTCATTTCTTGACACTTCCTCTCCATCCTGCCCCTCCTGCCCCCCCGTGGCCTTCCCCGTGACCCTCCAGATGGAGAAGCTGCTGCTCCCCGCTGTAGACTTAGAGCAGTGGTACCAGGAGCTGATGGCCGGGCTGGGGAGCGGCCCCGCCGCAGCCTCCCCTCGCTCCTCCCCCCCGCCTCTGCCCGCCAAAGCTTCCCGGCAGCTGCAGGTAACCCCTCCTCCACTGCCCACCCCCCCAGGCCTGCTCCTCTCCGCTCTGGGTACCTCTGCCTTAGATGGTGGGGGTCCATCCAGGGGAGTGAGGCTGTCCCTGGGGTGGCCCTCCTGGCACTGAGGGCTTGGGAAGCCAGCCTCCTGAGTTGGGGGGTGATGTGCTTGACTGTTCCATGGAAGGGGTTTGGGAGCAGCAGCGTGCTGAGCTAGGCCGGCTCGGCTCTGTCCTTGGCAGCCCTCACCCCAGAGCTTCTGCCTTGGTCTGGGGGCCTGACACACTCTTGAGTCTGCTGCAATTGGAATGAGTGTGTCCCAGGAGAGGTGCCAGTATTTTGCTCTCCTGGTCTCCCCAGGGGTGACATTTGGAGGCAGGACGGAGTGGGACAAAGACTCTGAAGTGACAGCCCTGAGGACAAACTCAAGCCTCCTCAGAGTTGCCATGAGGGGCAAGGGCCTGCCTGAGCCTGCAGCGAGCTGCTGACCCGGGGGCGGGGGTGTTCGGATGGTCTTCCACTCCAGGTTTCACTGCACCGACCGGCCGGGGTGCTGAGACCCCCATTCAAAAGTTATTCTTTGGAGTTCCCTTCATGGCACAGAGGTTAGCAAATCCGACCAGGAACCACGAGGTTGTCGGTTTGATCCCTGGCCTTGCTCATAGTAGGATCTGGCGTTGCCGTGAGCTGTGGTGTAGGTTGCAGATGTGGCTCGGATCCCACGTTCCTGTGGCTGTGGCGTAGGCTGGCAGCTGTAGCTCTGATTCGACCCCTAGCCTGGGAACTTCCATATGCCATGGTGCAGCCCTAAAAAGCAAAAAAAAAAAAAAAGGCTTTCCTTGAATGAAGACATTGCACCTTAGACTGTGATCTCAGCGAAGAGCCTGTGTTCCCTCCTGAGAAGTCTGCATGGCACTTCTACTTTGGGCCTAGCTGCTTAGAGATTTTTATACGTTTTGATTTATTTAATCATTGTCCCAGGGCTTTGAGGCAGATAATGATAACTCTTGTTTTACAGAGGGGGCAGAGAAGATAAGTAATCTTCTCAAGGTCACACAGCTAGGAAGTAGCCGGGCCCACACTGAGAGTCAGGGTTCTTGACTCCAAAGACCGCATTCACCAAACATTAGTGCTGGGAGGGAGCTTGGCAGTTGTTTAGTCTAGCCCTTCTCACTCCTTTTACAGATTAGGATACCAAGGCCCAGAGTGGGGAAGTGCATGGCCCGAGGTCACACAGCCTGTTAGTTAGCAGAGCTGGGACCAGAGGGAGCCCCGCCCTCCCGTGAGCCTCCTGTTTTACTCTGCCCGTGATGTTAACTCCTCGCATGGGTTGATTTACAAGGTCCTTTCGAAGATGCAGGGTTGGATCAGGGATTAGTCCAAGGAGGAACAGCCCGGAAGAGGCCCGGCAGCTGCCAGTATCATCTGCCCGTGCGGCTGGCCCAGGAGACTCCACTGTTGTCAGCTCGAGACGGAGACCTCATGGGCAGTACCGTGGGTCCCAGCCAGCCGAGGTGCCATGGGGGTGGCGGCCGGTGGGGGAGCCGGAGACGCCAGGCAGTATCTCTTCCTTCCAGGTGTACCGCTCCAAGGTGGATGGCGAGGCCACCAGCCCCCTGCCCCGGACCCGCAGCGGCCCCCTCCCCTCTTCCTCTGGCTCTTCCTCCTCCTCCTCCCAGCTCAGCGTGGCTACCTTGGGCCGTAGCCCCTCCCCAAAGGTCTGAGGACAGTGGGTGGGCTGTGTGCGTGGCAGGGTGGTGGTGGTAGGGGGAAGGAGACTGCCACGCAGGGGAGCGGCCAGAGCCATCCACGGAAGCCTTGCGGGGAGGGGTCTTCCGAGCCCCGTCTCAACGTTCCACACCCCGCCCCAGCAGCAGAGCGCGCTGCTCTCCCACAACGGCACAAGCAGCCTTCCTCGTAACCTGGCAGCCACCCTGCAGGACATTGAGACCAAGCGCCAGCTGGCCCTGCAGCAGAAGGGTGAGTGGCTGCCCCCCCAGCTCACCTGCTGTCCTGGGGGCCCTGGGTATCTGCCGTGCACTCTCCACCAGGCCGTATCCACGCCTGCACCTCTCACAGGTTGCTTTTCCTTGCTTTGGGATCTAGGTAAGAGCAGAAAGGACTGAGATTAGATACTTGAAGAGCTTCCTGGGTAGTTATCAAAGCACGAAGGGCAGGAGGTCCCGTCGTGGCTCAGCAGCAACAAACCTGACTAGTATCCATGAGGATGCGGGTTCGATCCCTGGCCCTGCTCAGTGGGTTAGGGATCCGGTGCTGCCGTGAGCTATAATGTCGGTTGCAGACACAGCTTGGATCCTGCGTTGCTGTGGCTGGCAACTGTAGCTCTGATAAAAAAAGAGAAGACTAAGGGCCAGGGGCCTAAGGGTGACGGGAGGCTGTGAGATCTTTCCTAGAAAGCCCAGCAAATAGGGGGAATGCTTGTTGATGTGAGTAGGGGTAGATGTTGCTGTCTGGAGGCAGGGGGATGGCCTTGATGACTTCTGCAAATGCTTCCCTAAGTCACTGGCTCTGGAGACCCAGGAGTCCGTGTTGCTCATGTGCGTTTTGGTTGTTTTGAAAGCCCATGTCTGTGCCTCTCTCTCCTCTCATCCCCTCTGTGTCTGCCCTGCCCTCTGCCCGGGGCCCCCACACCAGTCGAGTCGCTTCCTGCCGAGCCCCTCCCAACCGACGACCCAGCAGGTAGAGCGTTGGTCACTGAGGGCATTGCTTTGGTCAGGCGGCCCCCGCCCGGGCGTCTGCATGATGTGTTCTGCCCAGGCCCCCACTGTCTGCAGCCAGACTCCCAGGCTGAGCTGGGTTGGGGTGTCAGGCTGGCCTCACCCCGGAGCTGAGCACTCTCCCGCCTTAGCTGTGCTCCAAGTCTGTCTCCCCCTCCTTTCCTGCTGCTGTTGCTCTTGCTTCTGCATCGTGGTGGGGTCTGCATTGACGTGGTGCTCCCGGCATCTGTCCTCTGCCTCCGTAGCAGCAGGGTGGCTGCATGTGCCCTGCCTACCCATTCAGGCCTCGGTTGTGGGCTGGAGCCACCTGGCTGTCGTGCTGCCAGGGCACCACCGGGGCAGGTTTGTGCCCTGTGTGGGCTCAGGACGTAGTGAGTGCGCTGACGCCAGGCTGCGGCCAGTTGTGCAGGCGACCAAGCACTGCCAGGACAGCTGGACCTGGAGCTACGGGGGCTTCAGGGAAGCTGGTGGGGGTGGGGCAAGGGGGCTGCCCTGTTACTTTCTCCCTGCTGACCTCCTCCCTCCGTCTGCAATGCTGCCAGTGTCCTCCCTGGGCGCCCAGCGAGACTCCGGCCTGTCCCTCCTGCAGGGCAGCAGGTGATCGAGGAGCAGCGTCGGCGGCTGGCGGAGCTGAAGCAGAAGGCGGCGGCGGAGGCGCAGTGCCAGTGGGATGCCCTGCACGGGGCGGCCCCCTTCCCGGCCGGGCCCTCGGGCTTCCCGCCGCTGGCGCACCACTCCATCCTGCACCACGTGCCGGCCGCGCGGGAGCGCGGGGAGGAGGGCGAGCACGCCTACGACACGCTGAGCCTGGAGAGCTCGGACAGCATGGAGACCAGCATCTCCACGGGGGGCAACTCGGCCTGCTCCCCCGACACCATGTCTAGGTATCCGAGCCCGGCCACCGCCTGACGGATGGCGCCGCCTCGGTCCTCCCTACCCCAGGGCCACCCCCTCCACTGGCGCCTCCTCCCCTTCCTTCCCCAGTGCCAGCGGCCTGGACGTGGGGAAGATTGAGGAAATGGAGAAGATGCTGAAAGAAGCTCACGCGGAGAAGAGCCGGCTCATGGAGTCGAGGGTGAGGCGGATCTCGGCCCCCGGCTGCCCTCCGCCTGCCGAGGGCCTCTGCTCCTCCCCAGGCTTCTTCACCTGCATTGTCCTCACAGTGGTCCCTTGAGGAGGAAGGTGTTGGCAAAGCCCGTGTTCCTCAAGTCAGGGAGAGGGAAGCTTGGCGAGATTACAGGTTCACGGCTCTTAGGGAAAGAGGAGGCAGCAGAGTGACCATAGTCCAGCCGTGACTTTCCTGGGCGGGGACGTCCAGTCTTTGCTTATGGGCTTCTGTGGACGTTTGGCCACCGTGGGAATTTTGATTCCTGTCTACTTGAGTGGCAGGTGGTTCCTCCTGGGGATTGATTAGGAACCGGGACTGAAGGATGGGGACAGAGAGAAGGCAGCTGCCAAGCCAGGGCAGAGGTGCAGCGGCGTTGGCCAGGGTGGACCACAGCAGAGGGTCGTGGTTTACAGTGGACACAGCCAGGCTGGGGAACCCACGTCTGGGGAGGAGGCTAAATGAAGACTCTGCTGAAGCTGTCCCGTCTTACCGTCCAGGCACGCTCCTTGTCTGGAGATCAGAACGGGCCCTGGGGAGACCAACCAGGAAAGAAGGCCCTTTAGTCTCCCTCACTTCAAAGGAGGGCAGATTTATAAACTTCTCTTGGCAAATGGAGAAAAAGGAGATTCTGCTAAGTTTTGAGCTGGGAAGAAACAGCAGATGGGTGTTAAAGATTTGAGGGCTGTCATGGATGATTAAGACATGTAAGACGTCACCAGCATGTTCTGTATTTAATGATTTGCTGTAGTGATTTAAAATCTTAATGATGGCTTTCATAAGTTCCTTTATTTTCATAAAATTTGAAGTTCAGCTATAAATGTTTCTCATTGGGAGTTTCAAAGGGCCTTCCCTTAGGGTTTAGGGAAGGACTACTAAATACATTTGATGTCAAGAAAAGTTTAGATAATCCATGTCCTGGGAATTCAGACAAAAGTTATAAAAGCCCTGGAGTTCCCATTGTGGCTCAGTGGAAACGAATCTGACTAGCATCCATGAGGACGCAGGTTCGATTCCTGGCCTCACTCAGTGGGTTAAGGATCCAGCGTTGCCTTGAGCTGTGGTGTAGGTCGCAGACCCAGCTCAGATTCCGGGTTGCTGTGGCTGTGGTGAGGCCGGCAGCTACAGCTCTCATTTGACTCCTGGACTGGGAATTTCCATATGCCGCACATGCAGCCCTAAAAATACAACAAAAACAACAACAAAAATTATAAAAACCCCACTTGTCTATTGAGTGCTTCCTTCCCGCAAGTGTCAGTGATGGGCATTTATTTACATGATATCATTTCATTGGCGCTACAATTCCAGGAGTAGGCGTTCTTGGCCCCATTTTATAGATGAGGCAGCTGAGAGAGTTTAAATGGTTCTGTCAGGGTCTAGAGCCCATAGTGGTGGCAAAGCCAGGGTCTGGAGCCAGACAGGTGTCAGCAAGGTCCTTGGAGAGGGTGGGCTTGGAGGAAGGTGGCCCCTCATGCCAGGCTGCCCTCCGAAGTGGGTGCCTCCTGCAGCTCTGCCCCAGCCTGAGGGATAGCGAGGGTTTGGGGAGAAGAGGGCAGCCACGGGCACTGAGCCCCGCCTTTGGGGGCAGGAGCGGGAGATGGAGCTGAGGCGGCAGGCCCTGGAGGAGGAGCGGAGGCGGCGGGAGCAGGTGGAACGGAGGCTGCAGAGCGAGAGCGCCCGGAGGCAGCAGCTAGTGGAGAAGGAGGTCAGGATGCGGGAGAAACAGTTTTCCCAGGTGAGTGGGTGCTGGGCTTACGGGTGGGGCTGTGCAGGGGTCGGTCAGCCCAGAGCACCGCTGCCGGGCCAGCAAGCCTGTTCTGTCCAGGAAGGACTGTGCGAGCAGAGCTCTTCCGGGGATGTGTTTGGCCCCGAGGAAGAGTGACCCACCAGCGCTTGCTCAAGCCAGCGTGTGTGTGTGCGTATTGGGCGTGGGTGGGTTGTGGGGACGTGGCCCGCCACCTTATAGACACTGGGTTCGGAGAAGAGGGTCTGGACAGGCCTTCCGGGGGTGGGAGTGAAGTCGAGACTCAGGGGGGCTCCCTTGGCCTCTGTCGAGGGCCTCACCTCTGTCTCATGAGTCTGCCCTGCCCCTCCTTTCTGCTTCCCTGACGCTCCCCAGTGCCTGGGCTTCAAGGCTGTCCTGGCCTCGTTCCGCCAGACCTTTCGGCCGCAGACCCCACCTCCAGCAGCTGGCACCATTCTGACTTTCAGTTTGCGTCTCCAGGAGAGAATTGTACCAGTTTCTCCTAGGGACCAAAATCCATCCTTACACAAAAACCCGCTCTGGGGAGTTCCCATCGTGGCGCAGTAGAAACGAATCTGACTAGGAACCGTGAGGTTGTGGGTTCGATCCCTGGCCTTGCTCAGCGGGTTAAGGATCTGGTGTTGCCGTGAGCTGTGGTGCAGGTCTCAGACGTGGCTCGGATCCTGTGTTGCTGTGGCTGTGGTGTAGGCCCGCAGCTGTAGCTCCCATTAGACCTCTAGCCTGGGAACCTCCACATGCCATGGGTGTGGCTCTAAAAAGCAAAAAAAAAAAAAGAAAAGAAAAAGCAAACCCACCCTGGGCTTTTTCCTTATACAGGAGACTTGAGCAGAGCAATTGCAGGTAGAAGGAGAAATTAAGTTGTGTAGGGAAATCTGCTTGTGTCTCTGGTCCCAGATCCCGGGCCCCTGGGAGAGCCTGTGAGACTCACAGGCCACTCTCTCCTATGGGGTCTCCACGGGCCTCCCCAGGGTGGGCTTCCCCCAGCAGTGACTGCCGATCACAGCCCCCTGATTTTCTAATGATGCAGCAACACAAATTCTACGGGGTGGGTTGCTCAGATTGTGTTGGGAATTTAGAAATCATGAGAAACCCTCTGAGTTTTACCTCTGTGCTTGGAATCTTCGTCAGACGCCTATTTCCCCTTCCCTGCCTCTGTCCGTGGTCCCTGGGGACTCTTTCCTCTAGCCCTCGCCCTGGGGCCCGGGCGCGGCTTCAGGTTCCTCCAGCTTTGGGGAGGTGGGTGGAGTCAGCTCATCTTTGGGGCCCCTCTGGGAAGTTGAGCATTTTATTTTTTCTTAAATTATTTGTGATGTTTCCTTTTCATGTCATTCTCACGTTCGTTTCTTAGGAAGAGTAGGAAAAAAATTCCAGTTGCCTGAGAATTCTAGTTCCGCATCAGAAATCTTGAGGTAGATCAGCCCGTAGCGATTCTCTAGTTCAAAGCGCTCGTTTAGTGGATAAGCGGGCGGAGGCCCAGGGAGGTGTCGTGACCCAAGCGAGACCCCACGGGAAGTCCGAGACCAGGCTTCTTACCGGACTTTTCTTCCGAGAGCATGTTGCTATCCGGTCGTTCGCTTTGTCCCGTTCCGCCCAGGAGGGAGAGGAGGCGCAGGGACGAGGCGAGGCCTGCTGCGTCTGAGTCAGAGGCGGGGAAACTGAGGGTAGAACCGTTGGCAGTTTGCCCGGGCCTCGGTGGAGTTGGCACAGGCCTGCCAGGCCCCTTTTGCCGAAGCCCCGGGAAAGCAGTGTCAGCTGCGGGGGTGGGCAGGGAGTGCGGGCAGGCTGGGGCGGGGGGGACTCGGGACCGGAGCCAAGGGGACTGGACAAGGGAACCCCCGGGAGAGAGGAGCCTCTGCAGACCCTCCCTCTGCTCCCAGGCGCGACCGCTGACCCGCTACCTGCCAATCCGGAAGGAGGACTTCGACCTGAAGACCCACATTGAGTCGTCCGGCCACGGTGTGGACACGTGCCTGCACGTGGTGCTCAGCAGCAAGGTACAGGCCCGGGGGCGGGGGCGGGGGCGCCTGGCAGAGGCACCTCCTGAGTCCTTCGAGTAGTGGCCTTAGTTCCTGCCCCAACCCCTGAGGTCCCTGTCCCAGGCCCAGGTGTGCTGGCCTCAGGAGGTGTTGGGGGCAGGTCCCCCGTGACTACAGGCACAGGAGATGGCCCTGACATCGCCGCTCAGGGAACAAAAGTTTAGGGCGGAGTTCCCTTTGTGGCACGGTGGAAATGAATCCGACGAGTATCCATGAGGACGTGGGTTCGATCCCTGGCCTTGCTCAGTGGGTTGGGGATCCGGCGTTGCCGTGAGCTGTGGTGTAGGTGGCAGACGCGGCTCAGAGCTGCTGTGGCTGTGACTGTGGCTGTGGTGTAGGCTGGAAGCTGTAGTTCCAATTTGATCCCTAGCCTGGGAACTTCCATATGCTTTGGGTGTGGCCCTAAAAAGCAAAAATTAAAAAAAAAAGGAAGGAAGTTTTAGGGGCTGTGCGTTTGCATCCTTCCTTAGTTTCACTTCCCACCAGGTCTGCCGTGGCTACTTGGTCAAGATGGGCGGCAAGATTAAATCATGGAAGAAGCGCTGGTTTGTCTTTGATCGGCTCAAGCGCACCCTCTCCTATTATGTGGGTGAGTTTCCTCAGGAGACCCCAGACTCTGTCACCCAAGATGGTGGGTCTTCCAGAAGGAAGCCAAGCTTCCAAGTGGGGGCCAGGTGCTTGGGCTGGGGCTCGTCCCCCTCTCCCTGAAAACGTAGGGGTATACCTGGGTTGCCTCCATTTGTTCCTTCATTCGTTTATTCAGCAGTGTTACTGAGCATCTGATAAGTTCTGGGCACTGTTCTGGGAGCTGCTGATAAGCAAGGTGGCCACAGCTCTCTCCTCGGAGCCTGTTGTCAGGGAGGCAGACGCTGGACAAAGAATGATGGGGAGGCTGTAGTGGACACCCAGATGCTGTAGGTGCCTGGGGTCCTGTGGCTTCCCCCTTGAGCGAGTTCCTGTAAAGACCCCAAGGCAAACAGCTGAGCAGTAGCCAGGGGCACTCAGGACAGCCCTGCGGACGGGCTCCCTGGAGAGGGCTCCCTCAGCTCTCTCCACCTGGGCTCCAGATGAGTTCCCATTCCTGCAACTCCCTCTGGACAGTTCCCGCTGGGAGCATGAGACGCTGTGTGTGTCCTGGTCAGGAGAGGAGAGGCTCTGCTAAGGAATCAACCCACCCTCAGGTCCCAGTGGCTCAACACCAAACTTTTCCTTCTAACTCCCGGTGGGTGTCCATGTACATTGTCAGCTGGCGGGGGCTCTGCTCTGCGTCAGTGTTCTTTTTGCTTCAGAGCGTGTCCTTCTGGAACATTGCCGAGGGTAAAGAGAAGCCTGATTGTGTTTTCAGTGGCCTTAAATGCCCCTGCTGGAGTCTGTCCCTAAGTCACTAGTGCGACTCTTCAGCCAGTCACCTCGCCCCAGCCAGCTACAAACCCAGGAAGAGTGATCCTGCTCAGAGCCTGGAAGGAAAGGGCCAGAGTGTTCGGTGCTGGAGTCGTGCAGGCCTGGAGCTCCCTACTTCCCCCCGACCTGGTCCGCAGCCAAGTGCCATCTCTTCTAAGAAGCCCTCCCTCACCAGCTGGGCCCTAGCTGTGGGGGGTCAGAGGCACACATGTCCCCGTGTTTCCAGCTGGGCTGGAAAGGGACTTGTCAGGATTGAGAGGAACAGGCCTGGGAGAAGAACTCTGTTTCAGGCATGTTGAGTTGAAGAGCCCCTGGGGCATCTAATTAAGAGACAGCTCAGGGTGGAGTTCCCATTGTGACTCTGGTAGCAACCCAAGAGGTATCCGTGAGGATGAAGGTTCGATCCCTGGGCCCGCTCACTGGGTTAAGGATTTGGTGTTGCTATAAACTGCGGTGGAGGTCACAGACAAGGCTTAGATCTGGCGTGGCTGTGGCTGTGGTGTCGGCTGGCAGCTGCAGGTCTGATTCGACTCCTAGCCTGGGAACTTCCATGTGCTGCAGGTGTGGGCCTAAAAAAAAAAAAAAGAGAGAGAGAAAGGTCAGGGTTAGAGGCAGAGTGAAAGCCAAAGCTGTTGGTATAATGACGATGATGATAGCAGATCACACCGAACACTTGTTTGAACCAGATGTCATGCCACACACTCTACGTGCATTATCTCACTTAATCTTTGTAATAGTCTTGTGAAGGAAGCCCTATTTTTACACCCATTTTGCAGATGAGGAAAATTAGCCTCAGAGATGTTAGCAAACTTGCCCAAGGTCTCTCAGCTGCCAAGATTGAACTTGGGCAATTCAGGGAGAGACAGAGCTGCACCCTGGGGCAGGCCCCCCCTTGTGGGGAAGGAGGAAAAGGAGGCACCAGCCAAGGACAGGAGGCAGGAAACCACACGCAGGTGCTGAGCTGGTCACTTGGCACATGTGACCTTCCTTAATGTCTGTGAAACAAAAGGAGACCTGGTCAGGGGAGAGGGAGGGCGGGAGAACCCAGAAGGAAGCCAGCCAAATGAGCAGACATGTGCGAGCGGGGGCTGTCACCAATGATGCTGGGTGCTGCAGAAAGGCCACGACTAATGTGGACCCAAAGGCTATTCAGGCTTTGGAGCTTGATGAGCGAATGGTCTCCAGCATGTATGGGAGCGGGCGCCAGATTGCACAGGTCGAGGGTAGGTGGGTGGTAAGGAAACAGAGGCAGCAATGTGTCACTATTTCCAAGGAAGGAAGAGATGGGAGAGAATGGAGGCTGGCGGGGCCAGGGGCCAGGATGGGGCTGGATGGCTGTCCCGAGGAGGAAGTGTCCGATGGAGAAGGACCTGGGCATGCCTTGCCTGCTCCTCAGATCTTCCATTCTCCCTGCCCTTGTCTGGACTGTCCTCCTCCTCTTCTGTGAAACCCCTCCATCCTGCAGTGTCCAAATCAAAATCCACCTCTGGGAAGCCATTCATGGCCCCAGCTCACTGGGAACAGTTCCTGCCCTCGGGTGTAACTCCAGTGTTATATAGGCTCCATCTGCCATGTGACATCAGCCCCGGGGCATGTTGAGGTCATGACAGATGCCACATGTGTTGTGCCAGACACTGCGCTGAACCCTTGGAGTGTGTTTTGTCCCTTTGTATTTAGGACCGCCTGCCACCCGCAGGCATTCTCTTGGAATCCTAACCATGCCCAAGTCACATAGCTGGTAAGTGGCTGTGTGCCTGTGCCTTCTTCCCTGCTAGATTGTGGGTTCCTAAGAGAAGGGTCTCTGAGTTCCCGCTGTGGTACAGTGGGTTAAGGATCTGGCGTTGTCTCTGTAGCAGTGCGGGTTTGATCCCCAGCCCGGCGCAGTGAGTTAAGGATCCAGCATTGCCACAGCTGTGGCACAGGTTGCAGTTGCAGCTCAGATTCAGTCCATGGTCTGGGAACTCCCATATGCCTCAGGTGTAGCCAAAAAAAGAAAGGAAAAAAAAGAGAGAGAAGGGTCTCTGACTTTTCTTTGGATCCCAGTGCTTCCGACTCATTTACTGAACGTTGATTGAGCACCTGCTGTTTGTAGGCACACAGCAGTCAGTGCTGGAGGAGCCAGGCCTGTGAACAGATAAAGGAACGTTCAGACTCAGCCCGATACGTTCTGTACAGAGGAACATGTACTGTGAGAGCATAGGAGATACAGCTGTGCACTGTTGTGGTGACATTTACAAAGGGTTTTGGAGATGACATAGGAGTTTGCAAAAGGATTGGGCTGGAGACTATTCCGGTGTTGGCAGAGTGGGCTGTTACACAACCGTGAGAAGCTCAGCCTGGCCAGATAGCACTTGGGGCTAGTGCAGGGGAGGGACATGAGGCAAGGCCAGAGGGACGTGTTGGCACCAGCCTGCCAGTAGCCTTTGCCAATAACCTTTGTCAGTAACCAGGGAGGCAGCAGCTTCCAGTGAGAGAACGCAGAGATGCTGAGAGCTGAGGCAGCAGGATTCGATTTGCCTCAGGAAGCTCAGCCCCTGGGCCTCAGGGAAGGGGGGTTTGGGGCAGAGGTGGGGCAGGGCAGGCACATCAGGAGGCTGTAGTGACGATCCAGGGTCAGTGACTCAGGCCTGAACCAACACAGGGGGTGGGTGGGAGAAGGTGCCTCTGTCAGCCTCGGTCATCGGAGTGTAGTGACTGTGCGACCTTTCCTGTGTGACTCAGGCTTGCTGTCCAGACTGTCCGTTGTGGTGCCTGCTCAGTGTCTGCACA
>PVHT021183652.1:50530-61450 GCA_004024745.2 Catagonus wagneri
TGTGCAGACACTGAGCAGGCACCACAACGGACAGTCTGGACAGCAAGCCTGAGTCACACAGGAAAGGTCGCACAGTCACTACACTCCGATGACCGAGGCTGACAGAGGCACCTTCTCCCACCCACCCCCTGTGTTGGTTCAGGCCTGAGTCACTGACCCTGGATCGTCACTACAGCCTCCTGATGTGCCTGCCCTGCCCACCTCTGCCCCAAACCCGCCTTCCCTGAGGCCCAGGGGCTGAGCTTCCTGAGGCAAATCGAATCCTGCTGCCTCAGCTCTCAGCATCTCTGCGTTCTCTCACTGGAAGCTGCTGCCTCCCTGGTTACTGACAAAGGTTATTGGCAAAGGCTACTGGCAGGCTGGTGCCAACACGTCCCTCTGGCCTTGCCTCATGTCCCTCCCCTGCACTAGCCCCAAGTGCTATCTGGCCAGGCTGTTACTGGAATGGCTCTGTTGACACTTGAATAGCCTCTAGCAAATTCCCTTGGTGAACTCCTATGTCATCTTCAAAACCCTTTACAAATGTCATGACTATAGTGGGTCTTCCTCAGACAGGATGCTTGTGCCCTCCTGCACCCCCACAGCTTTTCTTACAGATAAATTGCAAAGGTACTTGAGTTTCACACTACACCTGAGACATAACCTTGAGCTATTCTGTTTGAAATGCTAAAGGAAATGGTAACCCTCTCAGGTGGTGGTCTCAGGTCCATCCAAGCAACTGGCACCTGGGTCACAGACATGTGGCCTAATTTTGTCCCATTCCCCCACCCCCACCTCGACTGTGAGGAAAGGGCCTGAGCAGAGGCACCAGCTGTGGCTGAGAAACAGAAAAGAAGCAAAAGAACAAAGCTGGGGGCAGGGGTGGCCTCTGTGAGCTGAGTGAAGCGGCAAGCTTGCAGGAGCAGCAAGCGGACTGTGTGCCGAGTGGGCACAAATCCCCTCCGGTGGCCACACCTCGGTCCTGGACTTTGGCTGCGCTGGGTAGGCAGGTGAGCCAGGCTGTGCACCAGCAAGCAAGAGACACCTGCCTTCCTCATCTGACTGCAGCCACGGCCACCATGCAGGGGAGGACCTGGGGGCTGCACCTGCTGCTTCTGCTGGGGCTGGGGCTGGGGTCCTGGGAGGCCCTACCCCCACCCTGTGAGAGGTAGGAATGGAGAAGGCTGGGGATGGGGCGGGAAGGCCAGCTCTGGAAGGCTGGTGAGAATTCAAGGGCTGGGGGGTCAGCCTGCAGAGGGGAGGACGTTAGGCTCCCTTGTGTAGCAGGTTCTGTGCCGCACTGCACCTCCAGTGCTGGGAAAAGACGGAGCGGCCTGAGGCCAGCCTGGGCGCGGCCCAGGAGTCTGCTGCACAAGGAGGCCTGAGCCTTCTCTCCCCCGGGCCTCCTCGCAGCTGCTTGAACCGTGCAGGCCCATTCTCAGGATTGTTCTAGGAAACTTCCTACTCGATTTCCCTAGCCTGGATGCGAGAGGGGGTGTGAAGGGCCTGAAAAGAGTTCCTGGGTTTAACCGCTGACCTCTATGACCAATGGCAAATCAAACCTCTTTCTAGAGCCTTAGTTTCCATCTCCAAATAATAGAGATAAGAGACCCTGCTCTCCCTCCTGGACTCACAGGGCACCGCCCGCTCCTCATTCAGCATGGATTTATTGAGCTCTCACTATGCCTCTTGGGCTGCAACAGTGAACAAGAACAAGGAGGCCCGTGAACACAAGGTTACTGTTTCATAACAAGCAAGAAAAGTAATAATAGATGTTAAATGGTCATAGAAGTACAATTAAAAGTAAAATGAAGTTCAAGAGCCGAGCAGAGGGTGTTTCAGATAGGAGGCGGAGGGAAGGTGTGTCTGAGCAGGTGGTGTTTAGGCAGAATTGTAGCAGGAAACATCTGTGTGCAGATCTGAGAGAAGACAGGTCAGGCACGTAAACTGCTGGTCAAAGATCAGGAAGAAGGCCTGTGTGGTCGGGGCAGAGGTGGGATAAGGCTGGGGGACAGGGCAGGTTCTGGGGAGAGGGGGCTGGGGCTGGGATCCGGCCTTGCTGTTCGCTATGGTGTAGGTCACGGAAGAGCCCAGATCCCACTTGCTGTGGCTGTGGCTGTGACTGTGGCCCGCAGCTACCGCTCCGATTTGACCCCTAGCTTGGGAGTTTCCACATGCCACAGTGTGGCCCTAAAAAGCAAAAAAAAAAAAAAAAGGAAGAAGTAGAAGAGAAGAAGGAGGGAGAAGGGGAAGGGGTGGGGAGGAAGGAAGGAAGGGAGGAAGGAAAGAAAGGGAGAGAGAAAGAAAAGGAAGGAAGGAAGAAAGGAGGAAGGAGGAGAAAAAATTAGAATGTTTAAACAAGCTTTATGGTAAGGGGTGGTTTCTCCTTCAACCAAATGTTTTACGGAAATGAACAGCATGTCTGACGGGAGCACTTACGCTGCCTAGTACTACAAAATCAAAACCTGCTCAAGTCCTGACGTGGGCCACAGTGAGGAGTGCAAGGGTTGATGTGACCAGGATGACAGTTTGGGTGAAAACTGGTATGTTTGAACTGCAGCTGCTGGCCTATGCCACAGCCACAGCAACGCCGGATCTGAGACGCGTCTGCAAACTACACCATAGCTCACGGCAACATTGGATCCTTAACCCACTGAGTGAGGCCAGGGATCGAACCCGCAACCTCATGGTTCCCAGTTGGATTCATTTCTGCTGCGAGGCAATGGGAACTCCCGTGTTTGAACAGTTCTAATGTGAAGGGATTGCACTGATTTTCCCCGAATGTATTACAGGGAGAGACACTGTGCCTGACTGAGGAACGTTCCATTCTCTAGTAGCATAAAACAGAGGGCATGTCAATCCATACATCAAGCAATATTAGTTGGATGTTCCAAGTAGGAACCAATAAGAACACTGAGTCCACACACAGAGAGTGTAGCCTTCTGGGGAGCACAGACTGGGACTTCCAGCAAAAGCCATTGGGCGCCTCCCAGCATGACTGCTGAGACTTTGGACTAAATCATTTTCATTTGATAGGTAATTACTAGTTTGCCATCAGATATTAATTGAAGCTGCCCCTGTGGCTGAAGGTCATAAGATAATCCTGAAACCCTAAATGCCCATAATATCTTGCATGATATCAAAGAAATGCTCTAAGAGGGATGGCAGTGCCCAGAAGAGTGTTGTAATAAAATGGAGATGTTTTATGCAGGAAATGGTTTATCCATGAACATGCTACTGGGAGAATGTAGTTTCTCAGTGTATTCAAAAGCACGTAGAGTCTTTTCCCCTAGGACTAACTTTGGAACCACCTGAGGAGCTGATGGATTCTACTGCCACTTAGGCAGTGCCCTATAAATAGCTCTTGATTGACCAGCAAAGAGCTGCTTAGTTTATGGATGGCAGTTCCCAAGTGAATATGCAACATACTGTTTGGAAGGTTGCCACTCTCATCTAAGGAGATCAAACCAAATCATCTTGGTGGGCTGCACTGCATGCTGTTTGCCACTGCATTTGGGTTTTTGCCTATTCTCGGTCAGTAGCCAATGGTCCGGCCATATGCAGGCAGAAGGGCAACGGAAAACCGGTCTATGAAAACACCGCCCTTTTGTGGCATGATCCTATGGGAATCACCACGGGAATTTGAACACCGCATTAAAGTAGAACACACTGACGCCCATCAGAACCCTCTTCCTATATTGGAACGCCACTGGAGCCAGCAAGTGAGTTATCTCAGTGTGTTCACGTGAGGTAGCCTGTTGGGTTCATAAACTGTTTGACGTTGGGAGGCTGCCGCAATGCAGAGATGCGCTGAATCTAGATATATTCCATTTGCACCCTCTAGCACAAAATGTCCATAAGAACTCTTCTATCTGCCAGCAAGAGACACAGACTACAGACGGCTGTGGGGCAGGTTCCCCGGGGGAAAAGACAGGCATGTGGCTGGCAAGCTGTACTGACGCTGGAAGACCCAGAGGGTTACAGATGGGTCCTGACAAAAACAGACACTTAGTCTGGACTGGGCTTTGCATACCAAGTGGTAAATGCTTGAAATACTGTAAAAGGACCAGAACAGAATACAAGGCATCGATCTGGACAACTGAATGAACATTTCTCCAGACCAAGGAACATACTTTCACCCTCAGAGCAATGGTTTAATAGAGAGTTGCAATGGCTGGTTGTCTAAATCAGAGGAGATATAGGTACAAAGGGCTGGCTTAAACACCTTCATGAAAGTGCGATCACATTCAACGTGGGGGGGGTCAAGGGAGTGTCCTTACTAGACAGATCCACCGGTTTTGTGGGGGACCCGGGGAAGAGGGGGTGGAGAGGATGCTGGGTTCCACTATGATTCCCCCCATGGGAGGGAGACAATGGGTCGACTACACTTTTTCTTTCTTCCCTACGTCACTTAAATATTCTTTTTTCTACATGAAACAATGTTCCCAGGACCAAGAATGCAGTTACAAGTGCCAGAAGCAGGGGTGATTCCTAAGCCAGAAAACGTAACTATACATTTAAACCACTGTGTCAGATTTCCTAATGACTTAATGGGGTGGGTTGCCTTCATCCCATTTGGCTCAGCTGGGGTTGTCAGTGATGCATCTCTATTTAGCCCTAATTTCTGTCTTGTGGTGGTAACAGCCCCTCTCTTCCTGTACCTATTTAACACTAATCCATACGGATGGGAGTGGCTGCCAGGAGGCACCTGCCAAACCAGTACTGCTGCCTGCGATCCAGACCAACCCAGTAGCCAAACCTAACGTTCTTTCCAAAACTGGAAAATTTTGAATATAAATGGAGAGGAAGACAAGCAGTATCTGAGGTAAAGGAATAAATGAAGAGATTATTATTAAGTGCAGTGAAGGAAGCTCACTATTACATTAACACTTTAAAAGGACTTAGAGCAAAAATGATATTGCCTCTTAGCCCATTTATACCAGATTCCTGAAAGGGTGAAACCATGTATTGCTGAATCCGTTCCTACTTTGGAATCTGACAAGATGGAATGCGAGCCTGCAAACCTGAGCATCCCCGCCCTGGGAGACATTCTGGATATATGATCTGAAGACGGACCGGACTAATCCTTACGGATTGTATGGAATTCTAATAATGTGCCAACATCTTTGACTTGTATTTTGTAGGTTGTATCTACCATAGTGTGATATGATAAATATGGGCATTAATGGTTAGATTAATGGTCAAACTGGGAAAATGAGCTAAAAGCCTTCTATCCCTACGCTGCACTGGCTATGTCAGGTATATTCGTGCTGATACTATTGCTTTTTCTGCTATATAAATGCTACCCCAAAAGCAGGTACTCAAACAGGTATGATTGCTTTGCTGTAAGGAGCCCATGGCCAAAGACCAGGGGGGTGCTGATTGTGTAACAAAGAACTTGTCTGTCCTTTGACTTGGTTTCCTGGGGCATAACCTCCAAGCCTTTGGAATTTGCAAAGTGCTAAGAGGGATACTGGGGTGGGCTCTGAAAGCCTGTCAATGAGATGACTTGTGGTGAACCCCTAGATGGGTCATGCCAATGAGATGACTCAGGGTGACAGAAAGACTGAGTGATTAGAGGGTTGGGGATCTGGAGCTTCATGATACGAGCTCAACCTTCGGGGAGGAGAGGGGAGTGGGAGAATGAGCTCAATCACATGACCAATGAGTCAATCAATCAAACCTATGTAATGAAACCCCAATAAAAACTCTTGACACCCAAGATCAGTGGAACCCCCTATTTGGTGGATCCTTTGATGTGACAGGAGGGTGATTCATCCTGATTCCACAGGGAGAGGACACAGGAGCTCTGTGTTCAGGACCCTCCCAGACCTTGCTCTGTATGTCTTATGGAGATGAACTGAGCGAGGCAGTGTTATTACAGCCCTGTCCCTTATACCTGTGGAGCCTGCCACAGGACTGGATTCAGTTCACCACACTCTGGCCCTTGACATAGGCTCTTTTAAAGCAAAACCACCATATCTGTCTGAGCATCTGCATTCAGTACAGCAATTACATAACAGATATGACAATATGGGAGTTCCTATTGTGCCTCAGTGGGTTTTGAACCCGGCTAGTATCCATGAGGATGCGGGTTCACTCCCTGGCTTCGCTCAGTGGGTTAAGGACCCGGTGTTGCCATGAGCTGTGGTGTAGGTTTCAGACATGGCTCGGATCTGGCATTGCCATGGCTGTGGTGTAGGCCAGTAGCTATAGCTCCAATTTGACCCCTAGCCTGGGAACCTCCATATGCTGCAGATGCAGCCTTAAAATTTTAAAAAGGCACACACACAAAAATTATATAATAGATGTGACAACAGTATGACTGTGCCTGACACTGAGCGGAGCCAGTGCTAACTACAGAGACTTAAAAGAAACAACTACACACATTTTCACATTTTTGTAATGATTTGGTTAATGCACGCCCCTCCTTGATCTGCTGCTATTTGTATCTTATGATAAACTTGTGCAGAACTACTTAGCCTAGAAATTAGCTAAATCTAGTTCTTCCTCAAGCTGGTCATTTCCTACTGGTCTTACATTCTGGTGAAGCCTAACTCAATCTCCCAATATACTTAATCATCAATATCAGTATTATCATACGGTTTACATATACCATGTAGTTGAATCGTACCAACAACATCCGTGTTACACCATAGCCTAGTATGATCGTAGTATAATTCAATTTCATTACTGAACAAATCCGTAAGTAACAGAGGTGTTCTCTATGCCTTCCCAGTGGAATCAGACCTTGCGCATATGTTACATACCATGGAGAGGCATCAGTGTAAGCAGCCATAATTTGTAACTGCTATTTGCTATTTCCGGGTCCCAGGGCAGTTGGAGGCAAAGCCAGTCACCCTGTCTCAGTTCACAGCCTGGTCTGAGACTGGTTCCCACTGTGTGCTGCAACCGAGCAGGGCCCACCCCCTTCCTACGAGGACACGGTTCCTGCCCTGCTAATTATGCTATAGATTAGGTCTTCTTCTGATCTACTCTGGGAGCAAGGGGAGTCGTAGCACATCAGTGTAAAGCACAAGAGTCTCAGGGAACTTGCAAGCTTTGCAGGGCCACAAGATTCCCATGGGGTGTCCCTTAGGCTTCTAGCCAGCATGGTGGGCCACGGCCCCGTGGCAACTTTGGCCTCAGTCAGCTGGTCATTTCCCATTGATATTACATTCTGATGAGGCTTTAACTCAATCTCCTAGCGTAGTTAACTAAAACAGTCAAGAGGCCCCATGGGTAAGGATCTGAGCCCTTTCCCAGGGCTGGGCCCTAGCATGACCCAGCATTATTTGTTCTCTTGGCCTGAACCACTTTACTAAAGCCTCGTCATCTTTCAAGGCTGATTCCCATCCTTTGCTTTCCTCCTGGAAGAGATCTCCTTCTAGTCTGACTATTCTAATTTATAGGTATTTTTCCTCTGAATGCCTCTCCTCATTAAAAGCAAATCCAGTTTGCTCCCCAATCTGGGGCACGTATCTTCCCCATAGCCCTTTCCTGTCTCGTTATTTGATCCACCATGCATGTTGTTGCCGTTGTGTATTAAAGGCAAAAATGGTGGGTCCCCCATGCTAGGGTTAGTTAAGCGGCAGTCACACCTAGACAGAACTTGAGTTTGTCATTAGGCCTCCCCTAGCCGTCCTCATTTTAGGATGGGGCTATTCCCCAGAAGTTGGATGTGCCCTGTGATGCATTTGCTTTAATCCCGTAAGAAACCCTTTCTTTCTATTATGCTTAATAGTTTTCTATCCACAAAAACAAGGGTGATCTGCCTTTGTGCATGCAGCACATTACAACATGTTGGGGGTGCCACTGCTATCTTTTGTCCATTAAGACAAGGGACCTTTCTAAGCATTTGATTATCAAGGTTTACAGTTCCACAGCCATTAGTCTGCCAGAAGCAGTAAACCGCACATTCCAGAGAGTACTGAGTAGTTCCCAGAAATTCCTTCCCAAACGACATCCTTCAGAGGAGGCAGGACCTGGAAACTTAGAGGCAAAAGACACTGGCGCATTCCCAGACTTCCCTCGGTTGTCAGTGATCAGTCCAGCTCAGCATCATGTTCCAAGACCAAAATGTCCCCCAGAGCAACACCACCCAGGTTTGCAGGCTTCCATTCAGCTTTGCCAGGTTCCAAACGCGGTGGTCATGGCAAACACACGGTGTCACCATCTCAGGCACCGGGCCTAACTGTGTTAAAGACAATATTAACCTCTAGCTCTGAGCCTCTCTGCAGGCACCAGGGAAATGGCCCGTTTTCACTTCGTTCCCTTTTGTTCAGCCCTTTACCCTGAGCTACCATTTCTCCTTCTCACCGTTTGTCTCCATTCGATTGATACGACCCCTTTCCACCTTTGGAACGGACGTTAGGTGTGGCCATACACCAATCCTGCCAGTGCCTCCCTCCCCAGCCCTGCCGTTCACATAGGAGGCTATTCCTACCCCTAGGCAGTCCAGCTGCATTCACCGACAGCCCCAATCCAGCCAGGGAGGGTGTGGGCACAACCCTCCCCAAAAGGCCCTTGAGAAGTCTAACACAAAAATTCTAAAAATAGGAACAAGACTTTCTTGCTTCAGGAGCGTCCCTGTTTCCGGTACCGACGTCGCAGTCCTGGGACCACTGTTTCAGGCGGGAAGAGGAAGCTGAGATGACGGACCGCCAGCAACCCTGCCCACCCCGTCTCCCCAGGTCCCCCAGAGAAGCAGAGGACTCTGCCCAGTGTGGGCCTTCCCGGGCCCCATCATGCTGGATCGAGCACGCAGCCCTCAGGGCTTTCTCTCCGCCCACTGCAGACCACAAACGTCTCAACCGCCTGTTCCAGTCCTCCATCAAGCCCCGCTCTGAGGAGCTACCCAACACTTGTCCATTTGTTGGGATGTCTCTTCAGCCAGTGTTGGACCTGTGGGCTGTCCACCTGGTACAGTGTCTTCTATCCTCAGATAGTATTTTATAGCATTTTCACCTACAACCAGGTGTGCAAAGCTACTTTAATGTGCCCTTTAAATTCTCATAGTGATTTCCTTGGGGTTATACCGCATACGGCGTCCCCTTGAGAGTACAGCTTTCACTGGCCATCTGCCAGGCCACTCGCCACAGGAAAAATCCAAACACAGGGGTTTTCATCATTCAATTCTTCCATCACTGGAAGGAAACAGTTCACAGTTGAGCTCCCCCCACCACTGCCCACCAACCCTGAGCTGCCTGTTCTTACCTTTTTTAAAGATTTCCATCAGGCAGCAGAGTGCAGTGGCCTTCCACACAAGACACTGTCTATCCACTTTGGAACTACCGCCAGTAAACCAAGCAGCTCTTTGTTGGTCAGTTGGAAACTATTCACGGGACACCTTCCGGTGGCTCATCAGCTGCTTCCCAAGTCAGCCCTGTAGGAAAAGAGGCTGCCTGCCCCTAAACACGATGAGCGCCTCCGTGCATTCCTCAACTACTATGTCCTTGGCTAAACCATGCCCGTTTCGTTAAGGAACTCTTGGGGCCCTACCTTCTCTGTCAGAGTGTTTCTCTGACATCACTCATTACGAGTATATTTCATGGTTTCAAGAATATTTTATGTCCTTCAGTCACAGAGGTGGTTTCATAGGGAAATTTTCCAGTCCAAAATCTTAGCCATTGCCACTGGGTCCATCTCACAGGGTTTGGCCACAAGCCCTTGCGGTTGGGTCCACACAGAGCCACTGGACAGAGAACTGGCCCATCCCATCTAACTTGTCACTGATTAAGTGCCAAGCTCCTCCGGTCCACCGGTTTTCTATCCTGTTTCAGATTAACAGGCGGGGTGTTAACAAGTGGGGTCCAGGCAGTCGTTTAGGTCCTTCACTGCACAAGGACCCTCCTCGTTCTCTCGGCCCTGTAGGTCGCCACCACCACAAAGCCCCACCATACGTGCACACACGTAACGTGCACACACAGCACACACACGGCCCTCATCCCTTCCAGCGAACATGCCCCAGACTCTCGTTCTCTTCTCCCCTGACGGTGCTGACTCTCCTCTCCCCAACTCTCTCTGCAGCCAGATTTACTGCCAAGGGGAGCTCCTGTGCCAAGTTCAGATGGCCAAGCTCTACCAGGATGATAAGCAGTTTGTGGACATGCCATTGTCCGTAGCTCCAGGTGAGACACCTGGGGGCCCCACCTTCTCCTGAACCTTTCACCAAAAGGTAGGGGGTAAGACCAGGCAGGGAGGGGTCTCTGATCAGGGAGGGGGCCCTGGGGTCCTGCTGACCCCTCCCTGCTGCCCGTTCCCCAGACCAGGTACTGCAGCGCTTCAAAGAGCTGGCCCAGCTCCACAACCTCAGCATCCCCCAGCAGGAGCTGCGGGACTTCATTCAAGAACACTTCCAGGCTGGGGGGCAGGAGCTGCAGCCCTGGACCCCCGAGGACTGGAAAGACAGGTACAGCCTGGACGGGGGACCGCAGAGGGCCCTTCCCTCAGGGCTGCCTCCCTGAACCCTGTGGGCCCGACGCTCTTCCAGCCCCCAGTTTCTGCAGAAGATCTTGGACCCCAGACTGCGAGCCTGGGCAGAGCAGCTGCACCAGCTGTGGAAGAAGCTGGGAAAGAAGGTATCAGGGCCCTTGGCCTGGCCAAGGGAGACAGGGGTGAGAGCGGGGAGCCCCTTTGGGGCCTTCACTGTTGAGAGATTGGGACACATTTTCTGAAAATACAGTCCCCACCTCCTGGGTCCTTCTAGCTCTGTAGAAGGAATTTCGGGGATGGGGGGGTGCGCAGCATCTACTTCGAACTCCTCCCCTCCGCCCTGGAGCCCCCCACCCCCACCCCAGGCTGCCCGCTCCCCGGCCCTTTAACCACGTGGCTGACCGTGTCCCCTCCCTCAGTCCCCTGCTGGCCGGGCTCCCCCTTCCCTGAGCTCCTCGGGCCAGGCCTCTGCTCAGGAATGATGGTTGCTGCTGCTGATCGGGGTCC
>PVHT021183652.1:62450-75302 GCA_004024745.2 Catagonus wagneri
GGCATCTGCTCTGTGGGCGCCCCTCCTTCCTGCCACCCTTCCCTCCTGATGCTTTATGTTTCCTTCTTTCCTTTAAAAATTTTTTTTCTTGTGGTTAAGTATAACATAAAATTAGCCATTTCAACCATTTTAAGTGCACAGTTCAATTTATATTACCTTCACAATGTAGCAACTATCACCACTGTTTATTTCCAAACCTTTTTGTTTTTATCACCCCAGACATACTTTAAACCATTAAGTAGGAGTTCCTGCTGTGGCACAACAGAATGGGTGGTGTCTTGGGAGCACTGAGTTGCAGGTTCGATCCCGGCCACTGCCTCATGACTGTGGTTCGGATCTGATCCCTGGCCTGGGAAATCCATATGCCACAGGGCAGCCAAAATTGAAAAATCAAAAACCATTAAGCAATAACCTCTTTTTCCATGGACCCTGGAAAACACGATTCTAGTTTTGTCTCTATGAATTTGCCTATCCTAGGTACTTCGTATAAGTGGAGTCGTACAATATTTGTCCTTCTGTGTCTTACTCATTTCACCAGCAAAATGTTTTCCAAGTTGATCTATGTTGTAGCATGTATCAGAATTTCCTTTCTTTTCCAAAGCTGAATAATATTTCATTGTATGTAGAACCACATTTTCTTTATCCTTTCATTTATCATTGGACATGTGGGTTGCTTTCTCTGTTTGGCTTTGCAGATAATGCTGCTATGAAAACGGGTGTACCGGAGTTCCTGTCGTGGCTCAGCAGTTAGCGAACCCAATCTCTATCCATGAGGACGCGGGTTCGATCCCTGGCCTCGCTCAGTGGGTTAAGGATCCAGCGTTGCCGTGAGCTATGGCATAGGTCACAGACGCAGCTCAGTCCTACATTGCTGTGGCTCTGGCGTAGGCTGACAGCTGCAGCTCCGACTGGACCCCTAGCCTGGGAACCTCCATATGCCGCGGGTACAGCCCTAAAAGACAAAAAGACCAAAAAAAAAAAAAAAAGAAAATGGGTATACAATATCTGTTCCTCTCCCTGCTTTCAGTTTTGGGGGGTATGTCCCTAGGAATGGAACTGCTGGGTCATATGGTCAATCTATGTTTAATTTTTGAGGAAATGCCAGGCTGTTTTCCACAGCAGGTGAACCATTTTACATTCCCACCATGGATGCACAATGGTTCCAACTTCTCCCAGCTCTTGTTCTTTTCTCTTTGTTTTTTTTTTTTTATAACAGCCATCCTAGCGATTGTGAGATGATATCTCATTGTGGTTTCGACTTGCATTTCCCTAATGATTAGTGAGGTTGAGCATCTTTTATGTGCAAACTGGCTATTTGCATATCTTCTTCAGAGAAGCATTTACTCAAGTTTTTTGCCTGTTTAAAAATTTGTGGTAAGTTTTGAAATTGGGAAGTGTGAGCTCTCGGACTTTGTTCTTTTCTGAGATGGTTTTGGTTATGTAGGGTGTCTTGCAGTTCCATACGAATTAGATCACCTTTTCCCTTTCTCCAAAAAAGGCTGTTGGAATTTTGAAAAGGATTGTGTTGAATCTCTAGGTTGCTTTTTGTATTATGACATCTTAACAATATTAAGCCTTCTTATCCACAAATACTGGATGTCATCGCATCTATTTAGCTCTTATTTAATTTCTTGCAGTAATGTTTTCTGGTGTTCAACGTATGTACTGAATCTGTTTATTAGATCTAGTAGCTTTCCTGTGGATCCTTTGGGATTTTCTATATATAGAATCATGTCATTTGTGGATAGATGTGTTCTTCCTTTCCAATTTGTGTGCCTTTTATTTTTTTCTTTTTCTTCTTCCTCTTCCCCCCTTCCTTCCTTCCTCCCTCCCTCCTTCTTCCTCCCTCTTTCTCTATCCCCTTCCTTCCTCCCTCCTTTCTTTCTCTCCTCTTTCTTTCTATTATCTGTCTGTCTGTCTATCTTCCTTTCTCCTTCCCCTTTCTCCTTCCTTCCTTCCTTCCTTCCTTCCTTCCATCCTTCCTTCCCTCCTTCCTTCCTTCCTTCCATCTTTCCTTCCTTCCTCTCTTTCTCTTTCTCCTGTTGCTCTGGCTGGAACTCTGGTATAGTGCTGAATGACAGTGGTAAAAGGAGACATCCCTGTTTCTTCCCCCCTGATTTTAGGGAGAAAGCTTTCAGTCTTTCACCTTTGAGTATGATTCTAGACATGGGCTTTTCATAAATTCCCTATATATTGAGGAAATTTCATTCTATTCCTAGTTTATAGGATTATTCCCCCCTCCTTTTAGGGCCACACCCGTGGCATATGGAAGTTCCCAGACTAGGGGTCGAATCGGAGCTGCAGCTACTGGCCTACACCACCCACAGCAAAGCAAGATCAGAGCTGCATCTGCGACCTACACCACAGCTCATGGAAATGTCAGATCCTTAACCCATTGATTGGGGCCAAGGATCAAACCTGCAACCTCAGGGACTACTAGTCAACTTCGTAACTGGGTCACAACAGGAACTCCTAGGACTTTTTTTTTTAATCACAGAAGAGATTTTCTATATATAGCATCATGGTCAAATGGCTTTTCTCTCAGATGGTTTTTCTCTTTCAATTAATGTCCATGTGGGTTTTTTTCTTTGTACTATTAATGTAGTGTATTACATTGATTAATTTTTTTATATTGAACTATCCTTACATTCTTTGGATAAATCTGACTTACATGGTGTGTAATTGTTTAAATATACTTTTGGATTTGTTTTATTAGTATTTTCCTGAGGATTTTTGTATCATATGAATAAAGGTTATTGGATTGTAATTTTCTCGTGAGGTCTTTCTTTGGCTTAAGCTTCGGGTAATGCTGATCTTATAGAATGCGTTAGGAAGTGTTTTCTTCTCTCCTCTTTTTGGAAGAGTTTGAGGAATTTGGTGTTAATTCTTCTTTAAATGCATGGTAGAATTCACCACTGAAGGAATTGTTCTCGGATTATATTGAAGTTCTCCAGAGAAACAGAAGCAACAGGCTGTGTGTGGGGTGGGGTGGGGTGGAGAAGGGATTTATTTTAAGGAGTTTACTTACATGATTATGGAGGTTGGCAAGTCCAAAATCTGCAAGATAGGCCGGCAGGCTGGAGATCCAGGAAAGAGTTGCAGTTCAAGTCTATAGGCAGTCTGTTGGCAGAGTTCCCTCTTCTAAGGAGGTCAATCTTTTGCTACTAAGCCCTTCAACTGATTGGGTGAGGCCCACACACATCATGGACGGTAGTTTACTCAGTCTACTGATTTAAAGGTTAATCTCGTCTAAAAAATTATTTCACAGAAACATCTAGAAAAATCTTTGATTAAATATCAAGGTTTCTTGGAGTTCCTGTCATGGCTCAGTGGTTAGCGAATACTACTAGGAACCACAAGTTTGCGATTCATTCCCTGGCCTTGCTTTTGGGTTAAGGATTCGGCGTTGCCGTGAGCTGTGGTCTAGCTTGCAGACATGGCTTGGATCCCGCGTTGCTGTGGCTGTGGCGAAGGCCGGCGGCTACAGCTCCTGTTAGACTTCTAGCCTGGGAACCTCCATATGCCACAGGTGCGGCCCTAGATAAGGCAAAAAAAAAAATCAAGGTTTCTTGGCCAAGCCAAGATGACACATAAAATTAACGCCAACATGGGGTTTTATATGTTGGAGGGTTTTTAATTATAATCTTACTTGTTATAAATCTGTTGATATGGTTTCTTTCTTCTTGCATCAGTTTAGGGAATTTGTGTGCATCTAGGAATTTGTGCATTTCATCTAGGTTACCTTATTTGTTGGCATGTTATTGTTGAACTTGCATCCTCATGAATACTAATATTATCTTTATTAGGGTCTGTAGTAGTGTCCCCATTTTCATTTCTGATTTTAGAGATTTGTCCTCTGCCTTTTTTTTAATATTTTTTTTTGGCTGTGCCTGTGGCATATGGAAGTTCCCAGGCCAGGGATCGAACCTGTGCCATAGCAGCAAACTGAGCCACTGCAGTGACAGACATCGCTGGATCCTTAACCTGCCGTGCCACAGGAGAACTCTTCTTTTTTTCTTTGTCAATTTTTTTCCCTGGCTAAAGATTTGTCAGTTTTATGGTGGTGGTGGTTGTTGTTCTTTTTTTTTTTTCCAGAGAACCAGTTTTGGCTGTATTGAATTTGTCTGTTGATTTTCCATTTTCTATTTTATTTATCTATGCTCTAATCTTTACTATTTACTTTCTCTTCTAGTTTTTGTTTAGTTTGCTCTTCTAGTTCACCTCTAGGTGGAATGTTAGTTTATTGATTTAAGATCCATTTTATTTTATTTTAGGCCATACCCATGGCATGCAGAAGTTCTTAGGCCTGGGATTGAACCTGTGCCATGGCAGTGACAATGCTAAATCCTTAACCACTAGGCCACCAGGGAACTCTGTCTTTTTTTCTTTTTCTTTTTTAAGACTCTTTTTTCTTTTTATTTCAGGAAATGTAACATATTGTTAAATCACAACACATCAGAGCAGAAAAATGTAAGCATGGATCTGTATGGATATTAGATAACCCCTAGGGCCCCCATTCTTTGGGCTAGCATGGTTTCTCTCATCTCCAGTCATAGCGGAAGGTTCATGGTAAGATATGACAACAAGGAACAAGCCTGAGACTCAACCCGTTGCCCATCTCACAATTAATGCCACTGACATCCCATCAGGTAAGGTCCATTTGCATTCAGGCTGTGTGCCAAGATCTTCTTTTGACATCATGAAACTTTGGGAAACCTTGATGCAAAGTATCTTCAGCTGATAATGTACGTCACCAAAACCAGCATCAAAATCCCAGGCTCTCACACCTCCTTCAGCAGCACCCAGAGCTAAGAACCTGGGGATCAGGTCTGGTTTCAGAGACTAGTTTTCCTCACTCTTCTTCCCATGCCACGCTGTGGGTTATGGGGGGTCTCCTGGGAAAGTAGGGGGTGGCTTCAGTTCACTTTGGGACAGGACACCGGAGGCTGAGGTCTCAGGGAATAATCATTAGTGTGAGCTCCTCTGGAGTCTACCATCCTGGGGAAAAAAGTCGTTTTTCTTTTTAAATGTAGACATTTGTAGCTGTAAATTTCCCTTTAAGAACTGCCTTTTCTTCATCCCATAAATTTTGGTACGTTGTGTTCTTGTTTTCATTCGTTTATAAGGATTCTCTAATTTCCCTTGTGATTTCTTCGACTCTTTGAATGTTTAAAAGGTTATTTTCAAAATTTAATTTCAAAATTTATAAAATTTCTAATTTTCCGTCTATTTATTACTAGCTTCATTACATTGTGGTTGGAGAAGATAGTTTGTATGCTTTCAGTCTTTTAAAATTTATTGAGACTTGTTTTGTGGCCTAACATCGGTCTGCCCTGGAGAATGTTCCATGTGCACTTGAGAAGAATGTGTATTCTATTGTTGCTGGGTACAGAGTTCTATATATGCCTATTAGGTCCGGTTGGTTTATAGTATTGTTTAAGCCTTCTGTTTTCTTACTGAGCTTCTAGAAGTCTTGTTCATTGTTTAAAGTGGTGTATTGAGGTCTCCAACTACTATCGTTGGGTTGTGTCTTTCTCCCTTCGAGTCTGCCAATGTTTATTTATTTTATATATTTTGGGGCTCTGCTGTTTAGTGCATGTATTTATAATGTTAAATTTATCGATGAATTGACTTTTTTTCTCAATATATAATATCCTTCTTTGTCTCCTGTAACAGTTCTTGACTTACAGTCTATTTTGTCTGATAGTGGTAGAGCTACCCTGGCTCTCTTGGTTACATTTCCGCGAAAAGTCTTTTCCATCCTTTCACTTTTAATATATTTGTGTCTTTGACTCTAAAGCGAGTCATTAATGGACAGCAGACAGGTCACTTTTTAAAATCCATTCTTCCAATCTCTGTCTTTTTTTTTTTTTTTTTAATTTTAGGGCCACACCCATGGCAAATGGAGGTTCCCACTCTAGGGGTAGAATTGGAGCTGTAACTGCCGGTCTACGCCACAGCCACAGCAATGTGGGATCCAAGACACGTCTGTGAACTACACCACAGCTCATGGCAATGCCAGATCCTTAACCCGCTGAGCGAGGCCAGGGATTGAACCCACATCCTTGTGGATACTAGTCGGGGGTTTGTTAACCGCTGAGCCATGACAGGAACTCCCAGTCTCTGTCTTTCGAGTGGAGAGTTTAATCTTACTTCTGCCGATTTGTAATTTCTTCCTGCATATCTTTTACTATTTTTCTTTTAGCTACGCTCACATCATGCAGAAGTTCCTGGGCTGGGGGTCAAACCTGAGCCACAGCAATGATAACACAGAATGCTTAACTGCTAGCCTGCCAGGAAACTCCTGTCTCATACTATTTTGTCCCTCATTTTTTCCATTACTGCCTTCTCTTGTGGATAGTTGATTTTGTTGTAGTGAATCATTTTGATTCCCTTCTCATTTCCTTTTGGGTATATCTTTTAGTTACCATGAATTAATTTAATTAACATCCTGAATTTATAACAAGCTAGTTCAAACTAATACCAACCTAACTCCAGTAGAATACAAAAATTCTGCTGCAGTACATCGCAATACATGTCTCTTTCCCCCCTTAAGTTATTGTTGTCACTAATGACACGTGTGCCCAATAACATAAATTGATAATTTTTTTTTTACATTTGTCTTTTAAATTCTCTATGGTATAAAAAGTGGAGTTATAAACCCAAAATACAGTGGTACTGTCTTTTATATTTGCCCATGTGTTTTCTTTTACATGAGATCTTTATTTCTTTGTAGAGGTTGAGTTACTGTCTAGTGTCATTTCAACATGAAAGAACTCCTTTTAGCATTTCTTGTGGGCAGGGCTGGTGGTAACACCTCCCTCATCTTTTGTTCATTTGTGAATTTCTTAAATTTCCCCTCCTTTTGAATTATAGTATGGTTAGACATATAATTTTTTTTTTTCCTTTTAGGGCCACACCCGCAGCATATGGAGGTTCCCAGGCTAGGGGTCCAATTGGAGCTGCGGCCGCTGGCCTACTCCACAGCCACAGCCACAGCCACAGCCACGCCAGATCCGAGCCATATCTGCAGCCTACACCACAGCTCAGGGCAACGCTGGAGCCTTATCCCACTGAGCAACAGGGATCAAACCCACAACCTCATGGTTCCTAGTCGGATTTGTTTCCGCTGCACCACAACAGGAACTCCTGGACATAGAATTTTTTTTTTTTGCCTTTTTGCCTTTATGTAGAGCTGCACCCGCGGCATATGGAGGTTCCCAGGCTAGGGGTCTAACAGGAGCTGTAGCCACCGGCCTTTGCCACAGCCACAGCAACGCGGGATCCGAGCCGCATCTGCAGCCTTCACCACAGCTCACAGCAACGCCGGATCCTTAACCCATTGAGCAAGGCTAGGGATCGAACCCGCAACCTCATGGTTCTTAGTCGGATTCGTTAACCACTGAGCCATGAAGGGAACTCCTGGACATAGAATTTTTGATCGACCTTTTTTTCTCTTTCAGTACTTTAAATAGTCATCTCATTGCATTCTGGCCACCACGGTTTCTAGTGAGAACTTGGCAGTTAATCTTGTTCCTGGTGAGTTACTCATCAGACTTGGTAATGCCAGCTGTCCCATCTTTAAGTTCTCGATTCTTTTGCCTTCTCAAATCTGCTGTTGAACCCCTCTGGTAAATTTCTTCCTTTCAGCTATTGTATCTTTAAGCTCCAGAATCTACTTGGTTTCTTTTGGTAATTTCTCTTTCTCCCTCTTCTTTTAACTTAATTTTTTTTAATTTTATTTTATTTTTTAATTCAATGATTTTTATTATATTTATAGTTGTACAACCATCATCAAAAAAGTTTTATTGATGTATATTGATTTACAATACTGTGATCATTTCTGCTGTACAACAAAGTGATTTCAATTTTACGTGTAAACACATCCATTCTCTTTCAGATTCTTTTCCCACATAGATTGTCACAGAATATTGGGTAGAGTGCTCTGTGCCACATGGCAGGTCCCTGTCGGCCAATCATTCCATATATCTCATTGTGCATATGCCAATCCCAAACCCCAGTCCAGCCCTCCCTTCCCCACCTGTCCCCTTTGGTAACTGTAAGTTTTTCAAAGCCTGTGAGTCCATTTCTGTTCTACAAATAAGTTTATTTGTATCCCTTTTTTAGGATTCCACATATAAGTGAGAGCATATTGTGTTTGTCTTTCTTTGCCTGCCTGATACTCTGTAGGTCCATCCATGTCAGCGCAAATGGCATTATTTCATTCTTTCCTGTGGCTGAGTAATATTGCCTTGTACCACATCTTTATCCAGTCCTCTGTCGATGGACATTTCGTTGCTTCCATGTTTTGGTTATTGTAAATGGTGCTGAAATGAACACTGGGGTGCATGTATCTTTACAAATCATGGTTTTCTGCGGATAGATGCCCAGAAATGGGATTGCTGGATCATATGGTAGTTCTATTTTTAGTTTTTTGAGGAACATCCATACATAGTTTCTATTTCTTGACGTTCTCATTTTGTTCATACATCCATTTCTTTTTCTCAAGCTAAATACTTTGTCCTACTCTCTTTTTGCTTACATTGTTTCTGAGGAGAAGTCAATTCTTAACCTTATGCCCCTACAGGTAAGGTGTCTTTTCCCCTGTCTTTATTAAAGATGCTTTCTTTATCTTTGACTTTTCACAGTTGATTTGATATGTCAGGGTATAGATTTCGGGGCAATTATTATTCTCCTGGGTGTTCCCTGAGCTTCTTGGATCTGTAATTTGGTGTCTGACATTAATTTGGGGCAATTATCTGTCATTATTGTTGCAAATATTATTTCTGTTCCTTTCTCTTTTTCTTCTCCATCTGACAGTTCTATTAACACGTATATTACACCTTTTGTACTTGTCCCACAATTCTTAGATATTTTGTTCTGTTTCAGTCTCTTTTCTCTTTGTTTTTGAGGTTTAGAAGTTCTACTGACATATCATCAGGCTGACTGGTTCTTTCTTCAGGTGTTCAGGTATATATGGTCTATGGAAAGGCCCATCAAAGGCAGTTTTCGTTTCTGTTACAATGTTTTTTGTATCTAGCATTTCTTTTTTATTCTTTCTAAACCCATCTGTTCTTGCATGTTGTTTAATTTTTCCGCTATAGCCCTTAGCATGTTAATCATGGACTTCCCTCCGTGGCACAGTGGAAACGAATCTGACTAGTAACCATGAGGTTCTGGGTTCAATTCCTGGCCTCAGTCAGTGGGTTAAGGATCTGGTGTTGCCGTGAGCTGTGGTATAGTTTGCAGATACAGCTCGGATCCTGTGTTGCTGTGGCTGTGGTATAGTCTGGTGACTATAGTTCCGATTCAACCCCTAGCCTGGGAAACTCCATATCCCATGGGTGCAGCCCTAAAAAGCAAAAAAAGAAAATAAAAAGCATATTAATCATAGCTGTTCTAAAATTCCTGATCTAGTAATTCCAATATTCCTGCTCTCTCTGAATCTGGCTCTCAGGCTTTCTCTGTTTCTTCGAGCTGTTTTTTTCTTCCTTTTTGTCTTTTAATATGCCTTAAGAGTTCCCTCGTGGCACTGTGGGCTAAGGATATGGCACTGACACTGTAGCAGCTTGGGTCGCTGCAATGGCATGGGTTCGATCCCTGGCCCAGGAACTTCCACATGAAGTGCAGGTGAGGCTAAATAAGTAAATAAACAGTATGCTTTGTAATTTTTGGTTGAAAGCTAGACATGATTTACTGGGCAAAAGAAACCTAGTAGTTTCCTTTAGAGGTTTTGGCGTGTGCGTTTTTGCTTGGTAAGTTGTAACTCTCGGTATCTCCCTGTCTGTCTCAATTTTGAGGGTCAGTTTGCCCTGTTACCTCAGTTCACGGACAGATCTAAGAATTGTTAACCTTCCATTTGTTCAGCTTTTTAATTGTTTAATTTAATCAGCACAGTGATGCCTTCCAAGCTCTATACATGCTGGACTCAAAACTGGAAACTCTTTTTTGATTTTAAGAAAATAATTTCCATCTCTGTCATCTCTTTATTGATATTCTTTATTGGATGCAACACTGTCATGTCCTTTTTTTCTTTAAGCACAATTTACTTTATTTCTTTAAATATATTTATTACGGTTACTTGGCAATTTCTGCCCCCTCCCCCATTTTTAGGGCCACACCTGTAGCATATGGAAGTTCCCAGGCTAGGGGTTGAATTGGAGCTACAACCACTGGTCTATGCCACAGCCACAGCAACACGGGATCTGAGCTGCATCTGTGACCTACGCCACAGATCATGGCTATGCCGGATTCTTAACCCACTGAGTGAGGCCAGGGGTAGAACCTGCATCCTCATGGATACTAGCTGGATTCATTACCACTGAGCCACAACAGGAATTCCCTGAAATTTCTGCCTTTTTTTTCTTTTCTTTTCTGCTTTTTAGGGCTGCACCCACGGCATATGGAAGTTCCCAGGCTAGGAGTCGAATTGGAGCTATAGCCACTGGGCCTACACCACAGCCCACAACAACACCGGATCCTTAACCCACTGGGCAAGGCCAGGGATTAAACCCGCGTCCTTATGGATACTAGTCAGATTTGTTTCCGCTGAGCCAGGACAGGAACTCCTGAAGTTTCTGCTTTTAAATAGACATTTGTTCACTCTCACAGGCAGTTTCTCTTCTCTGTTTTTTTTTTTGTGTGTGATACTCTCCTGTGTCTTTGAGTGTTTCATAAATTTTTGTTGGAAAATGGACATTCTGGATAATATAGAAAATCTGGGTACTGCACCCCTTTCCTCACATCCCTCAATCAGGGCTTGTTATTGTTATTTGTGTATTTCTTTGTGGAGTGTCTGGCTAGATTATTTTAGTGAAGCCCCTTTCCCTTCCTCAGTGTTAACCCCTGCTCCTCCGATGGGGCACAGCTTTGACCGTGCCCTCAGTCACCCTGGGGTGACAGTGATGTTGGCAGGGCTTTCTTCCTTTCTTTCCCTGAGCACATTCAGCTGATAAAATAACAGCCGGCTCATTGCTCTACTGTTTTTAGAGGCATGACATGATCTAGACTAATATGTTCAGATTTGGGCTCCTGCGAAGGGTTAGCACAGGAGGGCGGTGTTCAGCTTCCTCCTCCCCTCCCCTCCTTCATAGCACTTGTGACTCTTGGTTTCAGGGACTTCAGGCCGGGTGATTTTTAGCATTTATAAACATCTCAGCAGGACAGTGAAGCATGTGGACTAACCCACATGCAACCCAGAAACTGAAGCCCAGAAAGGGCAAGTCATGGTCAGCTGTGGGGAAGCAGAGCCCCAAAGGGCCCTGTAGGATGTGGGCCATTTCATCTTAACTTCATGCTCTCCTCCACCACCCGGCTGTCCGCCATTGCTGATGTCATACTGGGGACAGGAGGACAGGCTCAGGTCAGGCTCTACCCCAGTCCCCCAACCCCAGGCCTCTAGGGAGCAAGAAATGGGAGTCCCTTAAGGAGAAGCTGCTCTGGTCAGCAGCTCTGACCCCTGCAGTGCCCAAGAATGGCCACCAGGCGTCGCCACTGTCCCAGCTGTGCTGGGCTTTGCAGGGCCTGACAGTCCCCCATCTCACCATGGGGAGAGGGCCTGGAGGGCCTGGGCTCAGGGCCAGCTCACCTTCTCGTACATGGCCGACTTCTTGGAGTAGACATCCAGGTTGGTGCGGATCCAGTTCTGGGCCAGCTGGAAAGCCACTTCCTGGGCTCTGGCTGAAGGGGACTTGGCCAGACCTAGACCCCAGCCAGGTAGGACCCTGAATCTCAGCCCAGGCAGAGCCCCCATGCCAGGGGGAGCGGGAACAGGAGGGAACGAGGCCCAGCCCTAAGACCTCCCTCCTGGAGCCTGGGACCAAGCTGCCCTTACTCCAGGGCCCAGGTTTGGAGGGAGAGAAGTGGGGGGCTGACTCCCCTGACAGGTGGGGCAGGTGCCAAGTTTGCTGAATGAGGGGCTGAGAGTGCAAGGAGCCAGAGAAAGGGCCCTGCACCCTTGGTTCACAGCTCCGCAGTGCCAGGCAGACCGGCCCTCCACCCCCTTAGGGCTGAGGGCCTAGGATATGCCCCGTCCCTGCCTCCCTACCTCTGATGACCAGGTCCTGCAAGGGGGCCCAGGCATTGGGGAAGTCCCACTGCTGGCCTGTCTTCCGGAGAGAGGTCGGGATTCCATAGCGGTAGGTCAGGATCTGGCTGTCCTAGGAGGTTCCAGACATTACTGTGTAGGCGGGGGGACTGGACAGGGAGCCAAGAGGCTGGGCCCCGCTGAAGCCAGATGTTGGCTTCCTGGGCCTTCTCTTCTCGGCTCACAGCTGCCCCCTGGTGGCTGCAGTGGGACCCACAAGCTAAGACCCAGGGCAGAGGAGGCAGTGGCTGCCGCTTGCCAGGGGTCACTGGTCAAAGTCAGGGATAGAGCCGGTGGTTCTGCCTCCAGGGTAGCTACCTGCCTTGCTGTCCCCTCACCTCCAGGTATTTCAGAGCCTTGTCCACGTTGCCTGGGTCAGAGAAGAAGTCCACCTCATAGCCGGGCCCAGAAGTTCCGATACTTCATAGCTGGACTGGCCAGACAAAGTTCAATATTTCATAGCTTGAGAGTCCTCTTCCCAGGTGGCGGTCGGTTTAGAGGAGTAACCAGAGCCCCCAGTCTTGGGTCCCACAGAAACTCTCTAGAAGGGATTTCTGGGGAGGACAGGGCAGCATCTACTTCGAACTCCTCCCCTCCGCCCTGGAGCCCCCCACCCCCACCCCAGGCTGCCCGCTCCCCGGCCCTTTAACCACGTGGCTGACCGTGTCCCCTCCCTCAGTCCCCTGCTGGCCGGGCTCCCCCTTCCCTGAGCTCCTCGGGCCAGGCCTCTGCTCAGGAATGATGGTTGCTGCTGCTGATCGGGGTCC
>PVHT021183652.1:79107-98870 GCA_004024745.2 Catagonus wagneri
CTGGCCTTGGAGCTGGACTTCTGGGCCGGGAACAGGAGTGTCGCTGTGAGCTCTGGGGGGAGGAGCTACGTCCTGAACCGCTACCACGTCCCTTATGGGGGACCCAGGTGAGCCCGCCTCTCAGTCTCTTGGGTGTTCACTCTGAGTGACAGGACTCCCCTGGCGGGAGGGTGGGTGACTCCGGCCCACATCTCAGATGGTGATACTGAAGGCTGGAGGCCTGTGTTCCCAGGAAAGGGGTGCCAGCTGTGCTCTGGGGCAGCGAGGCACTAGCCAGGTGCCCTGTTGTGCATTATCCCTTTCTTGGAGGCCTAGGCCTGCCTCTGGGCCATCCCTGGGGCAGGAGAGACCCTAGGGGGCAAAGGGAGCAGGCAGGACCCCGCCAGGATTAGGGCGGGGCCTCAGCGAGGGGAGGTGAACAGCTCTGTCTGCAGGGGCAGTGGAGGAACCCCCAGGGGGAGGACCCCAGAGGGCAGATCTCCAGGGAGCCTGTTTCTTTGCAGCTTGGCCACCGGCCAAGCTGGGGCAGGAGACAGGGCTCCCTCCTCTCCTCCCCTCCCCTCCCAAGGCAGGGCCTGGAGCAAGACAGGGGAGCCTCACGGTCCCCTCCCCCGACCCTGCTTAAACCACAGCCACCTGTAGATCAAAAACAAGTTTTTTTTTCAACCCTCAGTTGCCTGAAAGATGTGCTCGGTTGGGGCTGGGACCGAGACCCAAGGGCGGCCTGTACACACTGGGTGGGGGGAACTCCTGGGCCGCCACTCTCAGACTTTGTGCAGTTCTGCATTTCTGCACATGACAGCGGTTTTTGCAGAAAGGGCATAGAGGGTGCATCTGGCTAGGCAGCTGCCTGTGGCTGCCTCTGCCCACCAGGGTGCCCAACCTCTTGTTCTCACCTCAACCACCTTATCTTCCTGTCCCCATGGGAACAGGGCACTGAGTCAGGGGCTCCTGGCACGCGCAGATGACTGGGTACGTCTCTGCCAGGCCACCCTACCATTCCAGGTCGTCTGTATATCGGCTGAAGGCTTTGCTGGCCATTAGGGGTTGCAAAGACAAATTCTAGGACGCAGCTGTGGGCCATCACTGAGGATAAGGAAACTGCAAGGGGGATGACACTGCCTGGGGATGGGTAAGCCGGCCGCACATTCCTGTGTAACTGGCTCTCTGCTGCTGAGGACGGTTGATGTAAGGGAATGCGGGGTCCTTATTTGCTAGCTCTTCCTGTTTTTCAGTGTAAGGTGGAGATCCATATTTTTATGTGAAATATCCCAATTTTTTTTTTTTTGTCTTTTTGCCTTTATGTAGAGCCGCACCCGCGGCATATGGAGGTTCCCAGGATAGGGGTCTAACAGGAGCTGTAGCTGCTGACCTACACCACAGCCACAACAACGCGGGATCTGAGCCGCATCTGCAACCTACACCACAGCTCACGGCAACGCTGGATCCTTAACCCACTGAGCAAGGCCAGGGATCGAACCCGCAACCTCATGGTTCTTGGTCGGATTCGTTAACCACTGAGCCACGAAGGGAACTCCAAAATATCCCAATTTTGAAGTGCCTCGATATCCCAAATTCTGGCTGTGATCAATCCGGAGTGGATGCCTGTGTTGTGAGTGAGGAGCGAGGAGACCTGACCCCACTACAGGGCCCTTCTTCTCCCCTCAGCACCCAGGACCTAGCCCTTGAGCAAGACCTCAAGCCTGCGAGCTGACTCCCCATTGTGCAGTGCCCTTTACAGTGAGGTACTCTTTATATATTGAGATCTTTAATATGTAAAGATCTCTTACAAACAAAAAATAATATTGTCATTCTTGGAAAAAATCCCACAGACTCACTATAGATGGTTGATAAATATAATGCTCTGTTCTTTCTTTTTTTGATCTGGATCAGGCCTCAGCCCACAAGGACGCAGCTCCCTTTTGCCCTTGGGGAGTCTGTGCCTGACCTTAGATGTTCTTGCCCAAGTCTCACCACTTAGCTTCTCTGCCTAGTCTTTCTCAGTACATTTTATAACATCGTTGGTGGGGAAAATGATACTTTAAAATATTTATTGAGCTTTGATTTTGCAGTGAAGCCGCAGGCTGCATAGGGGAAGTACTGACAAGGGGTCCTGAGAGTCAACCCAACCTTCTCGTAGTTCTCAGTAAGTCAGCTCTGGGCTCAAATTTACACCTTCACCCACTAAGAGCCCTGCTGGACCCCTCATCCTTGGAAGGCAGCTGACCGGGGTGGGAGTCAGTGGGAGGGGAAGCAGTCTCCTTGCCTGGATCCCGAAGTTTTTCTTTTATTTTTCTCTTTCTTTTGTCTTTTTTTTTTTAGAACTGCACCTGGGACATATGGAAGTTCCCAGGCTAGGGGTCGAATCGGAGCTGCAGCTACCGGCCTGTACCTCAGCCACAGCAATGCCAGATCTGAGCCATGTCTGCAACCTCCTCCACCTTTTAACCCACTGAGCAAGGCCAGGGGTCAGACCCACATCCTCATGGATACTAGTCGGGCTCATAACCCTCTAAGCCACAGTGGGAACGACCCAAAGTTTTTTTGAGGACAAACTGCTGATTTCCTTCTCAATGTTTATTCTCAAGGTAGCAGTGTGATCTAAGTTGGTTCGTTTCCCAGGCTCCCCTGTAGTTAGTTCTTAAAAACAAGATGGAAGTGGAAGCCACTGGAAGACGTTCCTGGGACAGCTTCTTAAAAGGGGAAAGACTCAGTGGGCTTTGCTCTTGGTCCTTTGCCCTTCCCCCTGCTTCCTGCCTTGAGCACTGATGAAGGGTTTAGAACTGCAGAAACCACCCTGCAACCACAAGGCAATGAGTCTGAGGCTGAAAAATACAGGCTGAAGCCTACAGGCTGAAGCTAGCAGGGCAGAAAGATGGGAGACTGGACCCTCAGTGGTACCGAGTCACAACAACCCTGGGCTCCCCTTATATGAGAAAAACAAACCCCGTCGCTGTTTAAGCTACTGGTGTTCAGATTTTTGTGCCTTTGGGCTGAAAGGGGTGTTTATGTTTACTAGTCAAGTTTGTAACCAGCTGAGCCACAACGGGAACTCCAAGAGTCCACCATTCGGCTGGGTTTAGCCTATTTGGACAGGCTGGATGGTCATGTGACACCACCTGAGATTTCCCATCCGAGGAAATCTAACGGGAATCATTCATTCTCATAGAATAGCTGCACACCTGCTGAGAGTCCGTTTCTATTGTGTTGAGAAGTAGTTAAAAAAACAAATGAAAGGGCAGGCGAGGAGCAAGCTCCTCTCTAACCCGCCAGCCTGTGCCACGTCAGGCTCCCGCCACTGTCTGTTACCACCCCCGTGCCTCCCTCAATCAGTGTCGCCCACAGGTGTGAGGACTTGGGCCTTAGGGCGCCTGTGCCTAAGCCTGGAGTCTGCAACCTGCAGGCCTACCCCAGTCCCTGGGGATTTTGGAGCCAAGCCTGCCTCTGAGTGGGGTTCTCGGAGGCATGGACGCTGGTTTGTCACAGATGGTCTCCATGAGTACGGGAGTCAGGTGACCTCTTGGAGCCTCAGTGTCGTCATTTGTGACGTGGGGCTGGTATGCCCCATGAAGGGTCATCGTAAGGACTACAGATGGTGTGTTTCAGGTGCGCAGAGCCGACCACGGGCAGCGGCTGCGCTGTTAGTGGGTAGAGACGCCCTGGTTAATTCCATCCGGACAGCTGGGGGGCTGCGGGAAGGCTGTTCCCTCGGCTCCACACAGGTCTCACATGCGGATGACCAGCATCCCCGAGGACCTGTGAGAAGGAGCGTTTAGGGCACAGTCAGGCCTCCCGGGAGGAGCTCCTTGTCAGCCGCTCTCAGCACGGCTGCTCCTTCTGGACCCTCCTGCTCTGAGCCTCGTATGACACAAATCTGCAGCCAGAGGGGGCCAGCAGGCGCCCAGCTGAGCATCATTTCGAGAATAACTGGCAGTGGGACAAGCAAAGACCAGCCTCCTGGCAGGGAAGAGGAGTAGCCCGGGGGCCTTGCCACAGTCTGGCTGGAGGCCTGCAGCTCAGTGCCCAGCAGAGGAGAAGCTGGAATGGAAAGCTTCCAGATTCCTTAGCCAGGGCCGCCTGCAGCCCCCACAGCCCCAGTGCATGGCTTGTTCATAGCTCGATTTCTCAGGCGGTCTCTCTGCCTGGGGATTCCTGCAAGAAGGATGTGGTTTGATCAGCCTGGAGAGGATGGGTGGTCAACGATCTGCCGAAAGTTCTAGGCTCTGCTCCGTGCTTGGGAAACCCTCCCAGGTGTAGCTGCTCTCCTGAATTTGCAGTTTCCCGTTCCCGTGCCGTCTTCAAACTTTTGCTGTATCTGTCTACAAACTATGTGTACTGTTGCTTTGCATGTTGTTTTGTTTTAGCTTTTTGCTTTTCAGGGGCGCACCTGTGGCGTATGGAGGTTCCCAGGTTAGGGGTGGAATCAGAGCTGCAGCTGCCAGCCTACACCACAGCCACAGCAACTCAGGATCTGAGCCACGTCTGCGACCTATAGCGCCGCTCACAGCAACGTCAGATCCTTAACCCACTGAGCGAGGCCACGGGTCAAACCCACATCCTCATGGATACTAGTCGGGTCCATAACCCGCGGAGCCACAAGGGAACTCTCTGCATATTTTTTTGTTATTGTGGTAAAACACACATAATATAAAATTTACCATTTTCACCAATTTTTCTTGTAGGATTCCGAGGCACTAAGTACATTCACATTGTTGTGTAACCGTCACCACCACCCATCTCTAGAAATGTTTAATCTTCCATAACTAAAACTCTGTGCCCACTAGTAAGTAACTCCCCTGTCCGCTCCTCCCTCACAACCGCTGGAAACCACTTCACTTTTTGTCTCTATGAATCTGTGGTTCTTCATATCGATAGAATCATAGGTCATACAACACTCATTCTTTTGTGTCTGATTTATCTCACTTAGCAGAGTGTCTTCAAGGTTCATCTAGGCTGTAGCCTGTTTCAGAATTTCTTTCCTTTTAAAGGCTGAATAGGAGTTCCCTGGTAGTCTACTGGTTTAAGATGTAGCATTGTCACTGCTTCAGCTCGGGTGTGGTCCCTGGCTGCAGAATTTCTGTATGCCATGCGTATAGCGCAGCCAAAAAAAAAAAAAAAAAGCTGAATGATATTCCATTGCATATATATGCCACGTGTTGCTTCTTCACTCATCTGTTGGTGGGCACTTGGGTTTCTCCCAATTTTTGGCTATTGTGAATAATGCTGCAATTAATGTTGGTGTATAAATATCTGTTCAAGTACTCGTTTTCAGTTCTTTGGGGGATGTACACTGAAGTAGAATTGCTGGATTTTTTTAACAATGATTTTTATTTTTTCCATTATAGCTGGTTTACAGTGTTCTGTCAATTTTCTACTGTACAGCAAGGTGACCCAGTTACAGAATTGCTGGATTATATGGTGATTCTGTGTTTGTTTCAAGAAGCCTCATACTTTTGTATTTTTTTTTTTGTCTTTTTGCCTTTTTATGTGGAGCCACACCATGGCATATGGAGGTTCCCAGGCTAGGGTTCTAACAGGAGCTGTAGCTGCCGGCCTTCACCACAGCCACAGCAACGCGGGATCCGAGCTGCGTCTGCAATCTACACTACAGCTCACGGCAACGCTGGATCCTTAACCCACCGAGCAAGGCCAGGGATCGAACCCGCAACCTCATGGTTCTTAGTTGGATTCGTTAACCACTGAGCCACGAAGGGAACTCCAAGCCTCATACTTCTGCATGTTTTAAAATCTGAGGTACTGTATATGGACATTATTGTGCTGTATCATTTGGCAATTTGCTGCTCTTTTTTTTTTTTTTTCTGTGCTGTTATGATTCTGAGATTCAGCTGTGTTGATACATAGATCTAATCTGAGAATCCATATCTTTTAACTTACAAGTTTAGGTATTGTCATTATTTGGATTTATTTTTAACCATCTTATTTTGTGCTCCTTGATCTCCTCAGGGTTTTTATGTTTTCTTTTGTTCCCCTTCCCTTGTTTCCTATAGCTATCAAATTTAGCAAGCCTCTTTTATTTTTTTCTGCTTTTATTCCTTCCTTCCTTCATTTGTTTTCTTGGAAATTATCGATTTCATTCTTGTTCTTTAGGGCCTCTCTCTCCTTTTCACGTGTACACTGACTCTAAAGTTAATCATAAACGTGATTGCCCTGTGATGGAGGAAGCGCCTTTGGAAGCCTTGAACTCTGATCACCTCCTTTCTCTTCCATATCACCATCCAGCCTGGCAGCTCTGCTCTGGCTTTCACACTTCCAACTCATCACCGTCACCGTTGCGGTTTTCCACAGTTGGGGCTTGTATCCATGCACCCACATATTTACAATGTGCTCTTCATTGCCTTTTTTTTTTAATTGTAGTTAATTTACAATGTAGTGTTAGTTTCAAGCATACAGGAAAGTGATTCTCTTATGCACATACATATATATGTATATATATGCCTTTTCAGATTCTTTTCCATTATAAATTATTTTACGATATTGAGTATAGGTCCCTATGTTATACAGTAAAGTCCTTGTTGTTGCTTTTCATTGCTTTTGACACCTCATACCTTCCAAGTTCAGTTTCCTTTACCTAAAAATAAATGTGTTAGCAACTCTAACACCAGTGATATTACAGTGAACTCTTTCCGTCTGCATCTGAAAAGGTCTTTAATTTCACTTTCACTCATGGCACTCATTGTCAGCAAAAGTGGCTGCCAGCAGTCCTGTCCATTCCTGTGATGCACATGTCACTGGTCCCATCGAGATGGAGTTTATCCCCCCCGCCCCCCGTAAACGTGGGCTGGCCTTGTGACTTGCTTAGGTTAGTAGAATGTGGAAGGGACCCTGAGCCAGGTCCAGCTTAGGTCTTATGAAGCCTGGCTAATTCCATTTTCACCCAACTGGGATCCAGCCACCATGAAACTAAGTTCAACTGTCCCACTGGAGCGAGAGTGAGAGAGAGCCTGGAAGATGAAAGACCGAAAGGGATGAGAGAGGCCCACCAAGCACTGCCATTCCCATCCCTTCGGCTGAGGCGCCACACCTAGGAGTGAGGGTACCTTGTTTCCCCCAGTCCCAGTTGAGCCACCGCAGCCGAAACACTACACAGAATGCAAATGAGTTGTCCCCACTCAGCCCTTCCAAATTACAGGACCGTGAGCAAATACATGGTGGCAGTTGCTTTAAGCCACTAAATTTTTGAGAGGTTTGTTAGGCAGTAAGATAACTGAAGTCCTGGAGTCTGGTCATGGCTCAGCAGAAACGAATCTGACTAGCATGCATTAGGATGTAGGTTCGATCCCTGGCCTCACTCAGTGGGTTAAGGATCTGCGTTGTCGTGAGCTGTGGTGTAGGTCACAGACACTGCTTGGATCTGATGTTGCTGTGGCTGTGGCCTAGGCCAGCGGCTACAGCTCCGATTAGACTGCTAGCCTGGGAACCTCCATATGCTGCAAGTGAGGCCCTAAAAAGACAAAAAAATAGCAATAACAAAAACAAAAAAACCCCAGAAAGATAACTGAAGCCCTCTTGAGTGGTATTTTAGGGGAGTTTAAACTCTAGGGTGAGTTATTTTTTTGTCAGCACTTTGAGTTTAGAATGCCTCTGACTTCCATCTTCTGCTGCTGGTTTTAAGAAGTCTGTTATGAATTGTTCTCCTTTGTAGGTAAGCTGTCAGGTGACTTAATATCTGTTTGTCTCAACCGTTCTGCAGCTTCTCAAAAACATGTGTGACATAGGCTTCTTTTCCTTTCTCCTGCTCAGAAACTGTACAACTGTGTCTGCCTTCTGCCTTCACTCCTGTCGTTTCCGAGTGCCTACTGTGTGCTAAATACTATCCTAAGTGTTGGGGATTAAACAGTGAATGAAAAAGAAAAAGACCGTTTTCACAGAGAAGCTATCTCTCCCATTTCAGTTGGAGACAGAGCCTGAGAATGAAGCTGGCTTTCAGAAGAGCAGAGCTGAGGTCTGGAGAGGGCGGATCCTGGGTATGCGGTCGCAGCCGGCGTCATGCCCCCTTAACGGCAGCTCGACTGACTGCGTTTTCAGTAAGATTAACAACCGGCAGCTCGACTGACTGCGTTTTCAGTAAGATTAACAACCGTTGCCCCTTGTTGCCTAAGAGAGTTTTAAATGGATTTCTGTGCCATTTACAAGTGAGAGGGTCCCCAATACCTGTCCCAGCCCAGTGTGATCTAGCTGCCCTTCCTCTGTGAAACTTTATATCCATATCTTCATTTAATGAGTTTAACAGCAATTCATTCCTTTATTATTGTTTCTAGCTGGCCTGTTCCCCCCCAAAATTAGGACCATTTACAGAGATAGATGAACCACAAGGTAACATGATTTAGAAGTAAGAATTACTGTGTTTATTGAACCTGAAGAGTCATATCTTTCTCTTTTTTTAATTTAATTTTGTTGGAGTATAGTTGGCTTGCAGTGTCGTGTTTGTTTCCGATGTACAGCAAAGTGAATCAGTCATGCATGTAAATATATCCATTCCTTTTTACCATATAGGTTGTTACACACTATTGAGTAGATTTTCCTGTGTTATACAGTAGGTGCTCGTTAATCATCGATTTTATACCGAAGTACGTGTGTTATTGCCACCCTCTCGGTTCTTTCCTGCCCCCCAGCGGTTTCACCAATCATAAGACTGGTTTTGAAATCTGTGAGTTTGCTTCTGTTTTATAAGTTCTTTTGTATCATTTTTATTAGATTCCACATATAAGTGATATCATATGGTATCTGTCTTTCTCTGACTTCACTTAGTATGATAATCTCTAGGACCATCCATTGTTACTGCAAATGGCGTTATTTCATTCTTTTTTATGGCTAAATAATATTCTATTGTATATATGTACCGTATCTTCTTTATCCACTCCTCTGTCTATGAACATTTAGGTTGTTTCCATGAATTGGCTGTTGTCATTATTGCTGCAGTGAACCTTGGAGTGCATGTATCTTTCTGAGTTACGGTTTTCTATGGATATATGCCCAAGAGTGAGATTGCTGGATCATATGGTAGTTCTATATTTAGTTTTCTGAGGAATGTCCATACTGTTTTCCATAGTGGCTGCACCAATTTACATTCCTACTAACAGTGTGGGAGGCTTCCCTTTTCTCCACACCCCCTCCAGCACAAAATGTTAGGCTTTTAGTACAAATGACTTTCTTTTTTTCTTTTTTTGCTTTTTAGGGTCGCACTTGCAGCATATGGAGGTTCCCAAGCTAGGGGTCCAATCCGAGCTGGGCTGCCAGCCTCCACCACAGCTACAGCGACGCCAGATCCAAGCTGAGTCTGTGATCTACACCACAGCTCTCGGCAACGCCGGATCCTTAACCCACTGAGCAAGGCCAGGGATAGAACCCACGACCTCATGGTTCCTAGTCAGATTCATTTCCGCTATGCGACGATGGGAACTCCCAAATGACATTCTTTTTGAATGACAGACTGAGGTCTTTGCCCTGGTGTTTGTGTAGCAAAGAACAGCTCTCATTCCATAAAGCGAAGCAGCAGCGATTAGAGGTGGCTCTGGCTGTCGTGAGGCACTTATTCTCCCTTGGAAGTTAGTAGTGTCTACACTCTGGAAAGTGTGTGCTTGCAGTTGACGACCTGCCCCGTAGAAGCTGGGAAAGAGTTTGTGTCTACAGCCTCACACGTTCATGTGTCTTGACTGTGGCTGAAGCTGAGAACTCTCAGGTGGCTGCAGCTGTCCCACTGTCCCCAGCACAGCTCACATCTGGCCGAGGCCCCTGGTTTGTTTGTATTCATCCAGAATGCTTGGGGGCTTCCGGGTGTGAGCTGGCTTCTAATGTGCCTCAGGCAGCATTTCACCTGCCCCAGAGAGGGGACCAAATATAAAAGCTTCTCAGCAGGGTGGATCCCCAGGTGTTAAGGGACCCGAGGCTTAGACCCTTTGGAGTGCCTGCTTTAAGAAAAAGAATCAAATTATGAATACAAAGCTAGGTGCAAAGATACTGAGGGGCCCTAGGGCTTAGGTATTACTGACTTTACGGGAAATCCGCCTCTGCTGGCCACTAGGTTTGCCCTGCCTAGTGGCCTTTTCTGTTTATTTCCAAACATCTCAAATTAGATGTTTCCTTCTTGCCTTTTGTAGGTATATTAAATTAAGAATTGAGCAGGCCTTCCATAAAATAATCATTTTGGGCAAAATTCTCTAGCTTAACCCTTCCCTACTCAAATCTCTAACACGCATGAGAGAAACACAATAGTCTTAAATTTGTTGAGCTTATTTTTGTGCCCCAGTATGTGGTCAATCCTAGAGAATCTTCCATGTGCACTTCAAAAGAATGTCTATTCTGGAGTTCCCGTTGTGTCTCAGCAGAAACGAATCTGACTAGTATCCATGAGGATGCCGGTTTGATCCCTGGACTCGCTCTCTGGGTGGGGGATCTGGTGTTGCCATGCGCTGTGATGCAGGTCGCAGATGAAGCTCAGGTCCCGTGTTGCTGTAGCTGTGGCATAGGCTGGCAGCTGTAGCTCCGATTCAACTCCTAGCCTGGGAACTTCCATATGCTATGGGTGCAGCCCTAAAAAGAGAGAGAAAAAAGAATATATATTCTGGGTTTTTTTTGGGATGTAATGCCTTGAAACTATCAACTAAGTCTAACTGTTCTTTGGTATCATTTAGGATCTCCATTGTCTTATTGACTTCCTGCCCGGAGGGGGGTGTTGAAGTCTCCTGCTATTGTATTCCCATCAATTTCTCCTTTTATGTCTGATAGTGTTTGCTGTATGTATTTGGGTACCCCTATATTAGGGACATATATATTATGAGTGTAATATCCTCGAATTGACCCTTTTATCATGAAAGAGTGTCCTTCTTTATCTTTCTTTATGGCCTTTGTTTTTAAGTCTATTTTGTCTAGTCTGAGTATGTGTGACAAGAACGCAAAATTGTCAAACTCTGCTAGTCAACAAGGAAAACAATGGGGCAATGAGAGGGCAGAGGGATTCTTCTATCATTCATTGAGTCTGCACCAGAGATTACATTGTCTTATTACACTCTTTCTCCTGTTGGTGTGCAGACACCCCTGGGGGCTCAAAGCAACTCCCATTTAAGTGGGGGAAATGCCAGGACACTACAAGTTGAAGTTCAAACAAAAAAGTGTTAGCAGAGTAATTTTGGCATAAACCCCTTGCATCAGTCACTCTCCCAATGGGAAACAGATGGCACTTTCAAAACAGGATAATTTGAGGTGGGTTTATTTACAAAAAAGACGTGGGTGTAGGGAAACCACAAGGATAGGGCAGCAACCCAAGTTTAGCAGCAGCGAACCTTGGCCGTCATGAGGCAGGAAGCGAGGAGCCAGGGAATAGCTATTGGCATCCACAGGGAGAGAGCTGTGCCTCAAAACCACGGTAAGAGAAGACGCGATCAGTTGTTGAGGGACAAAGCCAGCTCAGAGAGGGACTGAATAAATAATCTCCTCTCTCTCTGACCCCCCGTGGGGCTCTGCCAGGATGCTCAAGACACAGGAGGCGGACCACACAGATCAGAGGGCCAGAGGGCAGGGGGAGAAGGTGACGGGATTGGTGGGTAGGGGGTTCTGGAGGAGCAAACAAAAGGTAAATGGCTCAGTCCACCCCTTCGACCCTCTAGGCCTTTGTCCATGGATAAAGCTTGTCTCCCCAACAAAAGGGACGTAAAGTCCCACCAGCTGTGTCATTATAAGATGTCAGCTGGTCATACTCCCAACTGAAGTCACTGGTGTTCTTCAGATAACGTAATGGATAAAGATGGAGAAAAAGAAACAATTGAGGTTCACGAAATGTGGACCCCATCCACATTTGCTACATCCCCAGTTCTCTAGCTGGCCCCAAGGTCAAGGTAATCTTAGCCGTCGTCTTACAATTTTCTATTCTCTGATCTCCTTAACTTCTACTGGCACTTTTCTGGACAGAGTTCTTTACCTGAGGGTGACCCAGATCTTCATTCTTGCAGATTCTGAGTCCTTGGTTGCCTTATTTTGGGGGTGAGTGACCACACTGACCAGGTCTATTGGATGAAAGGGGCTTTAGTGATGCCGCTCAGGTCAGACACTATCCTCCCACCCCCCACTCGGTAGCAGCCACCACATTTCACCCTGGTAGCCAGGATCGATCACTCCACCCAGTACTGTGACCCCTTTCTTTGCCTGTGGGTTCAGTAGCATGTGGGGCCCAAATGAGGTGGGGTGGTTTCAATTTCTGATTCGTCAGAATCCTGACTGTGTTCCCTGATAATGGCTTTTATTCTCTGGGTGCCAGCCTCGTCAGCCTCAAGGTTGTGGGGAGATAGGAAGCACACTTTTTTCTCGTAGGTTATTAGGATAACAGTGAAAGGGACCGTTCACCTCTCCACCCCTTGGCTATTTTATTTTATTTATTTATTTTTGCTTTTGGGGGCCACAGCTGTGGCATATGGAAGTCCCCGGGCTAGGGGCAGAATCAGAGCTACACCTGCTGACCTACACCACAGCCACAGCAACACCTCATCCGAGCTGCATCTGCAACCTAGGCTGCAGCTTGTGGCAGTGCCGGAGCCTTAGTCTACTGGGTGAAGCCGGGGACTGAACACGCATCCTTGCGTAGACTGCATCAGGTTCTTAACCTGCTGAGCCACAGTGAGAACTCCCACCTCTTGTTTCTTGAACTCAGACATTTTGCCTTTGGGGAAAATGGCCCCATATATTGGCTACCAGTTTAAGGCATATACTGTATTTTGTGGGCTAGCACCCCAATCTTGCAGGATGCTCTCAGCAGATAATTCCACCATCCCGTGAAGTCAGAGTCTTCCAGGGTGCTCAAGGAGGCCAGGTGTAAATCAGGACTCTCACTGTAATCAGTAAACAAGGCTGAGAGCTGGTACAGACCTCCCTGAAAGTCGTCAGAACCATGGTTATAAAGCAACACAATTAGTTGTGCTGACTGAAGGAAAACGCACAACCTAAAGGTCGTCAGATATGTTTTATCTGAGGACCTTACTGATGACCACAGCCTCTCAGATAGCTCTGAGGAGCTGCTCCAAAGAGATAAGGGAAGAGCCAGGATACATAGGAGTTTTTGCTGAAAAAAAACAGCAACGTGTAATTGAACACTGTTAAAGGATTACTGTTAGAGAAAACAGGCATTTCAGGTTAATGATTTTAATGCTTTTTTTCTTGGCCACACCTGAGGCATATGGAAGTTTCTAGGCCAGGGATTAAATCCAAGCTGCAGCTGTGACCTATGCTACAACTGTAGCAGTGCTGTATCCTTAATCCCCTGCCCTGGGCTGGGGTTCAAACCCATGCCGCTGCAGAGACAACGCAAGATCCTTAACCCAGCTGTGCCACAGAAGAGACTCCTTTGGTGCTTGTTTACCTGTGGGAAGATGCAGGAGTCTGGGCTCGGGAACGAACCTTAGATATGCATCTTAACTCTCTAGGACTGCATATGGGTAGGCCATTCGAAACGGCTGTTCTCTGGCTCTCCGTACATCCCCCCTTGACCAGACCCTGCTTCACTCACCTGACTATCCAGTCCTCTTATTACAGGGCTTAGTAACTACCTACACCCTGCCCCAGGCCCTAGCTGCTGTTTTCCCTGGTAATTATTGAGCCAACCTGACGTCAGTTCCCCCTGTTAGTGAAATAGCCTCCTCCCCTTTAAGTGAAATAGGCTCCCCCCTCCAAGAGTGAAGATGGCTGCTCAGGCCTGGCTGCTGGTTGCCGGCCGTCCTCTGGCACGCCGTCCACAGTGCGGTGCTGCTCCGGGACCTTTTGCCTACCCCAGAAGCCATTGATGTCTCTGTCACTGCCTCTGGGTTCTTTCTTCGGTCTCGAGGCTGGGGAATTACAAGGCTTGCAGGCCTGAAGGAGGCAGCCCAGTAATTGGCATGCCAGCAAGGAGGCTGGGGAGACTCCCCCGAGGACTGAGATGTCGGGAAATAAGGACAAGGGATGGAAAGCTGCGGGGACAATCCCAAGGAGGCTGTCCGCTAGCCTGTGGGGGCCTGTGGCAGCTGACTACCATGAGACTACTGTTATATTGATGACATCCAGCAATATCAGACTGTCCTAGTTTAAGAGCAGCAGCCTCATGCTCGTGGTGATCTGACTGCGGGGAGATAGCTGGTGAGTATAGACAAAAGGTGGGGACCTAGATTATCTATAAAATGCAGGGAGGCTCCTGACCCACCATCTGTAAACACTGACACAGGTTTTAGGGCTATTAACTCAGGGGCAAGCTTGTGAATTGGACATGGCCAGTTACCCAGAAGGGTTTGGTTGAGGCCTGTGGCAAGGGGAAAATAAGAGGTGTCCTTCAGCTTCTGGTATCGGCAATAGAAGGGGGCAGGGCAATGGGGCAGTGTGATGGGATGACAGCTTCGTGCAGCCTATAGTGCTTTACAACGGGTAGAAAATCTTACAAAGACCTAGCATTTTTGAGCAGTGCAGAAAACCACCGTTTGGGCTCTAAAACAGCTGTGTGAGCCATACGGGACCCCCATGATGCACCAGCAGTGACCGAGGAATCCACTTTACTGATCAGGAGGTTTAGGAATGGGCTGATCAAAGTGTCATATGCTGGCATTTCTACCTGCCTTACAGCCCCACTGCTGCTGGGCCGAGAAGATGAATGGCTGACTTAACCAGCAAAGGAGGTGGAAACTCAACGTGTGGGCCAGGAGGCTGACTGGAGCCCTCCACATCCCAGGGGCAATTTTCCCAGTTAACCCAGAGACAGCTAGTCATCACCCTCCGAGTTCTGCTGTTGACCACTGTTCTCTTACTCTCTGCACTGTTGTCAACCATGGGTCAGGACAGCGGTCACTTTTGTCCTCGCCGTAGGAGCTGTCCCCTCTCCCCAGGAGAATATACCAGTAATGGCCTGGGATTGGCAGCTAAATCCTGGTGGTTTGGATTTGCTGACCAGTGGGGAATAGGATTAGAAAGGGATTTACACCTGTCTTCTACCCGGCCCCACCTTAAGGCTATGAAGGTAAGTTAATCCAGGCCCCTACTGAAGAAAGGCACCCTCTCAGTAACGCTGTGGTCTGTTGTTATATCCACTGGAGCCAGAGGGCGGGCGGCAGTCTGGTACTGCCGGCCAGGACAAACCACAGGCAAGTGTGTGGTGTTATCTCACTGCTGATACTGCTTGTATTTTACTTAATGGTCATGTTCTTCCATGAATTGTACCTGCCAAACATCTTACTTTTGTCCCTAGACCGAGTGGAGGGAATCTGTTCATGGACTGAGTGACAACAGTGGCTTCACTGTGAAATGAGTCTGATGGCTGGGTCTACAGCGAGGTGCCGTTGTCATCCTCTTTTGAACTTCCATGAGACATTGACCCGGTAGGTGCCTGGCTTATGCTTTATACTCTTGAGCTGCTGTGGTCTGTATTGCCTTTGCGGTATCTGGTTGCAGTGCACGTCTATGTACCTGAACGCGTGTTGTCGAGGAAGAGGGCGGACCAGGGCGTCAAGGGTTGTGCAGGGTACACAGGGACGGAGCGCATGGTCAGCCACTCAGAATGGCTGTCCTCTTGCTCTGTTCTCTTACTTTCTGTGAATCTTGCTTGTCCGGGTCCTGATTCACTCACATGACTAGCCAATCCTCTTAATTATAGGCCTTCATAGTAACTGCCTGTGCACTTACCCCCTGCCGCTGGTTTCCCTGGTAACTGATGAGCCCACATTGTATCAATTTCCCCTATAAATGGTAGCCTGGCTTCCCCTCACCTCCCTCCCAGTAGGAAAGATCGCTGCCATGTCCTGCCTGCCAGACTGAGAGGGGGTGTCGCTCCAGGATCTTTTGCTTCAGGTGGGTAACATCCCCTGTTCAATAAACCATTGACGTCTCTGTCACTGTCTGAGCTCTTTCTTCAGTCCTGAGGCTGGGCAGCAGCTGGGGTACAGCACAATAGGCCAGTATCCTGCCTTTCTCCATCCTGAATTCCCGTCGGGGTGCACGGTCAGGCCAGCTAAAGTGGCTGATGGCTTGATGGTGGGCAATGTTCATTGTTTACTGAAATGGCAGGCAATGTGTTTTTAGCCACAATCATTATTTTGTGCTTTAACCAAGGGTCAGTGCCATGCAAAGGGCACTAAATAACTCAGGCCAATTCCAGGCCGTTTGGAATTGACCTTTATGGCATAGTCCTCCATTACCTGGTCATGAGGAACTCCCTGAGGTCACAGGTGTATGTAGGCAGCACTTTAGAAGACTGCAGTATTTAGTGAAGACTCTGTGACCATCTAGCTGTGGCCACAGATCCACACGGTTCAAAACCCTGGGTGACTGGTCAGGCTCTGTGGCTCAGTGTGGTAACTGCACTTACCTTGTCCCTAAAGATTAAACACCTGATCTTTGCCACTCAGACTCCATTATTCCCACTGAATTGAGGAAGCCCAGTTCCAACATCCCCACTCTCCTCTCCAGCGGCTATTATGGAGTTCTTCAAAGATGCTGGTCTTGGCTCACCTGTTCACTTCTTAATACCTTAGTGAACGGCGTGTGTCTTTTAGCCCTCACAGGTCGTACAGGGAGGAAAGTCTGAGCAGTTTGGATCAAAGAGATCCATTCTAATTCAGTCACTTTCTGGAGCTTTAGGATTCCTTTCTTGACAATGTTATTCAAGGGCCTGGCATTTGGACCTCATTGGCAGGTAGTTCTCACAATCACCTGAAGGGCTTTTAAGACACAAGTTGCTGGTCCGTTCCCCACAGTTTGATTCAAGAGGTTTGGGGTTGGGGTCTGAGCATCTGCAGTTCGAACAACTTCTGGGGTGCTGCTGACACTGCTAGTCTGGGAACTACAGAGTTCTTAAGGACCACTGATGTAGGTACCAGTAAGTCCAGGTCTTAATTAAACAATTTAGCAAATAGTAAATGGTACTGGAGGCTGCTTCAGCCAAAACAAGAGGTGACTGCACCCATGGCATTGAATGTGAGTTGATGAAGCCGTCTACCCCATCTCCTCTAGTCTAGGATGCTGGTAACTCGCTCCGATGTGTATTCCCAGGATCTTGCTAATACAGTTTAGCAAGGTCTTGTGACTTTTGATACATAAATAGGCCCGTTTCTCCCTGAATGGGTTACCTTGGGGGCATCACCATGGGCCTGGAGGTGAAGTCTGAAGAGAGTTGCATCAGCTTGTGAGACAACCAACTATTACAGATATGGCCATTTAACAGCCTTTACATGGAGGAAAGTTACTCCTTAGCAGACGGGATTGAAGTAGGGTGGGAAAGTGGGCGGTGGGGCATTGAGGGGCATTTGAAGGCTTAGAGGTTTATTTCAGACACTACTGGCCCTGTAACTTTAGAATCTGCAAGTGTCCCCACCCCAACTTAATTCCAAGAAAGACATGAATTTTAATGTTTTTAAATAAAAGTGAAAACAGTTTTTCCTTTAGAATACTTTTTAGATTTCCAGAAGAGTTGCAAAGATGGTACAGAGAGTTTCCATGTACCACACACCTAGTTTCCCCTCTAATTAATAACTTAATGTGTATGGCACGTTGGTCATGATTAATGAACCAACATTGATACATTATTAGTAACTAAAGTCTGGGAGTTCCTCAGCGGAAACAAATCCGACTAGGAACCATGAGGTTGTGGGTTCAATCCCTGGCCCCGCTCAGTGGGTTAAGGATCCGGCGTTGCCGTGAGATGTGGTGTAGGTCACATACGTGGCTCGGATCCTGCGTTGCTGTGGCTGTGGTTCAGGACGGCATCTGTAGCTCCAATTAGACTCCTAGCCTGGGAACCTCCACATGCTGCGGGTGCAGCCCTAAAGCGACAAAAAAGGGAAAAAAAAGTCCATTCTTTACTCGGATTTCCTCAGTTTTTCACTTACACCCTTTTCTATTCAGGATCCCACAATGCATATAGTCGTCACACCTCCTTAGGCTCCTTTTGGCTGTGACAGTTTCTCAGACTTTTCTTGTTTTTGATGATCTTGATAGTTTAGAGGGGTAATGGCCAGGTGTTTTTAGAAGGTCCCTCAACTGGGGGTGTCTGATGTTTTTCTCATGGTTATAATGGAGTTGAGGGAAGGAAGACTACAGAGGTAAAGTGCCATTCTCATCACATCATTTCTTTTTTAAAAAAAATTTGAAAATTATAGTTGATTTACAGTGTTCTATCAATTTCTGCTGTACAGCAAAGTGACCAGTTATACATATACGTTCTTTTTCTCACCTTACCTTCCATCATATTCCATCACAAGTGATTAGGTACAGTTTCCTGTGCTGTACAGCAGGACCTCATTGCTTATCCACTCCAAATGCAATAGTTTGCATCTACTCACCCCAAACTCCCAGTCCATCCCACTCCCTCCCCCTCCCCCTTGGCAACCACAAGTCTGTTCTCCATGTCCATGAGTCTGTTTCTTTTTTGTAGATAGGTTCATCTGTGCCATATTTTAGAATCCATGTATAAGACATATCATATCATATGATATGTCTTTATCTTTCTGACTTCACTTAGTATGAGAGTTTCGGAGTTCCCGTCGTGGCGCAGTGGTTAACGAATCCGACTAGAAACCATGAGGTTGCGGCTTCGATCCCTGGGCTCGCTCAGTGGGTTAACGATCCGGCGTTGCCGTGAGCTGTGGTGTAGGTCGCAGACGCAGCTCGGATCCTGCGTTGCTGTGGCTGCGGCGCAGGCCAGTGGCCACAGCTCCGGTTAGACCCCTAGCCTGGGAACCTCCACATGCCGCGGGTGCGGCCCTAAAATGACAAAAGGCAAAAAAAAAAAAGAGTTTCCAGTTCCATCCATGTTGCTGCAAATGGGATTATTTTTTTCTATTATGGCTTAGTAGTATCTCATTGTGTGTATGCACCACATCTTAATCCATTCGTCTGTCGACGGACGTTTAGGTGGTTTCCACGTCTTGGCTGTCGTGAATAGCGCCCCAGTGAACACTGGGGTGCATCTGTCTTTCTGGGTGAAAGTTTTGGCCAGATACATGCCCAGGAGTGGGACTGCTGGATCACATGGTAGTTCTGTTTTTAGTTGTCTGAGGAACCTCCATACTGTTTTCCATAGTGGCTGTACTAGTACTTTTTACCAACACTGTAGGAGGGTTCCCTTTTCTCCACACTCTCTCCAGCATTTGTTATTTGTAGACTTACTAATGATGGCCATTCTGACTCGTGTGAAGGGGTACCTCATAGTAGTTTTGATTTGTATTTCTTTTTTTTTTCTTGATTTGTATATGTTTTATTTATTTTTTTGTCATTTTTTCCCCATTGCTTAATGAATTTTATTACAATTATAGGTGTATGAAAATAATCACAACTCAATTTGATAGCATTTCTGTCCCAAACCCTCAGTGCATCCCCCACACCCCCCAGATTGTCTTATTTGGAAACCATAGGTTTTCCAAAGTCTGTGAGTAATTGACTGTTCTGCAAAGAAGTTCATTGTGTCTTTTCAGTTTCCACATGTAAGCGGTAGCATTGGATGTTGCTGTCTAATTGTCTGACTGGTTTCACTTCTCATGATAATTTCTAGGCCCATCCATGTTGCTATAAATGTTATTTCGTTCCTTTTAATGGCTGAATAATGTTCCATTGTGTGTATGTACCATATCTTCCCTATCCACTCCTCTGTCGATGGGCATTTAGGTTGTTTCCATGACCTGGCTATTGCATAGAGTGCTGCAATGAACACTGGAGTACATGTGTCTTTTCGAGTCATGGTTTCCTCTGGATAGATGCCCAGGAGTGGGATTGCTGGATCAAATGGTAATTCTATTTTGAGTTTT
>PVHT021183652.1:114487-141363 GCA_004024745.2 Catagonus wagneri
GCTGGCTTAGTGTTGCAGAAATCTCTTAGCTTTTGCTTATCTGTAAAGCTTTTGATTTCTCCTTCAAATCTGAATGAGAGCCTTGCTGGGTAAAGTAATCTTGGTTGGAGGTTTTTTCCTTTCATCATGTTAAGTATATCATGCCACTCCTTTCTGGCCTGCAGAGTTTCAGCTGAAAATGCTGATAACCTTATTGGGGTTCCCTGTATGTTGTTTCTTTTCCCTAATTGCTTTCAATATTTTCTCTTTGTCTTTAATTTTGGTCATTTTGATTAATATGTGTCTTGGGGTGTTCCTCCTTGGGTTTATTTTGTATGGTACTCATTGCACTTCCTGGATTTGAGTGAGTGGTTTCCTCTCCCGTGTTAGAGAAGTTTTCAGCTATTATACCCTTTTAATATTTTTTCTGTCCCCTTCTCTCTCTCTTCTCCCTCTGGCACCTCTGTAATATGGATGTTTTTGCGCTTAACATTATCCCAGAGTTCTCTGAGACTCTGCTCATTTCCTTTCATTCTTTTATCTCTTTTCTCTTCTGCATTAGTGATTTCCACTAATCTGTCCTCCTCCTTGCTGACTCGTTCTTCTGCCTCCTGCATTCTACTGTTTCATTCTATAAAATGAATTTTTTATTTCAGTTACTGTATTTTGCATCTCTTCTTGTTTAATTTTTACATCTTGTATTTCTTTTCTCAGTGTTTCCTGTAGATTATCAATCTTTGCCTCCAGTTTATTTCCAATGTCTTGCATCATCTTCAGCATCAACAGTCTAACCCCCCCCCCCCCAGAGGCTGATAATCACATCACTGAGCTGTTTTTCTGGGTTTTTTTTCTTTTCCCCTTATCTGAGTTATAGTTCTCTGTCTTCTCACTTTTATAGGTTTTTGGTATGGTGACCTTTTTGTTGGCAATAGAGTTGTAGCCTCTCTTAGTTCTGGTGTTTGCCTCCCTTGGGGCTGAAGTTGGTATGGAGGGGGCTTGCTTTAGGCTTCCTGAAGGGAGGGACTGGTGCCTGCCCAGTAGTAGGTGGGGCTGATTCCTCTCCCTCTGATGGGTGGGGCTTTGTCTCTGGGTAAGATTAGAGGTGGCTGTGTGCCTGAAGAGTCTTTAGGCAGCCTGTTTACTGATGGGTGGGGCTGAGATCCCACCTGGATTATTATTTGGCCTGGGGCTTCTCAGTGCTGATGGGAGAGGCCAGATTTTCCCAAAATGGCCACCTCCAGAGAAATGGACACTGATCAGTGTTCCCAAGAGCCTTGCCTCCAATGCTCTCCCCCCCCCAGCAACAGGCCACAGTCACCCTTGTCTTCCCAGGAGATCCTCCAAGAATTGCAGTCAGGTTCAATCCCAATCCCTATGGAGTCTTTGCTTTGCCCTGGGACCCAGTGCACGTGAAATCTGTGTGTGCCTTTCAAGAATGGGGTCTCCATTTCCCCCAGTCCTGTGGAGCTCCTGCACACAAGCCCTGCTGGCCTTCAATGCCAGATGCTCCAGGGGCTCTTTCTCCCTGTGCCAGATCCCCAGGCAAGAGGATTTGACATGGGGCTCAGAACTCTCAGTCCTGTAGGTGAGTCTCTGTGATACAGTTACTTTCTAGTCTGTGGGGCTTCCCACCTGTGAGGAATGGGGTTGCTTATATCATGTAATCATCCCTCCTACCTCTTGATGTGGTCTCTTTGTCTTCTGGAGTAGAATATATTTTTGAAAGTTTCCAGTCCATTTGGTTGAAGGTTGTTTGGCATTTGATTGTAATTTTGTTTTTAGGAGCGAAGTTGAGCTCCAGTCCTTCTATGCCACCATCTTAATCCCATCTCTCTAAAGCTGTATTCATTAAAAATTTTTTTCACTTTGGATAACTTATATTGCTGTGTCTTTAAGTTCATTAATCTTCACTGTCTAATCTGCCATCAATCCCTTCCAGTATGTTTTTCATTTCCAGAATTTTAATTTCACAGCTTTCTTTTAATTTAATGCCCTTGTCTAGCTAATTCTAATATCTGAGTCAGTCTGACTTACTGATTATTCTCTCTGGGTTATAGCTTCCCTTCTTTTTTGCGTGCTTTCTTGTTATTAATCAGTTGCCAGGCATTATGAATTTTACTTTGGGTGCTGGATTTTTATATTCTGATAAATATTCTTGAACTTTTTTTCTGGGAAGCAGTTAATTTGGAAAGAGTTCAATCTCTTTGGGTCTTGCTTTTTAAGATGTATTCTTTCTGGAGTTCCTGTCATGGCACAGCAGTTAACAAATCCGACTAGGAACCATGAGGTTGTGGGTTCGATCTCTGCCATCGCTCAGTGGGTTAACAATCTGGCATTGCCCTGAGCTGTGGTGTAGGTTGCAGATGTGGCTCGGATCTGGCATTGCTGTGGCTGTGGTGTAGGCTGGCAGCTACAGTTCGGATTAGACCCCTAGCCTGGGAACCTCCATATGCTGCGAGTGCGGCCCTAAAAAGACAAAAAAAAAAGTGTCCTTTCCAAGCCTAAGCCTAATTATCTCCTACAACTGAGGCAAGACCTTCATGAGTACTCTGCCCAGTGCCTCAGGAATCAAGAGGTATTCCAGTCTGCCTGCCTGGTAGGCACAGGAACTATGCCCCACCCTGCGTGAGTTTGGGGTGCTGTCCCCACCTAGTCCTTTGGGTGGTTCTTTCACTGCTCTCAAGCGGTTTTGATCAATACTCAGCAAGGACACCCTGCAGGCCCCTGGGGTTCTTTGTCTGTGCAACTCTCTCTTTCCTGGTGTTCTGTCCTGTCATCTCCACCTTCTTGCTCTTCTCAGAATCTCAGCTCTGTTTCCTCAACTCCCAGACCCATAGCTTCAAGCATTAGCATTACCTTGGCGTTTGCTAGCAGTGGAAATATCTAAGCCCTGGGAGTTCCTGTTGTGGCTCAGTGGAAACGAATCTGACTAGTATCCATGAGGATGCAGGTTCGATCCCTGGCCACACTCAGTGGGTTAAGGATCCATCACTGCTGTGAGCTGTGGTGTAGTCTGCAGATTCAGCTAGGATCCTGCGTTGCTGTGGCTGTGGTATAGCCTGGCAGCTACAGCTCCCATTTGACCCCTAGCCTGGGAGCCTCCATATGCCTCTGTTGCAGCCCTAAAAAGACAAAACAAAACAAATCAAAATCTAGGCTCCACCACAGACCTGTTGAATCAGAAGCTCTGGGAGTGAGACTCAGAAAGTTGGTTTTAATAAGCCCTCCAGGTAATTCAGATGCTTGTTAGAGTTTGATAATTATTTACATAATTGGAAGAGAGACTGGCGATGTAATGGTGCAAATGGGGATATTAAAAAGAAAAAACAGTGGAGAATCACTAATTGGCTTTCTTAAACACTAGATTGGGTGAATAAGCTTGTGCTTTCAGGAAAGCCTAGACTTGAGGCATATTGGCTGCGGGAATGGGATCACACAGGGAACTAGGGTAGAAAACCATGAAAGACTGTTGTCTCTTCTTAGCTACTCTGAATTCACAGATAAGTGGTCTGGCAATAAGTCTCGGTTGCTATTGGTCACCCAAATATAGATTGTTCTCAAAATCCAAAGAGGTCTCTAGGCCTTTTATCTCTTACTTAGTGGTAGAAGGGTCCAGATGTGGCTATCTGTCCTTCACCTAGAAAGAAATATTGCAACATGCCCCAGTCTGTGGGACCCCTAGGATTTCACTGGAAGAGGTGGTCCATGAATTTTTTGTGGAATCTATTTCCTATCCTCTGGCATGCTTGAGTTTTACCAAAGTATCCAGGGTAGATGCTGTAGCCTGCTCATCTTGTTTATACTGTAGTGGGCCAGCATGATGATATCCAGCTGATAGGACAGCATTCAGAGCAGATCTGTCTCTGTAGACTAGATATCATGATATATCATCATGGGCCAGCATGATGATATCCAGCTGATAGAATTCAGAGATCGGTCTCCGTAGACCAGATAGATAATAGAGCCCTGACATAAAACAATGAAGTAATATTGCTGATCCTGCAGGTAAGAACAGTCTGTTTCAGACAATCCTCACTATTAGGTCTAGAAAAGCAATTTTACTGCAGGTGGCAGGGAATATGTTGATTTGCTTCCAGCAAAAAACAAACACACATGCATCTAGAGCAGTTGGAACTGAAATCGTCACATAAGATTGATTTTCCACTGTCATTCCCCATAATCCAAGTATGTGTGTGGAAGGAAGATTCATTAGAAACCACTGATCTTGCATCTTTCAAATCTTTGCTGGTGGCACTAATCTGCAATTTCTTCCAGAATGTGGTATTAGTTTTGGTTTACTACTTGGTAGTTAGAAGCAGTTCTGGTGGCTTCTACGTAGCTTTTTCTGTCAAAATATTTATTATCCCATGGGTCACGGAACCAGTTTGAGGATTCTGTAAGTCGTTGAGGATGTCAGTTCCCACTACGCAATCTGGATCTGGGTTTGAGGACCCATGCCAAAACCCCGTGGATTATTTGAAAGCCATAAGCCTTTACTCTGACCTGTAGGATTTCAGATCCCCAGTAATCCTCAAACGTCAGGTCATTTCTTCTCCCACAATATATAGTCACCCTAGCAAATGGTCCCAAGTCCTTTTGAGGAAGGCTTCACTTTTATTCAAGAGGCTCTCTATTGGTGAACTGTCTCAAGCTTAGAAACTTCAGAGGAGCTGAACAGACTTGCTCAAGTTAGAATTCTCTTCATCAGATCCAGAGCTTTTTTGTATATACAAGTCAAGTGAAACTGTAGAGGGCTGTAGAGGGCTGCCATCTATTTCAGCTCTAGGGACACCATACCCTATTAGCTAAGGACAAGGCTATCTAGAAATAAGGGACCCTCTTCAAAATTCCCAAAACTTCTTGTTCTGTTAATTGCATGTTCATAATTTTTTTCTTCTGTGTGCAGCTGAGGCCTATTATTGCTGATTGTCTATGCCGCGTCCTTTACCTGCACTCAATCCCATGGAACTACCAGTGAAGTTTTGAATTGTGATGCCACTGTAAGCCATGAATTACTCGTGTTCGATCCCTCCATCAACCCCCATAAGAAGGTTATCACTAGGCTCACCAAATATAACCCAATCCCAGAATCTCATTTTAAGAGCCTGTTTCCTGGGGCCACTTCTGGGTCCCCAAAAAAAACAGATGGCACACTTGTAATAGGAAAATCTGAGGAGAGTTTTTTTACATAAGGCCTATTTACAAAGGCGTAGGGATAGTGAAAAGCTACCAATGGGAGGAGATAGTTATCAGAAAAGAGAGTGACATAGACCTTTTGAGGGACAAAGCAGTGAGGGAGTTAAAGGAATCCCAACTCTTAAATTCCTGGAGTGGGGATAATCCCTGGTGAGCAAAACCAAATGGGAACCAGGGAGCAAAGTATTTTTGTGGTTCACACAGGTCAATCTCTGGAGACAATAAGCCCAGAGGGGGAACAGATCCAGAGGCAGAGATACCTGGTACTCTGTGTTCTGTAATTAGATTAACAGGTAATAGAAATGCATCTCACATCCTGGGAACCAGTAACTGCCCCACACAGCACTTACAAGAACTGACCTGAAACCAGACTGTATACATCCATTCTCTGCTCCTCAGGCGAGAGGTTGACCGCGTGTCTTTCTGCTTTTCTTCACGGACGGAGTATCGTACTGAAGTAATCATGAATACACAACCTTCTTGGCTGCCGTAGTTTCCTACGTCTTGAAATCGGGTCGAGTCCTCCAGCCTTGTTCTTTTCCAAAACTTCCCCAATGAATTTTAGAATCGGCTTGTGGCTATCGCAGCAAAAGCTTGCTGGGACTGACTGGAACCACATCGAGATTATAGATAAAACTGCGGACTGACATCTTAGCAAGCCTTCCCATCTGTGAACATGGCACTCTACGCCTCAGGCCGACTTCTTTAATCAGCCCGTTAGCTTTCAACATGCAGGTCTTGCATGTACTTGTTACACTTAAGTATTACTTTTGCGGTGGGGTGAAGTTGTTGTTCGGCTTTCTTAAGTGTCTAGATTTCTCCGGTTATTTAGCGGTTTTTCTTTCTTTCATCAGTATTTGCAGTTCTCAGCATACCAAATTTCATTCATACTGTTAATTCCTAAGTAATTTTTGTGGTCAAGTTCAACTTTTGAAACATCTGAACAATTCTGGGAGGTAATAACTTGGTAATTCCCCAGACATGCTGTGGACCAACGCCTCTCCAATGATTAACTGTTTTATTTAGGCTATGAAAAATGACAGTCAAAGTCAAAGATGAACAGTAGGGCTAATGTCTAAGGCTGCATGAAGGTGTGCTCAGATATTATTCAACCGTGCTCACAGAAGTAGTGCTGAGAACCTTACCGATTCACTAGAATGTGAGGTTACTTAAGTAAAAATGATTTCAAAGGCAAGTAGTGCTAAACTGCACAGCCTGCTGCTAAAGAAAACACCACACACACATCTGGAGTTCCAGTGGGCTTTTATTGAGATAACAAACAAAAAAAAAATAAGATTTTATCAGCCATCTTTTCTGAACCTTATAAACTCAGCAGACTCTGGTCCATATATGTGTACATACAACTTAACACATTCCAACAAAAACCGAGCCACACTGGAACATTTGCCAATTAACAAAAAGCCAATTTTCCCTTTCCCCAAATGTTTTCAAAATTGAGTCCCCACTGTTCACTTCTCAGTGGAACTGGTCCCTTGTGACTAGGGACATTGGAGTTCTATCCCATTTTTACTGAACGAAATTTTTTTTCCAAGTTTTGTTTCAAAAAAGGGAATAGACTTTGTTTTCTCCAGCACCCCTCCCCCACAACCACTGGCTAAAATACAGTCGCCTGTATCTTAATAACCCAACCCTACCCCCTCCCTTGCCCTGCCCAGTATTGTCTACTGGAGAATTTAAATACACTTCTGTTGGGATCTGTCAGCTATGGAGGGGCAGAGTCCAGGTGCCAGGCTAGCTCCCTCTGACCTCATAAACTGTTAACCTTTGGACACTTAACACTCTACCTCAAAGATGAGTTTTTAGCTCAGAAAGGAGAGTGGATTTTCTTTGGAAGTTAAAAAAAAAGAAGAAGAAACTATCTTTAAGGATATAAAGTAGAACTATAAGTTCACCAAAGTCCACTTCAGTTCATGAAAAAGCTGACTGACATCAACTCCCATGAGGCCAGTAATTTTGCTTGACAAAGGTATTTTGCCAGAAAATGATTCCATAATAACTATTTTAAAGATACACAGAACACTGAAAAAAGTAGCAAATTAAAATAACATGGCTTAATCCCCAAGAACTTATTTTGTCTTTTTGTTACTCATCTAAAAGGTCAGGAGTGTGGCTAAAGGCAGTTTCTGATGAGGTTGTGAGCTTCCAAAGTGTTTCTAAATCCTTAGTGCAGATACCCTCCCTTTTGGGGCACAGTAATATCCCTCCCACCCCCGTTAAAAAAAAATTAAAAAAAAAAATTAAACCAAGTGATCAGAATGAGATGTTTTGATTCCAACAATTTACACTCAAGGCTTTGTGCTGAGCTGTCTGGTTCTAACGCAAGCATGATGGTATCAAACACAAAGCACATGGCAAAGGAAAGATGCTCCCATCTCATTCTGAAAACAAAGTGATAACCGATTGCCTTCCCCTCGCCCACCCCTCCCAGCCCTTGGGGTCAACCCATATTATAATGCTGGGTCCAATCTGAAAATAATTGAGAGTTATATTCAGGTATCCTCCTCCTCCCTTACTTCTTCCCATGGCAGATCATTTTAGAATACATTTATTCCATTCCTAAGGGAAAAGGTAAGAAAGTTTCTCCATTGGAATGTAAGGAAAGAGAAAGACAGAGGCAGTACAGTGTGTAACAGTCCATAACCCATTACACGACTATACAGCCACCGGGTAAACCATGAGTTGGATATAATTTAAATATTAAAAATGGGAATAGTTTTGATCCAAATGAACCACTGGAAAAATATAACCATTACTTAAACACCCAACATTGGAAGGAACACAAGAACAACTAGTAACAATGTTCCTTATTTGTGAGCAGGGATTAAAAAAAAGAAAAAAAAAGACTAGGCTTTGACCTAGTTCTTGGAGCATCTTTCCATTTAACAATTCCTATTCAAAAGTCAAGCACCAAAACTGGACAGCTGCCTCTACAAGACTGTCCAATAGTGGTGTCCCAGATAGTTTTAAGTGCCACTCCTCATCAGAGGCTGTACTTCAATAATACTTTCAATTTAAAGTCTGTGCTTTTAGAGGGACCCACAGGCATGTGGCACCAGGCAGAGCACAGTCTGAGGATGGCAATGGAGACTGCGCTGTTTAGTCACCCACACATTCTCTAGCGAGACACAAAATTGCATTTGTGAGTCTTTTTTGCTTCTATAATGAATGATCCCTCTTATCTCGCCAGAGGTGGGGGAGAAAGAGAGCTGCATCAGCACAAGGGCAAAATTTTTGGGTCAAAAGTTAGTACCTTTTAAATCCCCCCCCCCAAGGTTACTTTCTCAATTAGAGCTTGTATTTGGTAACCAACATTGGCTGGAAAGATATACGGCTTAGATAGCAGATAAACAAATTATTCTTTTTTGAGTTTGTACTGTGCAGCTCTTGCTACAGTTTTTAAGGAGTTAGGGCTATGTCTGATCAAGAGGCATCTATAGGATTTTGTTCAAGGAATTTTGGGTGAGTCACAGATAGTTATGCTTAGAACTAGGTAGTCAAAAAAACAACTTTGATAATTGATTTCCTTATCCAGATGAGCTAAGCATGAAAGTTTATGCAGGACCTATCTTGGAATATTTTGGGGGTTTTGAAAAACAATGGAATATGTAAATTAAGTTTTTTACATTTTTCTTTGTTTTAAAACCCTAGATGCCTCCTGATTGACCTAGTACACTGGGTTAAAAGGGAATTAAAAACATTTAAAAAAAAAAGTTCACTGGTTTTGATTCATCTCACTCCTTTTGCCTGGAGATCAGGCCAAACACCAAGCATGTTGGGAGGGGCACAATTTAAAGCAACACTATTGACTATTAAAGCATTTGCCAGCAATTTACAATGCAAAATGACAGATAATTCTTGTCACAAAGCAAGAGGATGGCAAGCAGCTTTCTGCAGCATGAAAGTTAACAGCTCTCAGGGGTTGCCCATTCCTGCAAGTTTATGTATCAAAGTGGGCAGAGGGCAACACACTTAACATGGTATAGGAGGTGATCCACAGAAAGTAAGTCCCAGAACTGCTAACGTCACCAAAGCCGGTACTGGCTAATATTCTGAAATGCAAATCCATGCTTTATACATATACTACTACTCAAAGACACTGCCACACAATGGAATTCCCACACTGCAAGGCAAATTATTCTGTCCCCTTTTACTGAGCTTTTGAAAAGTTCCTCAAATTTTCTAAAAGGGGGTAAGAAACAGCATCAGAGAGAGCATCTCAAAAATAACATCTTGAACTGTAGGTTTCTGAAGCTTCCCTGCTCTCAGTCAGGCCCCCTCCAAAGGTATTATATGAGACTGTGTGGCAGCAGTGAATCCCAGACTTCTGGGTCCCTTTTCCAACACAGGGTACCCACAGAGGTCTGCTCTCTACAGTAAGAAGCCAAAGTCCTTTTTAGAATTTAGTGTTGCGGAAAACTGAGCCCCTCTCATCTTTAGCTGCTCCCATAATCACTCTAATCCCCTTAATCCCAGCAACCTTCATCCAAAAAAAAAAAATATATATATATATGTATATATATATATGAACCCAGAAAAAAACGTATTTACAAAGTTTATACAAGTATACACACCCAATTTTCTATGGGACACGCTCTGCCACAGAGGAAAGAGGGTCAAGGCTCTGACAAGTCTACACATCAAGTGCCATAACTGCTAATGGAGGCGTATGTAAACCAGTCTTTAGTGTTCTGCTATAGAGCACAAAGGCTTGTCATATGGCTCCTGCAATGATAGACTGCTCTTTCCTTTGGGAGCGATGATGTTGCGTCTACTCAGCCCAGAAGAAATTTTTACTTGGGATTGTTTTTTTTTTTTTTAAATACATGTATTTACAGTTCGGATAAACTGCAGCTGCATATCAACTCCTCCACATAAAGAAAAAGAAAACGGTGTTTAACATTACTAATACGTTTCATCTTCCAGCCCTGGGCTTGAGTATCAGGTAGAAAGGGAAGAGATAAGACTTCAACTTGAAACCAAAATGGAAAGACAAAAATTTTTTAAAGAAAAAAGAAAAAATTACTATTGTTGATTCCTTGGGCTCTGTCTAAAAGATGATATTCTGAATGGTCTCATAGCATAAGGCACTTCGCACAAATAAGTAATAAGCTCTTCAGGCTTAAAAAACGGATGAGTAACCAGGGAGAAGTTGAAATGCACTCAAGAGTCAGCTGTTGAATTCTGAAATCGTAGACAAGCTTGTGTTCATTAGGATTCTTCTCTTTTTAGGGTTTCTCCCCTTCTGTTTTTTCTTCTCCTTCCTTGTCCCCCTTCCCCAGAAAACATTAAAAAACCAGCAGTTAGTGCAACTAATGTTCAGTCAGCACACAGTGCAAACAAGTAGAACAAAAAAGGTAAACTCCTTTTCAGCTTTTTTCTCTTCACCAGCTAAAAAAAAAAGAAAAAACGAGCTCCTTTAGGTCTTCATAGTTCCAAAATAAAAGAAGATGAAAAACCCACAAAGAGAAGAGTATCCCCCCAAAAACAATGTGTCAGAGATCCAAACGAGCCTTCTGTAGTTGACAAAGCCTAAAGGGAAAAGGGAAGAAACCTAAAATTAACACTGTGAAAAGCAGTATGAACCAGGATATCATGTAGATGTTCGCAACCCCCATCCCAAACGCTCTCTACAGCAGCTTCTGCTGAGCCTTCGCCTATTACAGCATCCACTCAGGATTAAGGAGTTTCTGCTGCGCAGCCCAGAGATAGAATGAAAGCCTAAAAGTTCTCGTAATAGGCAGCAGTCACCCACAACAAATTCAACTTTTTAAAACCTTACATAAGCTCAACTCTCAAACATTAGCTAGTTTTATGTTCGTCTGAGGCTTTTGTATTTAACATTTAAATTGGAAAAAAAGATTGGCCAACAGGAACTTGCTGTACTGTACTGCACAGGGAACGTTACCTAATATTCTGTGATAATCTATATGGGAAAAGAATCTGAAACAGAATGGATGTCTGTATATGCATAACTAAATCATTTTATTGTACGGTAGAAATTACAACATTGTAAATCAACCGTATTTTATGAAAAAATTTTTAAAAATTAGAAAAAGGTTAAAGTGAAGAGAGTAATTTGAAATATCTAAAAATAACAGATCAAATGTTCACTGCTATCTTGCAAACTATTCTCTCTCAAATTACATTTTCCTTAAAAAACAAAAAACCTCCAAAAGCAGCCTACATTCCTCTACATTTAGCCTTGCTGTTTTAGCGTGGTTTTTTGGGGGGTCGGGGAGAATGTGCCCTAGGCATGCTATAGTTTCTGAGCCAGGGATTAAACCCAGCCACAACAGTGCCAAATGTTAACCCGCTGAACCATCAGAGAGCTATGCGTGACAAGCCATGTTTTGAGCATATTTCTACCAGAACACAATCGTCACCAACAAGATGAGAGGTCAGGTGTACGAAACCAGAGTGGGCATTTAAAATAGGAGAGTTAGCCTCACAACCTGATTACACATTTAGCAATAAGGTATTATAGGTAATTTAACCTGACTTATTACGGTGTCCATAAAAACTCAAGAGGGAACACTAAGAGAGAGGACTGAGTGATAAAAGAGCAAAGATGGTTTCATACTCAAAACTGCTAACATTCTTTTTTGCTTTAGTTTAGAAGTCTGAATTTGTCTCAAGTACTACACACATCACATATTACTTAGGAAGACTGCATTCAAAAGTAGAATTTAGAGATTCTCCAATAGGATCACACCTTCAACCAAGATACTCTGTTTATTGTCATTTATGTTGAGAGGTGTTTCAACCTTCAACAACCTTCACTGTTAATTATACACAGTAGGACATCAAATTTCCCCCAGGAAAAGACCTTCATTTCTTTCCTTTTTTAAACATTATGCTCACTTATCTGTTCTGTCAGGTATGCACATACTTGTTAAGGTTTCTCATCTTCTACAGGCTCGCTGTGGTATTCTGCCACATATAAGCTCTTGTCAATGTTGCTTGGGATAGGTTTGATTTCTGTTCCCAGCTGCTCCTCAATACTTTTCAGGTTGAAGCGATCATCATATGTGATCAAGTTGATGGCTAAGCCAAGATGACCAAAGCGACCTAACAAAAAATTTTAATAAAAATTAAATGTGAGAATCAATGCACAAGAACTAGTCTCTAAGTGGTTAAACTATATAGGGTTAAGGTTTTGGGGGCCATTCTGAATATATGAACCCTGATCTGACTGATGGTCCCCTTATAACACACTATAGTAACTTCAGGTTTCAAAGCCTCAAGCAGTATTTTTTTTTATAATTTTAACCCACTGAGTGAGGCCAGAGATCGAACCTGTGTCCTCATGGATTTTAGTCAGATTCCACAGAGCCACGATGGGAACTTCCAGTACTTCTATTTTAACTTTTTCAAATGAAAAAAGGGGTGCTCATTTGTGTTAAAAGTTGTCAGAATATACATACTAAATAGTACAATTACACAAATGAGGTTCTCATCTGTGAATTTTACCTCAAATTAAGCATCGAGTTATTTTGATATATTTATATATCAAAACTTCCACAAAGAACATCTTCCTTTTCCTCACCTGATCTTCCAATTCGATGGAGATAGGTCTCTGCCAGCTTTGGGAAGTCAAAGTTTATTACCACATTCACAGCTTGTATATCAATACCTCGGGTAAACAAATCTAAAAAACAAAAAAACTCCATTAGATCTTCCAATCTGGTGCCATAATACCCTTTAACATATTTTCTAATACAACCTAATCTTATCCACTTCATTAACTTTAAAGCATTTACAAATTACTGGCATTACTTTTCATGCACATTACCGTAAGTAGCTTTCTGCTCATAAGTTACCCTTTCCTAGTCCCATAACAAAGTTTTAATAAGTGGTCTAAAGGGGAGTTCCCGTCGTGATCCATCGGTTAAGGAACCCAACTAGCATCCAGGAGGAGGTGGATTCAATCCCTGGCCTTGCTCAGTGGGTTAAGGATCCGGGGTTGCAGATGCAACTAGGATACTGCATTGCTGTGGCTGTGGCATAGGCTGGTAGCTAGAGCTCCAACTGGACCCCTAGCCTGGGAACCTTCATATGCCGAGGGTGCAGCCCTAAAAAGACCAAAAAAAAAAAAAAAAAAAAAAAAAAAAAAAAAAAAAAAAAAAAAAAAAAAAAAAAAAAAAAAAAAGGTGGTCTAAGGTAAGTGAAAATACAGGATGACCGATAAAAAAGTCTCTGGAATGTAATTCTCTTTAATCTATTTTTGAGTATTTAATCCAAGATTAACAGAAAAAGTTTTCTTTTTAAAGTTTGTTGGGTAATGTAGAATACTTTGAAAAGAACAGGCAGTCCACTAATAGTAATTATGCTCTGCTTAGAATTCATTCATCCCATTCTGCTAAATGATTTTTTTTGTCTTTTTGCCTTATCTAGGGCCACACCTGGGGCATATGGAGGTTCCCAGGCTAGGGGTCTAACAAGAGCTGTAGCTGCCGGCCTTCGCCACAGCCACAGCAACGCGGGATCCGAGCCGCACCTGCAACCTACACCACAGCTCACGGCAACACTGGATCCTTAACCCACTGAGCAAGGCCAGGGATCAAACCCGCAACCTCATGGTTCCTAGTGAGATTTGTTAACTGCTGTGCCATGACGGGAACTCCTCTGCTAAATGATTTATAATAAGCAAGGCCATCCCTTCTATTCTTTTCTAGTCCCACAATTATTATGCTAATTTAGGCTTTGAAAAATACAGGTAAAAACAACTACAACAGGCTAATAACTAGATTTCTCTGCTTCTATCAGTGAAATATAGATTAGTCTGCTTCTGGCAGAAAAAAAAAAGCCACTTTCAAAATATAAGTTTAACATAATTTATTTTGTGTATGTATATATAATTTATTCCTGTATGTTAAGACTAAAAAGCAGAGATGAGGTGTAAGCGCCACAGGTCTACTGCAGTTTTAGGTATGAAATCTAATTTCAAAAGTTAACTAAAGCTCATTCTCAGCTTCAGAAATTCTAGAAATTGTACCAGGACAAGCTGGACTATGTCAGAGGCTCCACTGAATGATAGGACAGAGAAAGCAGAGCAGAACCAAGAAGAATAACAATAGGTAATACTTACCAGTGCAAACAAGATTGCGGCATAAGCCATTTCGGAAATCATGAAACACACGATTTCGATGTTCCTAGGGAACAAAGCAATATGCATTTGATTTGATTAAAACTCACACAAAGCCTCCAAATTTCCATTGTTTTTTATCCTACTCAAACATTTTTACCTGAATTTGTATAAATGAGAAAAAGCTGGGAGTTCCCATCGTGGCTCAGTGGAAATGAATCTGACTAGCATCCATGAGGACACAGGTTCAATCCCTGGTCTTGCTCAGCGGGTTAAGGATCCAGCATTGCCCTAAGCTGTGGTGCAGGTGGCAGATGTGGCTTGGATTCTGAGTTGCTGTGGCTATGGTGCTGCAACTGCAGTTCGACCCCTAGCCTGGGAACTTCCATATGCCACAGGTGTGGCCCTAAAAAGACAAAAAAATAAATGGGAGAAAAGCCAACACAATACACGTAAATTAAAAACAAAAGGTGAAAAAAATGAACCATAAATTTCCCATGGGAATTAATAAGCAACTAATTAATAAGCACCTATTCACATCTATATGTAGCATTTTTCTCAATTCTTAAAGCTATTTCTCTTCTTTGCTGGGGTGGATTTTAAGTGATAATTTTCAGCTTTTTTAAAATTGCTAGTTAGGTTCATAACCCAGAGCCACAATGGGAACTCCCCAGCATGTTTTTGTTATATTTACTTTTAAAATGTATCAGATGCCAAAAGTCTGGCTTGACTGAAACAGCTACTATTTATCTTTCCAGTTAATATATACAGATACAAAAAGTAATTACCTTCTAATGAAAATACAAAAATGAAAACACATACATAATGACTCTAGCAAAAGCAATAAATACAGCATCTGGCAAATTGGTCTTTCTTTTCAATGCAATGCCCTTCCACTCTGAAATATTCTCTTCAGCTTAATACATTCATGTCCTGTGATAATTTCTTTAATTAATTTGGCCACACCTGAAGCATGTGGAAGTTCCTGGGCCAAAGATCCAACCTGTGCCACAGCAGTGACAAGCCAGGTCCTTAACAAGTCACTAGGCTATACCAGGGAACTCATCTTGTGATAATTTTAATATTAGGTGCGTACACGATGGTATCTGATTCATGATTTTAAGCTTCTTTGAAAACCAAATGTGGGTGAAGTTCTTAATGTCAGCCTACAGAAACTGCTTTCCTGTCATGAAATTTCACAATACTATTAGTGCATAAACACACAATGTTGTCTTGTTATAGTTTTGAGTTTTTCTGTTACACCAAGGTCTGAAATACAGAGGTTGCATCTTCCTAAGGCAAATTCTAAAGAAAAATATGTACCTAAGTGGAGTTCCCGTAGTGGCTCAGCAGTTAACAAACGTGACGAGCTAGCATCCATGAGGACAAGGGTTTGATCCCTGGTCTTGCTCAGTGGGCTGAGGGTTTGGCATTGCCGTGAGCGTGGTATAGGTCGAAGACATGGCTCGGATCCTGCGCTGCTGTGGCTCTGGTGTAGGCCCGTGGCTACAGCTCCAATTGGACCCCTAGCCTGGGAACCTCCACATGCTGCAACTGCGGCCCTTAAAAAACAACAAAAAAACACAGTACCTGAGGAGGTATACAGAGAAATTAGAAACTTCTGCAATGATGGAAATGTTCTGTATCTATACTTTCCAAAACTTTGGCTGTTGCTAATTACATGTAACGTGGCACTTCAAGTGTGGTGAGTGTGACTGAAAAGCTAAATTTTATTTTTTTGCTTTTTTAGGGCCACACCCGTGGCATGAGGAGGTTTCCAGGCTAGGGGTCGAATAGGAGCTACAGCTGCAAGCCTATGCCACAGCCACAGCAACACCAGATTCCAAGCCGCGTCTGCAACCTACACCACGGCTCACGGCAATGCCAGATCCTTAACCCACTGAGCAAGGCCAGAGATCGAACCCGCAACCTCATGGTTCCTAGTCGGATTTGTTAACCACTGTGCCACAACGGGAACTCCTGAAAAGCTAAGTTTTAAATATTGTCTAATTTTAACTAATTTATATTGCCACATATGGCTAGTGATTACTCTATTAAATAATAGCACAAACCTAAGATTAAAGAGAAGGAATAAAATCTCATATTTCTATTATGCTTGGCACTTACACACTATTTATTCATATATAATTTCAATCTTCCTAACAACCCTGTAAGGTAAGACTATGTACTACTACCTCTACTTATAGAGAACCTAATCACAGACACTTCACTGTACAGCAAGAAAATGACCGAACACTGTAAGTCAACTATAATTTTTAAAATTAAAAAAATAAACAACCATAGAGAGGTTAAAATTAAGGGTCCTTTGCCTAAGGGATAACTTATTCTTAAACTTAGGGCATTTAGAAGAGCATTAAAGCAAAATAAAAATTCAAAAAACACTTAGAAAAAGATTACTTAAAAATCTGTTCAAGTTTTATACTCACCTGCCTCATTTTAGCATGGATATAGAAGCAAGAATAACCCAGTTGAGAAATCTTCTTGGCTAGCAATTCAACTCTCTGAGAGGAGTTACAGAAAATGATTGACTGGTTTATCTGAAGCTGAGCATAGGGGGAAAAATATAAGAAAAACAAAAACCTTCATTAACTTTGCCAAATCTTGGAAACACTAAGAAATGCAGATTCTCATGATATAATAGAGATGCAAAACGGTAAAATTTTAAGTATATTCATTATGTAGTAGTTGCGGACTTACTGTAGAGTAAGTTTTATTATAGAAAGGTATTTTTTCTAAGGGCCACATAGTTGCCAACAGAGTAAAACACAGCCAATTCTCATTAGCTGAGGCAGCTATGTTCCATACAGTTGCTGCAAACACTGAATTAGTGAATCTGTGACCACTGTTCCCAGGGGAAACCCAAGGTTAGGTCCCTGTGAGGAACTCATAACTTTATCATCAGTGGATCAAGAAATAACTCTGTTGTATTGCGTTACTCTTTAAAGACACCTTATTTACTCATGGCTAACAGCACTGTAACTCATGCCTTTATGAAGTTTATCCAATATACTTTTTCTCTGCAAGGTACATCATTTTTCTTAAGAACACAGGACAGCACCTCAGCACTACACCTAGGGGCATTTTTTTTTTTTTTTGTCTTTTGTCATTTTTAGGGCCACACCCGCGGCATGTGGAGGATCCCAGGCTAGGGATCTAATTGGAGCTGTAGCTGCCAGCCTACGCCAGAGCCGCAGCAACGTGAGATCCAAGCCGCGTCTGTGACCTACACCACAGCTCACGGCAATGCCGGATCGTTAACCCACTGAGCGAGGCCAGGGATCGAACCCACAACTTCACGGTTCCTAGGCGGATTTGTTAACTGCTGTGCCAGTATAAGAACTCCACCTAGGGGCAACTTTAAACTGGGGTCGGGGTGGGGACACAAAAATGTGGGAAATGTGGCATTAAAAAGATTGTGAAAAGGATGTTCACTTATTTATTTAGGTCACGCCCTCGGCATGAGAAAGTTCCTGTATCAGGGATCAAACCCGTGCATAGCAACGAGAGCCACAGCAGTGACAACCTCGGATCCTTAACCTGCTGTGCCACCAGGGAAATCTGTTCCAAGGATGTTCATTTATACTATGAGAGCTGAAACACAAAGGCAGTGCTGCCTTATTCAACTTCAGGTGGGAATATGCACAAGGGCTCAAAATTTCCACCTATATCTGCAAATGACTGCAAGAATACTGGGGTACTGATTTGAGGTAACAAGTAAATTTTGGCAAGAAGGTAAATTTGCAAAAGTAGAATCTGCTTAAAACAGAAAAACTATAATTACCGAGAATAATGAGGATCATCTGTAATTAAGGTCAAATTATTTTAGAATCACATTTAAAGTTCCTGTGACTTGTCTATCATATAGCAGCAGCTTCAGAGCAACAACCATAACTGCTTTGCAAAAGGAAAATCTAAGGATGTTTGTTGAAAATGGTGAGAAAATTGATCCGTTTTTTGGGGGGTTAAGTAATACATAACATTTAGCAGTTGAAACCTAATAGGCTTACCCTGGAGAAAAGTGTGTTGAGGCAGTGTACTTTTTGGCGCTCAGTTACATACGCATAGTACTGGGTTACTCCCTTCAAAGTTAGTTCCTCCATCAGGTTAATCTCATAGGGTTTCTGCAAATGGGAATTCTGGAGGAAAAACAAAAAAGCAGTCTTATACTTAAATGAAAGCACAGTCCATTTTTTGTCTTTTTTGGTCATTTTAGGGCCATACCCGCGGCATGTGGAGGTTCCCAGGCTAGGGGACCAACAGGAGCTGTAGCTGCCAGCCTAAGCCGGAGCCACAGCAACGCGGGATCCAAGCCGCATCTGCAACCTACACCACAGCTCACAGCAATGCCGGATCCTTACCCACTGAGCGAGGCCAGGGATCGAACCCGCAACCTTGAGGATCTGGTATTGCCTCAAGCTGCAGCATAGGTCTCAGATGTGACTCAAATCTGGTACTGACGTGGCTGCGGTGTAGGCTGGCAGCTGCAGCTCTGAATGGACCCCTATCCTGGGTTCCTAGTCAGATTCATTTCTGCTGAGACAGGACGAGAACTCCTTTTTTCTTTTTCTTCCCATTTTTTAATTTTTTAGCCAAGCCCACGGAATGTGGAAGTTCCCAGGCCAGGGACTGAACTTGCACCACAGCAGCAACCCAAGCTGCTGCAGTGACACTGGACCCTTAACCCACGGAGTCACAAGAGAACTCCCAGAGTGTAATTTTTAAACTTGAAATATATCTTCATGTATTTCTGTCTGATAAACTCTTACTTTAAGGAATGCAGGTCTCTTTAAAATGTATAATCTGTAATGGAAGAAGTAAATTATCACAAAATGAGAAATATAACACTATGCTCTCTCTATATATACAGCCAAGTTGTATATGTTACTATTTTTTGGTGGCGGTGTGCAGCAGCTTGATATGGCTCTCAGTTCCCAGAACAGGGACTTGACTGAACCGGGGCCAGAACGGTGAAAGTGTTAAGTCTTAACCACTAAGACCGCCCCACCCCACCCCTGCCACCTTTGGGCTGTATCCACAGCATATGGAATCTGAGCTGCAGCTGTGATCTACACCACAGGTGCAGCAATGGTGGATCCTTAAGCCACTGTGCTGTGCTAGGACTTGAACCTATACCACAGACAATGCTGGATCCTTAACCTGCTTCACCACAGTGGGGCTCCCCAGTCCCTTTTTTATATATAGCTGTTATCTTGTACTACCACTTTTTTTTTTTGGGGGGGGGGGCACGTCTGTGGCATGTTGGAAGTTCCTGGGCTAGGGATCAAAACTGTGCCCTGGCAGCGACAACACCAGATCCTTAATCCACTGCATCATAAAGGAACTCCTATGTTATACTTTATTTTTTTTTTTGCCTTTTGTCATTTTACGGCCGCGCTCGCGGCATGTGGAGGTTCCCAGGCTAGGGGTCTAATCGGAGCTGTGGCCACTGGCCTGCGCAGGATCCGAGCCACGTCTGCGACCTACACCACAGCTCACGGCAACGCCGGATCGTTAACCCACTGAGCAAGGGCAGGGATCGAACCCGCAACCTCATGGTTCCTAGTCGGATTCGTTAACCACTGCGCCACGACAGGAACTCCTCCTATGTTATACTTTAAATACAGGCTTATGCTGTAATCAATTTATCATCAATGGCTATGTCAGCCTAACACCAAAAGCTAAGGGAATAAATAAATTACTTCTGTATCTTAAAAAAAAAATCATTTAGGAGTTCCCATTGTGGCTCAGAAGGAAAAGAACACAACTAGTATCCGTGAGAATGGGGGTCCAATCCCTAGCCTCATTCAGTGGGTTAAGGATTTGGTATTGCCTCAAGCTGCAGCGTAGGTCTCAGATGTGTCTCAAATCTGGTATTAATGTAGCTGTGGTGTAGACTGGCAGCTGCAGCTCCTAATGGACCCCTATTCTGGGAACTTCCATGTGCCGCAGGTGTGGCCCTAAAAAGAAAAAAAATAATTTATGCACAAGAAATCTTAATGAAGCAGCTGAGGAAAAAACCCAAAACTTGAAATCGATGTAATGTATAGACTAATAATAAGATGTAATTACAGATAAAGGTATACTTCTAAGCACAGGTTTATACTCACCATGAACTTCTGTACACTAAGAGGGAAAGTAGCGGAATATAATAAAATCTGTCTGTTTTTAGGTAGCGTGAGAATAATATCCTCCATTATCTGCACAAAATCCTGTGACAGCAACTTATCTGCCTGCGGTACAAAGAGAAAACAATTAAAAACAATGAAATAATGTCTAAGGTCTCTTTGGTTAATAAGTCATCATCCAACAAGAGCATTCAAGGAACGCTCCTGGTTGTAAAGAGTTAATTAAGTCCTCTACAACACTGCATGGTCTGCAAGCACCAAAACACACTACTACCAGTGATATAGAAGGGGAAAAGGCTGTAATACTGATCTTCTAGGGGCAAAAAAAATCCTGGACAGATAATAATCTTGTTCCCATAACAAGATTTTAATGTGATTTCCATTAAAGAGGCATTATTGAACAGTGGTTAAAAGTTAAAACTTGTCTCTTTCACTTTTTAGCTATGTTGGGAGGTTTCTTAACCACTGAATATTTCATTTTCCAAAATTTAAAAATTAGGATGTCTTCTTACTGTAGTTAACTACTTTATGGAATACCTACCCTATGGGGTTGTTTTAAAAATTAGATGAAAAAACATGTACAACACTTAGTGCTAGCACACAGTGACTGCAAATTGCACTAATCACTCACAGATAAAAACCTGTTCCGAATTATACCATGACCAAACTGACCTAGTTTATCTAAAACATAGACCAGATAGGAATGTAATTTTATTTCAAAACATCAATACTGATTTAATACATGTATGAAATACTGCTAGATCCCAATGATGCAGAGATGAGTATGTTCTTAAAAGGCATTTATAACTTATAGATCACACACGTAACAGATGAAAAACCAAATAATACAAGGTAGTATATGTTAAACGAAAGGTTAGAAACATTTTAAGATCAATCACAGAATGGTAAGAAACTCAAGAATGCACTTGGCTTTGAGATTATTCAACAACTTCTATTCTAAAAAAAATAAAAATAAAACAAACTGTTTTCTCTAAGAAAAGTCAAGGCTGAATCATCCTATAAGTGCCTATCATCTACTCCTTTTAAATGGCAAAACGGAATTCTGGTCGTGGTGCAGCAGAAACGAATCCGACTAGGAACCATGAGGTTGCGGGTTTGATCCCTGGCCTTGCTCAGTGGGTTAAGGATCCAGCGTTGCTGTGAGCTGCGGTGTAGGTCGCAGACCCAGCTGAGATCTGGCGTTGCTGTAGCTGTGGTGTAGGCCGGTGGCTACAGCTCCAACTGGACCCCTAGCCTTGGAATCTCCATATGCCACAGGTGTGGCCCTAAAAAGACAGACAAAAAAATTTTTAAAAATTAAAAAAAAGGCAAAACATTTCATAAATTAGTTCAAACTGATAAGAGTAATGTGTTTATTAAGTCATAAACACAAAGAGCTTATGCTTTATTCACTCACTGGCAGTTATAAACAAAGCAGGGTAGTGAAGAATAGTATCTTTCCAAATGAAGAGACATTACCTCATCCAATACTATCATCTGGACATGATCAACTTTTGCTACTCCTTTCTTGATAAGATCCAGAATCCTCCCAGGGGTAGCTATCACCACATGCACTACCAAGATAAGAAAACATATATCCTAATTAATTTTAGTTGAGGCAAAAAAGGATATAGTAAAGGTTTATCATACATATATATAAGAAACACTGCTATAAATTTAGGTATGTATAATACAAAGAGAAAAAGATGCATTTCAGAATATACATTTCCATTTCATCTTCAGTTGGCTAAAGAATACTCTTTAGTTTCAACCTTTATATGGGGTGGGCTATAGCTTCTCAAATCACCTGCTCTAATTATGGGCATACTTCTTTGTCTTAGGACAACACCCAAGGGAAAACAAAAGATGTGCCAAATTTCTGATACAGTAGCTTGCCTCTATCTAGATCAATGGTCTTCAAAAGACTGTTACAAGGATCAAGTAAGATGATCATTTAAAATAATTGCACAGTATTAATACAGTAAGTAAATCAAATGACAATCATAAAATTCTGATTAAAATTCTACATATAATTTTATATAAGTGGATTTCATTTTTTGGTCTTTATTTTAGGGCCACACCCATAGCATATGAAGGTTCTCAGGCTAGGGGTCGAACTGGGGCTGTACCTTGGGATCGGAGCTGTGGCTATGACCTACACCACAGCTCACGGCAATGCCGGATCCTTAACCCTCTGAGAGAGGCCAGGGATCGAACCTGTGTTCTCATGGTTACTAGTCAGATTCATTTCTGATGAGCCACAAAGGGAATTTTTTTTTTTTTTTTAAAGGGCTGAACCTGTGGCATAAGGAAGTTCCAGGCTAGGGGTGGAATCCAAGTCCTCATGGATACTAGTCGGGTTCGTTACCACTGAGCCACAACAGGAACTCCAAGATTTCATTTTTGTCTTTTTTCACTGAATAATGTATCATGCAGAACTCTTCATGAAAATGAACAGATCACCTTCATTCTTCAATGGCTGTGTAGAATCCCATTCAGATTATACCCCAATGTGTTTAGCTAATCTTCCTTGACATTTAGGTAGTTCCAACAGTACTACAAAACCATGCTCTAATAAAGAACCTTGTATTTGCCCAATTACTTCTTAAAAAAAAGATTCTCAAAAATATCACTTATGGAGTTTTTGCTATGGAGTGGGTAAAGAATCCAACTGTAGCAGCTTGGGTCACTGCAGGGGTATGGGTTCAATCTTTGGCCCAGCACAGTGGGTTAAAGGACCTGGCACTGTTGCAGCTGTGGCAGGAATCACAGCTGTGGCTTGAGTTCATTCCCTGCCCTGGGAATTTCCATATGCTGCAGGTGTGGCCATTAAAAAAAAAAAAAAAAAGCACATATACGTATACAAAGAATTCTGAAATGTGTCGAGTTGCCCACCATTATCAATGTATACCCTGTGCTAGAAGACAGCTAACTTCTCCACAAACTCACATTACTGGTTACTAATTTAGCCTTACTAATCTTAATTAACCTTGTCAGATTGGCACCATGTCTATTTATTGTTTTTATGTACATTTAAAAAAATTACTAGTAAGTCTGAATATCCATTTTTCCTCCTTGGATGCACCCATGGCATGCAGATACAGAAGTTCTCAGGCCAGGGATCAAACCTGTGCCACAGTAGCAACGCCAGATTCTTAACCTGCTGAGTCACCAGAAAACTCCCGAATATCCTTATCAATGACTTAAACAATTCTTTTTATTTTAAATGAAATAGTCATTTCCCTTATTCATTTTTCTACAATATCTGTTCTCATTTTTAAATTTTCAATATTTGTTCCTTATTAATTTTATAAAACAATTAGTTACTGAAACACCTGTATGTGAAATTACGAAGAGCCAGGCACCTTCTATCAATCATTCATTTCCTACCTGTATCATCAAGCCTCATTATGTCATCTCGTAAATTGGTTCCTCCTGTGGTTGCCATCACTTTGGCCCCTCCCATGTGTTTGCTGACCTGGATGCAAATTTGACTGACCTGCAGAGCAAGTTCTCTAGTAGGAACAATCACCATTGCTGGAAAATATCAAGAAACAGAGAAAACAGGAAAAAGTGACATATATTTTAAGAGCTTAAGAAGCTACAGAAATACTGTCCCTTGTGGAATCTAGACACCAAGACATGTTAAAAAGTTGAATCAAGGAGTTCCCCTCGTTGCTCAGTGGAAACAAATCTGACCAGCATTCATGAGAACACAGGTTCGATCCCTGGCCTCGCTCAGAGCGTTAAGGATCCGACGTTGCCAGTGAGCTGTGATGTAGGTCACAGACGCGGCTCAGATCTGACATTGCTGTGGCTGTGGCGTAGGCCAGCAGTTAAAGCTCCAATTCCACCCCTGGCCTGGGAACCTCCATATACCGTCGGTATGGCCCTAAAAAAGGAAAAAAAAAGAAAAAAGTTGAATCATAATGGGCCTGATTCTGAAAGTCAAATGAATAAACCTTTTAAAAAAAGAGACCCTATTACAGTGTTTCAAACTTAGACTTTTCCTCAGCAATAATGCTAAACAATTTTGGAGTTCCTGTCATGGTGCAGTGGAAACAAATCTGACTAGGAACCATGAGGTTGTGGGTTCGATCCCTGGCCTTGCTCAGTGGGGTAAGGATCCGGCATTGCCGTGAGCTGTGGTGCAGGTTGCAGATGTGGCTCATTTCTGATGTTGCTGTGGCTGTGGTGTAGGCCAGCAGCTGTAGCTCCTATTAGACCCCTAGCTTGGGAAGCTCTATATGCCTCGGGTGCTGCCCTAAAAAACAAAAAAAAAAAGAAAAAAGTTAAAAATTTAAGAAAAAGGTTTAGAGGTGAAAATTTAACTCTATTAGCTTACTCTGTGTACATCTATGGAAATTTGTTTCTTCCCTCTTAAAGTCCCCAAAGCACAGGCGTTACAGAGGAAAAGTTCATGTTTCTACAAGGAACCCTGCAGACACACAGGTGCCAAAAGAAATGAAACAGTTCAGTGCTATAGTATGAAAGTAGCTATGTCATATAAATTTAACTTCTCAAAAGCTTAGTTTTCCTATAAGACAGTACTTTTTGCCTAACTCACTGGAATGCTTCATAACTGTGTAATATGTAAAAGAACTCTGAAAACTAGAACTTTATAAAACCTCTTTTATAAGTTGGGAATCATTTTTATAAGACCATCAGGCTACAAGCTGTGAAAAGGGTAAATACTAATTCCACATTATTTAAGTTTTGACTAAGAAAAAGATGGTAATACCTTCTACACAGCTCCAAGGTTTAAATTGCCATTTTAGTTTAAACATACAACTAACCTTGTATATTGTCCTTCTTCAGGTCTAGCCGTTCAAGTAAGGGAATGAGGTAGGCACCGCTCTTGCCTGTTCCATTTTTTGCTCTAGCTAAAATATCCCTACCAGATAAAGCAATGGGAATGCTCTCCTCCTAAAAGAGAAAGACAATGCAAATTAACTTATGAATAAAAAAATAGCACATAAGCAAATTCTTTAAAACACACTGAAGGTATAAATATCTCTTTGGTATTACTTTAAACTGTCATATTTGTATTTTATAAGTAGAGACTAAGTAAATTAGCAGGACCAATCAACATCACCATCAAAATCAACTGACATTTACCAAAACTGCGCATAAAATACATACTATTTTGTATCCTAATGTAATAAAAACCATATATGTGAGTTTATATGTGGGAGTATTATACCTAATGGAAGGTGAGTATCAACAACAAAGAAGAGGAATTTAGGCTGATAATAAATACAGGGAAAAAAGCAAAGGACATTTCACAATTAAAACTGGAAGAAAAAACAGAATATACCAAGCAAAGACTATATATGATTATTCTGAGACTAGTAAACCAATTTGACTAAAAATTGTAGCTTGGACAATTTATCCTTACACAAAACAGGAATAGGCTGGAAAAGTTTAACCTCAGGTCCTATTTGATGTTTTTAATTGTTACATAATGTCCAATGTTTGTGGATTGGATTCCCAACAATTACTAAATATTAAATACACATAAACAAATAAATTAAAAAGGCAAAGCAGGAGTTACCGTTGTGGTTCAGTGGTTAACGAATCTGACTAGGAACCATGAGGTTGCGGGTTCGATCCCTGGCCTCGCTCAGTGGGTTAAGCAAAAAAAAAATAAATAAAAGTAAAAAATAACACTAAGATATTTTAATTTCTAAAACTATAAAATTAGGGAGATTGGATTAAGATGGCGAAATAGAAGGACTGGAGCTAAACTTCTCTCCCGAAAAACAGCAAAACTACAAACAAATGCTGAGCAGCCTTCAACCAACTGGACTGTAAACTTCCAAAAAAGATATTCTACTCCAGACGACAGAGGAGACCGTATCAAGAGGTAGGAGGGGCGATTACGCGATAGAAGCAACCCCCTACCTCCCGGGTGGGAAGCCCCACAGACTGGAAAGTAACTGCATCACAGAGACTTAGCTACAGGACTGAGAGTTCTGAGCCCCATGTCAAAACCCCACGCCTGGGGATCGGGCACAGGGAGAAAGAGCCTCCGGAGCATCTGGCATTGAAGGCCAGCGGGGCTTGTGTGCAGGAGCTCCACAGGACTGGGGGAAACAGAGACCCCATCCTTGCAAGGCACACACAGACTTTCACGTGCACTGGGTCCCAGGGCAAAGCAGTCTCCATAGGAATCCACATGGAACCTGACTGCAATTCTTGGAGGATCTCCTGGGAAAATAGGGGTGACTGTGGCTTGTTGTGGGGGAAAGACACTGGAGGTGAAGCTCTCGGGAGCATTCATTAGCCTGCATTTCTCTGGAGGGGGCCATTTCTGGGAAAATCTGGTCCCTCCCATCAGCGCTGAGAAGCCCCAGGCCAAACATTAATCCAGGTGGGATCACAGCCCCACCCATCACTAAACAGGCTGCCTAAAGACCCCTCAGGCACACAGCCAGCCTCTAATCTCA
>PVHT021183652.1:142363-179586 GCA_004024745.2 Catagonus wagneri
AACTAAAGAGACACAATGAACTTCTTTGAAGAACAGACAATGACTCACAGATTTTGGAAAACCTTGGTTTTTCAAATAAGACAATCTGGGGGGTGGGGGGGATGCACTGTGGGTTTGGGACACAAAATCTATCGTATTGACTTATGATCTTTGTACACCTATAACTGAAATAAAATTCATTGTTAATATGAAAAAAAAACTATAAAATTAGGAAAATAAAAATAAGAGCTTCATAACCTCTGTAACAATTAGTGCTTTCTATTTTTTTTTTTTTTTTTTTTTTGCTTTTTAGGGCAACACCCAAGGCGTATGAAAGTTCCCAGGTTAGGGGCTGGATTGGAGCTACAGCTGCTGACTTACACCACAGCCACAGCAACCAAGATTCAAGTCACGTATGCAACCTACACCACAGCTCATGGCAACACTGGATCCTTAACCCACTAAGTGAGTCCAGGGATTGAACCTGCATCCTCATGGATCCTAATCCGGTTCATTACTGCTGAGCCACAATGTGGTTCTTTCTATTCTTGCACTAATGTCCAATAGTATCTCTAGCGCTTAAAAACTGTTACTGGAGCTTAAAAACTGTTACTGGAGAAATTAGGTCATAAACATCATGACTTTCATTTCTCACCACGACACTCATTCTAGAACACTAATCACAGGTCAGATGGGTTTCTTATGGTCAGAATAACACAGTTGCCAGAACAACTGCAAAAATGGTGCAGTGACAATACTCTTATCCTGTTCCTATAGCTAGCATTAAACAGTCTGCTTATCATGGTAAAGCAAGTCAGGGAAGAAAATCTTGTTTATGACCCTACAGTCTCAATCTCTTCCCTTCTATTTTAACTCTACTAATCTTCAGGTTCATTTCCTTCTATGGATTTTAAATAGGCTACCTGAACACTACTCAGTTCTATAGCAGAAAAAAAAGGCTAGGTATCTGAGGTCCTTTAAAAGGATAAAACTTCTGAACAAAGTGAGATAGGGTAGAATTAGATTGGGGTTATCTTAACTTCTATTTGGGGTTTACCTTTTACTTAAAGGCCACTGACTGCTATTCCTCTGCTCTCTTTTGACAGGACTTACGCTCTACAGAAACTGTTGAAGGATAGGGCTTTAACAAAGTAAGCAAGCTAGTTTGTAAGTTATGATGCACTGAAGTTTTTGTCCTATATGGTGGCCATTATTGCTTAGTCAGGGAATCAAGCACATCCATACAATCTCTTACTATTGTCTGGTAGGAAGATTAAGTGAAATGAAGCAAGGGAATTCAAGTCAGACCCAGACAGCTTTGAAACCCAAGAGGAAATCATGGGGAGCTGCCAGGGAGAAGAAAAAGGAAGCTAAAAAACTTACTGTGTGATGGGCACTATGCTTAGATATTTAATGTTATTTATATCCTTTCCAGTTCTTACAAAACATATCCTCAGAGAGATTGTTTTGCCCAAAGTAACAAATCAAGAAAGGCTAAAACCAGGATTTGAACTTGGGTCTGCAAATAGAGAAATCAGAACCCCATACACTACTACAAAGTAAATTGTGCAGCCATTCTGGAAAAGTCTGGCAGTTCCTCAAAAGGTTAAACAGTTACTATATGGGCCAGCAATTCTATCCAAGATATGAAAACATCTCCACAAAAACTCATACATCGATGCTCAAAACAGCATTATCCATAATAGCTAACAACCCTACCAACTGAAGAATGGATAAACCAAACATGATAGAGCCATACAATGGAATATTACTCAGCAATTAAAGGGAATAAACTACTGATACATGCTAAAATATCGATGAACCCTAAAAGCATGCCAAGTCTAAAAAAAAAAACCCAGTCACAAAAGACCAGAATAGGCCAACCTATTAGTGGTTGATTAGAACTAGGGGAAAATGAGGGATGACTACTAGGAATTTTTTTGGGGTGATGAAAATGTTCTAAAACTGACTGCATTAACTGGTTGCACAACTGTGAATACACAGAAAAAAAAACAAATTGTATACTTAAAATGTTAAAAAAAAAAAAAAAGCCCACCAACTTAGGTCTGAGACTTGATTAGCTCTTCAAAGTCCATGTTCCACTGTAGGGAACCACAGAGCCAATAGGTATTTGCTGTGTTCTGATAACCCTAGTACCTATTCCCCTTTCTTAGCACCCTCGCTTCCTTCTGAAGAATTATATTTCCCTTACCTCAATGGGTAGCCTAGATAAACTTCCTCAGCCAAATGGAGGACACTGACTGAAATCAGACCAGCTGAATGTTCCCTTCTAAGAATTTAAATTATTATAGTAAATCCTATAACAATTCACAGCTTCCTAAGCCCTTCAGAGATGCCTCAGTTCTTGGCCAGTGCCACGTGTTTCTCTAGACTTCTCCCTAAACTTATCAGGGCTGTAGCCACTGTCCTACGCCACAGCCACAGCAACTCCAGATCCAAGCCACGTCTGTGACCTACACCACAGCTCACGGCAACGCTGGATCCTTAACCCACTGAGCAAGGCCAGGGATAGAACCTGCATCCTCATAGATGCTGGTCAGATAGGTTTCCACTGAGCCATGAGCCATGATGGGAACTCCCTTGATACTCTTTCAATAAATTTTTTTTGCCTAACCAAAGTAGGTTTCCGTTGCCTACAACCAAAGATTGGGATACTGCCAATTTCCTAGCACTGAGAGGCATTTTACAAAATTATGGTACCTAAAAAAGCTCTGAACTGGTCACCTAGATGATTTTAGAGCAGCCTTTTTTTTTTTTTAAACTTCCTAATACCAGCTGAGCTTAAGAACCTGATTTCAGGGAGAAAAAAAAATATATGGGTACCAGGGAGGAGGTAGCAATGGTTATCACAGATATCCACTGCTACCCAGAAAAAAGGGAAACAGAAGATAGTAATTTCAAAAATATCTCCAACTTAAAGAACATACCTCGATTTTACCATAGTAACCAATGAGGAAATGCATTTAAAGACTTTGAGAATTTAGGAAAACAATCCTTTTAACCATAATAAACCCATGTTAACAGGAGGAATGATTTACAAAAGAACTAAAATTACAGCTTTCAATTCTTAACTATAAATTTAATAAATGACTAATCCTTATTAGACTTGGTTAACAAGATTATTTCTCAAAACAATTTGAGATTTTTAGAGTTCCCGTCGTGGCTCAGTGGTTAACGAATCCGACTAAGAACCATGAGGTTGTGGGTTTGATCCCTGGCCTCACTCAGTGGGTTAAGGATCTGGCGTTGCCGTGAGCTGTGGTGTAGGTTGCAGACGCGACTCGGATCCTGCATTGCTGTGGCTGTGGCGAAGGCCGGCAGCTACAGCTCCTGTTAGACCCCTAGCCTGGGAACCTCCATATGCCGCGGGTGCAGCTCTAGGTAAAGGCAGAAAGACAAAAAAAAAAAAAAAAAAAAAAATTGAGATTCTTGACTTGATATGACATTCAGTTGCCAACAGAAGGGTCTTCCATATTTCCCTCAATAATGAACTACCTGCCATTTTATCTAAAAAGTCTTCAAAAGTTGTGCCTAAGGTCTGGAAGCAGCAAGAGCTGTCATCTCTCAATCATCTCAAAGTTAATATATGAAGTTTCACAAAATTAGGCAGAATAAAACAGTAGACTCTTTTAGGCCCTCCAAAGAAGTCTGTAATACTATATAAAGCTATGCCTTTAGAATGAGCATGTTGGAGTTCCTGTTGTGGCTCAACATGAGGATTCAGGTTCGACCCCTGGCCCTGCTCAGTGGGTTAGGGATCCAGCACTGCTGTGAGCTGTGGTATAAGCCGGCAGCTGCAGCTGCAGCTCTGATTCAACTCCTGGGCCTGGGAACCTCCTAGCCCTAGAACTTCCATAGGCTACAAGAGAAGCCCTAAAAACACCAAAACAAAGAAAAAAGTATAGTTATGCTACTGGGCACAGCTTTCGGACTGAGACCTAAAGTCACAGCTGTAACAAAGAAAGATCTGTGGAAGCAATCTGTAGTATATTTGGTTCCAGCCTGTCAGTGTAAAATCTTTTGAGAAAGTGATTTTAAGTGCCTTATTTCCCAATAATCCGAGAATGCAACTAAGGTCTATCTCTTAAAAAAGATCCAAATACAGATGACATCTACCGGGATCAAGAAGGTTTTTTTTGTTTCCCTGTTTGTTTGTTTGCTTTTTAGGGCCACATCTGCAGCATATGCAAGTTTGCAGGCTAGGGATCAAATTGGAGATGTAGCTGCTGGCCTACACCATAGCCACACAGGATCTGAGCAGTATCTGTCACCTACACCACAGCTCATGGCAAGGCCAGATCCTTAACCCACTGAGCAAGGCCAGGGTTCGAACCTGGATCTTCACAGATACTAGTTGGGTTTTATCGCTGAGCCACAAAGGGAACTCCAAGAAGGTTTTTATATTTAAACCAAAAAAACAAAACAAAAAAAAAACTGTAAAATGGTATCATTAAGACAACAGACAGGAAAAAAAAGAAAACAAGTGGAAAGGTAAGAACAGAATGAACAGAAGAACATCAGTCATGATGCTGGATTTTATCAGAGGACTTCTAAATTTCTTTTTGGTACTAAAGTTGTAATATTTATGGTTTGTTACACTGAACAATTCTAGAATCATTCAGTGTAACAAACCATAAATCTTGTGTTTTCCAGATTCTCAAGCAAAGCAGTAGTGTAGAAAAAGGCACTGTGAATGATAGTTTCAGGTATATAAAATACTTTACTTAAAAATATTCTGGCCACACTCATGCCACATAGAAGTTCCTGGGTCAGGGATTGAACCCATGCCACATCTGATACCACGGCCACAACAGTGACAATCCTGGATCCTTTACCCACTGAGCCGCCACAGAACTCCAATAATACTTTGTACTCAACCTGTGCTTGCTATATTAAAATGTTTGGTTTATACAGGCACACCTCGGGGACATTGCCTATTTGGTTCTAGATCACTGCAATCAAGTGAGTCGCTCAAATTTTCTTCTTTCCCAGTGCATAAAAGTTATGTTTACTATGCTGTAGTCTAAAAAGTGTGCAGTAGCACCGTGTAAAAATAAACAATATACATACCTTAATTTAAAAATACTAACCACCATCTGCCAACAGAATTGCCACAAACCTTCAATTTGTTTAAAAAAACAAACCAAAAAAACCACAAATGTAGTATCTGCGAAATACAGTAAAGCAAGGCACAGTAAAACAAGGTACACCAATATACTTGCTCTTCAGAATAAAAACCTATGAGAAAGAAAAAAAAAAAAAAAAAAAGGGAGTTCCCATTGTAGCTGAGCGGGTTACAAACCTGACTAGTGTCTATGAGGATGTGGATTTGATCCCTAGCCTCACTCAGTGGGTTATGGATCCGGTGTTGCTGTGAGCTATGGTGTAGGTCACAGACGAGGCTTGAATCCTGAATTGCTGTGGCAAAGGCCAGCAGCTGCAGCTCCAACTCAACTCCTAGCCTGGAAACTTCCATATGCCTCAAGTACAGCCCTTTAAAAAAAAAAAAGAGAGAAAGAAAAAAGTCCTATGAGGGAGGTCATTTCTACTTTACAGAAAAAGCTAGATGGAAGACTGGCTAAGTGGCTGGACAATTAATTATCTATATGCTATACTAAGAGTATACTAAGTATATACTAAGAGTGCAAACAATAAAGTGAATTTAACATTCTCTTGAAGTTCCCTTGTGGTGCAGTGGTTTAAGGATCCAATATTGCCACAACTGTGGCGCAAGTTCAATCCCTGGCCTGGGAACTTCCACATGCCACAGATGTGGCCGCCCCCCCAAAAAGAAACAAGAAAATAAAGTGAATTTAACATTTTAATACAAAACTGTGAAACAGGAGCAAGAGTCCATTTAGAATTAAGTCTGCTGGGCAGTAGTGTGGCTAAGCAGTCTAAGGAACTAGATTAAAATTAAGGCTGCTAAGTGAACCAATCTCCTTTTTTGATAAAACCGCTATATAAAATTAAAACCCATAACATTTACTGGGCATTTATCACTTAATACGATAAGTGATAACGGTATGATATGATAAGCAGTATGCTTAGCCACTGTACTAAGCATACTACATGAATTACCTAACTTAATCTCCACAACAACGCTATGGTGGGTGTATACTATTATTATAGGTCATTAAACTGAGGCTTAGAGACATCTCAAATAATCAATGTAGAAAGGAGTGGAGCTGAGATTCAACCTGGGCAGTCTGACTGCAAAGCTAGTACTCTTAAAATGTTCTTTATACCTAAAGAATATTTGACTAAAGATATACACTAACCATAATTTCATCAAAGTATTTTAGATGCAACTGAGGGCCTATTTCCTGCCATGCACCGTGGTAAGTCCTGGAGATACAAAGTTGAATGATACAGTGGAAAAGCAACCATAAGACCTTTCATTCCTATAGACAAAATGGATTAACTTTAGTAGATTCCTAAACATTTTTGGTATTTGCACTCAAATTGCCTGATGAGTATAACTTAATCTTGAGTATAACTTAATCTCAATACTTTCTCCAACCATAACAAACTTCTTTCAGTTTGTCCACAAAAGCACTCTTATCCCAAGGCAATCACTATCCCAGTCTTCTCCACCTGGAACACAGATCACTTCACCCAGGTTGTCCCATTTTCCCTAATAGCTACATATATGTGCCCACTACATTACCCTGAAATTATCTGTATTAGCTATCCTTTTCACTGGACTGTGAATACAGGAACCCTGTCTATCTTGTTCATCACAACACTCCCAAAGTCTAACACATTCTAGGTCATTTGATAGATCTTTGTTCGATGAAGAAGTGCTCAATGATGTCACAGGGTTTGTCCCAAGTATAGTTTGCATTCAACAGTTTCAACTTATGACAGATATTTATCAAATTTGTTTATGTATAATGTATGTTTACAATACATACCAAGTGTGTGTATGTGTTTATGTACATATATTTTCATGTTCTTTCCATGAATGGGCCAAGGAGCAAAGAGAGCACATAGTGCTTAGATCTTGGTCTCTAATACTACTCCCTACTAACAGGAATCAGGATTTCTTGGAGAAATGGCTGATTCTAAGGTTGGGTAGGTCTACAGATAAACTTGGCATCATGATGTATTGAAAATGAATTGCTTAAGAAAAATAAAGGGGGGGAGGCGAACAGGTGGAGCACAAGGGATTTTTACATCAGTGAAGCTACTCTGTATGATATTATAATGGTAGATACATGTCATTATACAATTGTTCACACCCACAGAATGTACAATACCAAAAATAAACTCCAACGTAAACTACGGACTTTGGGTGACACATCAACACAGGTTCATCAGTTGTAACAAACATTGCTCTTATGGCGATGCTGATAAAGGAGGAGGCTATGCATGTGTAGGCAGAGATTTATTAAAAAAAAAAAAAAACCTCTTATCTTTTGCTCGATTGCTTTAAACTTAAAACTACTTTAAAAAAGTCTACTGGAAGAAAAAAAGGCATATTACAAAAACAAAGGAACCAGCTTGAAGGAGCTCACACTGGCCAAATATGGAAAAATTTGAGCACAAACATACCATATGAAAAAAAAAAAATTCTTGAGTCCACACTGTTATATATAGATACATAAGGAGGAGCTACGAGAAGGCTCTTCTTTATAGGTCCAAATGTGGAAAAAGTGTTAAGATCTGGAAGTTCATCATAATCCATCAGAGCAGATTAGATCTAGACAGATGCTAAGACTAGGGGGAAATTCTGGTAAAGAGTAACAAATCTACGTTGCCTTAATGTGCTTCCCACAAATTGCTTATTAGTTTCAAGGGAAGGTGGGGGGGGAAGAGCAGAAATTACATAGTAGAAGACACCACTCTGTCAAGATACCACTCTGACAGGGTAATCAAGATTAAAATCACTCCTGAGGAACAGACTGACTATACACAAGGGTGACTTCTGCAGTATTCTGGCTAGTAATACATAATTTCAATCTAATCACATGGAAAAATGAGACAAATTCAAAATGAAGAATGCTCTATTAAAAAGAGGGGGCTGTATTTTTAATGTCAATGTCATAAAAGACAAAAAAAGAATAGGGAATAGGGAACTATATTTAATATCCTGTGATAAACCATAATGGAAAAGAACATGAAAAAGAATATATACACACACACACACATATATATATACCTGAATCACTCTGCTGTACAGCAGAAATTAACACACTGTAAATCAACTATACTTCAATAAAATTAAGAAGAAAAAAAGAAAATTGCTCGCTATTAAAATATCTGATCCTAGGATGGGCCCTGCACAGAAGAGAAAAAAAAGACAAAATTTGGGGGCCAATTAGAATACAAATCGATAAATGAAACTGAAATACTGCATTAAAGTTCAACTGACTGAAACTAATTATATTATGTTTATACAAAAGAATATTCCTATTCTTAGGAAATACACACTGAAATATCTAGAGATAAAGGGCTGTGATTTTGTAATCTACCCTTTAAAGGTTCAGAAACTGTGTTCATGCATGTACATGTATATGTGTGTATATACACACTTGAGAGAAATGTTGGTTCATGATATCATCCTCACAGATCAAAAAGTTAAGTATGTAACGTTTAACTCATAAACATTATATATATGGCAAAAAGGGGTAACATACCTGAATAGGAGAGGGCTTTTCCCAGCCCATTTCAAAAATTCCCATTAGCAACTCCCGTTTCAAACAGTAATCTTCAAACTCATTTCCTTTTGTGGAGGTCACATCCTAGTCAAACAAAACAGACAGACAAATAAACAACATAAAAGAATGAAGTACAATTTTGTTCCTTTGATAATTAGCATGCTTAAGAAAGTGTCTGAGAGACTAATTCTTTATCCCATTTAAAACATAAATATAGAAGTTCCCGTCGTGGCTCAGTGGTTAACGAATCCGACTAGGAACCATGAGGTTGCGGGTTCAATCCCTGGCCTTGCTCAGCGGGTTAAGGATCCGGCGTTGCCGTGAGCTGTGGTACAGGTTGCAGACGCGGCTCAGATCCCACGTTGCTCCTGTAAGACCCCTAGCCTGGGAACCTCCATATGCCACGGATGCGGCCCTAGATAAGGCAAAAAAAATTTTTTAAATAAATTAAAAAAAAATAAAATATAAATATATACAGTTTTAGTTCTGCCTTGATCTGTATTTCAACTATTGCTAAAGAATAAACATTCTCCTTAAAACTTATAAGCCAGGAGTTCCCGTCATGGCTCAGTGGTTAACGAATCTGACTAGGAACCATGAGGTTGTGGGTTCGATCCCTGGCCTCGCTCAGTGGGTTAAGGATCCGGTGTTGCCGTGAGCTGTGGTGTAGGTGGCAGACGGGGCTCGGATCCTGCGTGGCTGTGGTGTAGGCCAGCAGCTACAGCTCTGATTAGACCCCTGGCCTGGGAACCTCCATATGCCGCAAGTGTGGCCCTAGTAAAAGCAAAAAGACAAAAACAAACCAAAAAACATACAAGCCATTTCAAAATGTAAGGGAAAGCCTGGCCACCCTGCAGGCATTTTCTTCCAAGGACTGACGGAAAACTGTTATTTCTATACAAGTACCACGCTGTGAACTGCACATCACAGATGTGAGGTCAAACCCTAGCCCTACCGCTCATTGCCTACAAATATCCTAGTCTAAACCAGGATTTCTCAAGCCCAGCGTTACTGACATTTGGGCCAAAAAATTCTTTGCTGCAAGGGGCTGTCTGTCTTACAGCATCCCCTCAGCTGTGATAACCAAAAAATGTCTCCAGCTATTGCTAAATGATTCCTAGAGGTCAAAAACTGATCTTGGTTGAGAACACTGGGCTAAGAGAACTAACCTCTCGACCTTAGTTTTCTCATCCACAAAATGGGGTAGTACCTAGCTTCAATCTTACTGTGCTGCTACGAGCAGAGAATTTTGAGAAAACGCCTTGAAAACCATAAAAGCATTCCACAAATGAGATACAATACATATACGTACAAACACATCATTTAATATTATTATTAATTCCTCCAAATAGTGGAAATTTTCAGCAGTTCATTATACATGAACTACATAATTTCAACTTACTTTTTAAGAGTAAACACACAGTGCCTATTACTAAGTAACTTGTTCACTTTTAGAGTTTCCACATCATTTTTCCACTTGAATGTTACCAACTTACCGAAGTTTTGATTCTTAGATCCTTTGGAGGGAGTTTTAAAGTCTTTTTCCAGTCATCACCAGGTCTAGAGAGAATACAGGAAAACTGAAATACCGGAATTCACAGCATCACTACTCTAAAATTAAAGATAATTCACCTCAATTACAATTTCTAAAAAGCACAGTTAAGGAGTTCCCATCGTGGCTCAGTGGCTTAAGAACCTAACTAGTATCCGTGGGGATTCAGCCTCAATCCCTGGCCTCGCTCAGTGTGTTAAGGATCCAGCGTTGCCACAAGCTGCAGCATAGGTCACAGATGCAGCTCGGATCCTGCACTGCTGTGGTGTAGGCTGGCAGCTGCAGCTCCAATTTGACCCCAGCCTGGGAACTTCCATATCCACAGGTACAGCGCTAAATGAAGGAAAAAAATAAAAAATAAAAAGCACAGTAAATATAAAGATACACTTTAGAAAAACTACTCTTCTTATAAAGAACAATCTAGGGAGAATTTTAAACAAATCAAGAATAGAAAGGATAAGGTATCCAGGTGGGTTAAGCATCCGGTATTGTCACTGCTGTGGCATGGGTCTGATCCCTGACCTGTGAACTTCTGCATGCCACAGACGCAGCCAAAAAAAAAAAAAAAAAAAAAGTTTCAGACTAAGGTTTAAGCCCTGACTCTTTTACTTATTAGTTCTGTGACCCTGTAGCATTTACTTTTCTAAACCTCTATTCTTTCATATATATAATGGGATAAAAATTACATAAAATAATGGCGTTCCTGTTGTGGCGCAGTGAAAGCCGACTAGGAGCCATGAGGTTGCAGGTTCGATCCCTGGCCTTGCTCAATGGGTTAAGGATGCGGCATTGCTGTGAGCTGTGGTGTAGGCCAGCAGCTGTAGCTCCGTTTTGATCCCTAGCCTGGGAATCTCCATATGTCGCAGGTACAGCCCTAAACAGCAAAAAAAAAAAAAAAAAAAAATATATATATATATATATATAAAATAATTTCTGTAAAGTACTCAGCACAATGCCTGGCAAAAAATCATCACTATTATTATTATTTTTTTTTTTTGCCATTCCTGCAGCATGCAGTTCTACAGCCAGGGATCAAACCTGCACCACAGCAGCAACCTGAGCCACAACGGTGACAATGCCAAATCCTTAACCACTAGGCCACCAGAGACTCCAAAAAATTTTGTTTGGTCAGGTAAAAACTTAATACCCAAAACATCTAAGAGAAGAAAAGACTGTCAATAAAGTAGACTATACTTTCAACTGTCATCTTTAAAATAAGTTTTCATTAATTTAATTATAGTTAACTCTTAAGAGTCTCCAAAATGTCTCAGCAGTGTTGATTTAGAAAGATGAATGTATGTTACTTAAAGCTAGGTCCCACGTAATTCAAGATACTCTAACACAAATAACTATTTGCTACCAATCCAAGTGTATTTAAAGCCTTTTGTTCTAGTCTATACCACACACAAGTTTCTGAGCAAAAATGTCAGCTGGAACATTCTAGTGGGCTAGCTTCCCACACTGCCAAATTCAATAAAGAGTGGATAAAAACACAGAAGAAATAATGCAAAATCTTTCCATAAAAAAATTTGTAACTTGAGGTTAAAATTTTTTTAATAAGAAAGTGATACAGATAGATGTTACAAGAGCTCTACGACATGATATCTAGAAGTCTTCATAGAAGAGATGACATTTAAACAGAGATTTAAGATTCACAGAATTGAAAAGAAACCATTAATCCTAAAAAAAAGCAAAGAAAAAGGCAAAATCCACTGTTACCTCAAATCAGAGTTTAAGTAGAAAATACTCTCAAAATGAAGTAAAACAGCTTTTTGTTTCTACCCTTAAAGATTAAAAATAGCTTAAATGTTGATAGCCTATTCGTATTTTGGTCAAGACTAATAATTCAGAAAATATTCTTGGTTTCTATACCATTTAAAGCATTCCCCTTAAAAATAATAGAATATGCAATTTTCCCACTGACCAAAGCAACTCTGTTGGAAATTAAGGGCTATTTTTCTTAAGCATGGAAAAGATCTAGGTTATAATAAAACACAAACTTTAGTGCTATGAAAAGTGTTTCATCATCTCATGAAGATTTCTAGAGGTTAAATCAACTTATGATGGTTAGATTCTTAACAACAAAGACAAATCTCAAAAGGGTCAAGATTCCTGAATGTTAACTTCCTATAAACTGATTCTTTTGATAGTTACCTTTCAAATACTTTAAAATGTATTAAAGACCAACAGCCTATAAACTTTCAAATTTAAAAGGAAATATATTCTGTAGTAAAATGAGACTCAAGAGTTCAAAATTCTGAGTTCCCTATAATAAACTGTTTTGTGTGTATAAAAGGATGAGAAAGCTTATTTAAAAAAAATAAAAATAGGGCAGAAAAGCACAAAAGCAAAGTGACATAAACTTTAAAAAGTTATGGATAAATTTTCTATAAGTGAGTATGTTTGAAGTTCAGAAGGCTGGGCAGGTCTTTATTTTTGGTCTTTTTGCCTTTTCTAGGGCCACACTTGTGGCATATGGAGGTTCCCAGGCTAGGGGTCTAAGAGGAGCTGTAGTCGACGGCCTACACACCAGTCACGCAGGATCCGAGCCACATCCGCAACCTATACCACAAACACCGGATCCTTAAACCCACTGAGCAAGGCCAGGGATCAAACCCGCAACCTCATGGTTCCCAGTCGAGCACCACGACAGGAACTCCTGAAGGCTGGGTAGGTCTTTAAATTTAAAACTTGAAACTGGAGATTCCCATTGCGGCTCAGCAGGTTAAGAACTCAACTAGCATCAGTGAGGATGCGTGTTCGATCCCTGGCCCCGCTCACTGGCTTAAGGATCCCAAGTTGTTGAGAGCTGTTGGCATAAGTCAACAGCTGTAGCTCTGATTTGACCCCCTAGCCCAGGAACTTCCACATGCCACAGGTGTGGCCCTTAAACAAACAAACAAAAAACCCCTTAAAATTGGCTTTAACTAATTTACAACACTAAAGAAAAGGCCATACTGGCAAAAACAAGATGAACTTGAGCTCCTTATGAAAACCAGAAATGTATCAAAAAATAATCTAAACAAAATCAATATTTATCACCTTCACTTGGTACTTAACAAACTTGAATTTATTATGACAGAAATGTATTATCCTATTGCAAATACCTACAAGGCCCATAAAGGCATCTGACTTTTATTTGCAATCAACATGGTTAAACTAGAAAGTAATCAACAACGAAGTAACAAAATAAATCTCATCTGGCCCCCCAAGTGTTCTAACACTTACTTAATAGTGGCGGTCATACTCTGTGCTTGCTGCTGAGTGCCATTATTGATTGTGTTGGTGTTTTTCAGCTGGTTCATCTGTTGCTGTGTCTGTGTGCCCCCTCCTCCAGGGCCACCACTGGGCTTCACAGGGCCCCTCAGCTGACCATTTTGACTGGATAGACCCATTATAACAGGGTTCTCTGTTCTGGCCGTGCTCATGCTGTATTAATTGTAAAGATGTCTCTTTCAAAGTTCAAAACTTTTGAAAGTCAGTAAAGAAACTGTAATAACAGTTTATTAGGCTCTCCAAAAAGAAGAGATAAATATAAGTCTTGCTCAATATATGAGTCCTTTATTGCAATGCAGGCAAGCACCTGTAAGTCTCTGAAAAGTAAGCAGCAGTAACTTGCTCTCATGCACCGAATCAACTCCTTTTTTTAAAAAAAGCCCTCTAACAAGGTTGAGTTATATATCTGAATTCGCTCAGTTCAATCTGAAACAAAGAAAAAAGTTAAATTAGCAAATGTAAAGTTAGAAAAAACTTTTTTGTTTCCTTTTTAAAGAACTCAAAGAAGCACTCTTTTTTTTTTAAGTTAAAGACTTAAGACTACAGCTGCACTTAGACCAAATCACTAGCCAGGCTAGAAACACAAAAAGATGAACTGCCTCAAAAAACAAACCTGCACTGAGACCAATCTCAAACATTTAAAATACTCAGTTCAAAGCAACCCAGAGATCAGGTAGAAATATACTGCGATTAAATTAGCATTAGTTGGCAAGTGACAATCTCTTCCCTTCAGTTTTCCTCCTAGATGAATTCTCTAAAGTCCCTGACACCTCTAAATGTCAATGATTCATTACACTCCATTGCATTACAACTCAATGAATTATCGGCACAACTTAAATAATGTAAATCTACATATGAACAAGGCAATTCATTTTTTTCTATTTCTGACAGCAACTAAGAATCCTTGCAGAGTTGAGCTTCTGACTTAATTTTATGCTTTCAGAAAATCGTATTTATGCCCTTATGAATTGAAACCACAGAAATTAAACTTTATAAAGAAAGATACATTTTCTTTTTCCTTTAAGTTTTTGACCCTTAAAGCAAAAACGGAAGCAGTCAAGGGATATAAATGTATACATGTCAAAGTCTTTTGCTTGAAAAACAGCCAAGAAAATCTTTAGCTACGTTAATTAAATCTAAATACTACAAAACTGCTATTTTTTTAGTATAACACTTTTCAAAAGGTGTATCCCACTTAAAATAGCATTGCTTTTAAATTACAAAAACACAAAAAGGAAATTACTTGTATAAAAAAAAATCTGTGAAAGGCTAAAAACACTAATAACTTTGATCAAATTCTCCAGGAAACCCAGAGTACCAATTAATAGATAAATTTTAAAAACATTATTCCCCAAATCAAATCATTTGTAAATAAAAACTTAATTTAAAACCCAGGCAGAAAAAGCCAGAAAATAAAGCCTTACTGTTTGGTTTGTTCTTTAACTGCTTTACATGTTTTCCCAAAAACATACTAGCTTATTAATTGTTATTTTTGCCATATACCAAGACTTCTCAAACTATGAAATCTTTTGAAATACTCTCTGATAGCTTAAGTGAAAACAAAGCTGCTCACAAGCAAATCTGATGATCACATACACAAAGCTATATATTTCCACGTCTCCCAGAAGCTGAGAGACCTCTTAAGCAGAGGGTGGTTAACAGCCACCTAATTTCAGTTCAAGGTAGTTAAGTGGTTTCCTGTATTGACAAGTTTATGTTATGATCAGCAATAGCAACTACTTCACACAAGAAGACTGGTTTGCAAAGCACTAAGAGGATGAAGAGGGCAACCTCTAAAGATTAAATGCTATCACTACTGTCCACTATGTACACAAGACCTTCTATCTCCCTACATCCAAAATGTGACTATGTGATAACTGCCCCCTCTTAATTAAGCGAAAGCCTGCACTGCAGTTTTATGTCTCAGGAAAGGAAATATTCCTCCTACCCCTTCTCAATTCAGATTTACAAGTTACATTTCTACATTTTCAAAAATACGAATGAAGCACAGACTAGTTGGGAGGAGCCCCTAGCGGAGTTAATTACAGCACTTTCCAGATCGTAGTTAGCAACTGACAGTTTCATACGCCAAACTGTATCGTCATCTCCAAAACGACCTTTTGTTTGCAAATGCAACGCAGTTCCTCTAAGCTGGGTCTGCAAGTTAGAGTGACTGTTCTATTTTGAAGGGATGAGGGGACTGTCGAAGAGAAAGGAGAGTGGGCGATAAGGGAAAGAAGCCAATGATTGGAGCTCCGTAACTGAAGAGAAATAATTTCTTGCTTCTATCGTCACCCCCACCCAAAAAACTCCACACACTTCAAGTCAGATCTCTGGGCCCATGAACACAACAGGGTTGGAGCCCTGCAATCGTATCTGCGCCACAAGAGCAGGGAACCAGCTCCGCGGGTAGGGAACAATAGGGACGCCCCCAAAAGGCCCCAAAGAGAAACCCGTAAGTCAGAAGGCCCGTTCTTTTCTGCAGGACTCGGGGGCTCCAAGATCACCCCCTTGTTATTGACCTGCACGGCCTTACTCAGATCAACAGCCGGTCCTCTTCCAAACCGAGCTCTCCGCCACCGCATATCCCTGCCGCCCCCTATAGGGCCGCCTCGTACCCTGTAACCTCCACCAGCTCCCTAAGTCCTTGCCTACGGTCCCACCTTCCCTCGTCTTCTACAAAACTCCTCAGAGAACTTCGCCCGCTCCTTCTCCAGACCCTGTCGCGCACGACATCGCTCCATCCTACTCCTCCCGGGCGCCCCGACCCCACGCAGCTGCCGCCCGCCGCCCGCCTTCCTCCCCAGGGCCCGGCCAGGCCTCAGGCCTCCGCCTCAGAGCCCCATTCAGAGCCGCCGGGGGCTACCCGCAGCCTCGGCGTCAACGCCGACCTCCACCCCCCCGCCTCACCCCACTTCCCGCGGCTCGAGCCCGAGTCCTACCACCGAGGCCACTCCCGCTCGGCACCCTCGGTCCTTTATTGTTGACTCGAAGCTCCCAAAATGGCGGCCGCTCCTTCCTCCTCGGAAACCTCTGCCCGCCCCCACCCGGCCTCTCGCTTCGGCCTCCTCCCGCCCCGCCCCCGCCCCGCTGCCGGGGCAGCTCTGCCCGCCAGCCAGCGCCCGCCCGCCCGCTCCCGGCGCCGTCCGGCCCTACCTCGGCCGCTGCCCGCTCTCAAGGCGCCGTGGAAGCCGCCGCCCGGACTGAGCTATCGCGGCTCCCCCGCTCCCCCCCCGCCCGCGTTCCCCGCATGGCGGCCGCCGCGGCTCCTCCTCCGCGCAAGATGGCGAGAGCCCGGCCGCGGCGTCTTGGCCTCTCCTGCTTCGCAGCAGGACAAATCCCGGCCAGGGAGCCTCCCCGAGAAGAAAATGAAGGCCTGTGCTACGGATCCGGGGCTCACGGGGCCCCGAGTTGAAGGGAAGTTGAAAGGGAAGTACGGCTCCCTTTCTGAAGGGAAAAGAGAGCTGCTCTTTCCTCAGCTAGGGAGAAATGATAGGGGAATGGTCGCTGGGAAGAGTCCCCCTAAAGTGGAAATCGCGAGCTTGGGACCTGAGGGGGATCTGCTTGTTCCTGACCAAAGACCGGGTAGAGGCTCGGGGACAGGAGAGCTGACCTGACATCTCGCGCGGGCGAAGCAGGCTGCTGCAGAACCAAGGGGCCGCGTCCGAGCCCCTCCGGCCTCCATCCAGGAACACGCGGAACCAGTGGTCTGGAGGCGCCAACGCACGCCGGGGTACGGGGACCGGAAGGGGGGCCGGCCGGGACGGGCGCAGCGGGGAGAACCCCGGGGAGCGCGCGGGGCTGGGGACAGGGGGCGCTGTGCCGGGGCAGGCGGGGCGTGCGGGAGGCCGTAGAGGAGGATCTGGCGCGGGGGTGCTGGGGTGCTGAGTGGCCGAGGTGCGACCACGGCCGGAACCCGGAGAGCGAGCCTCACTCAGGAAAGAGAATGGGACAACGATCCTCCTCTCTCTGCCCCAAAGGACAATCCTCAGAGAGGGAATCAGGGAAGCCTCGCCTCCCCCAAAGGAAAGAAGCGCCGCTAAGGAGTCAGTTATTACAGGAGTAGGAGCTCTGCCTCGAAATGGGGAACCGGAAGACCGAAGGCGACTCCTTTTCCAGACTGACCCTCATCAGAAAGATAATTATTTGTTCCTTTAAATATTTTTCACATCTGAATGTCCCCATTTATCCTGAACAAAAATAACAGGAATGGACTCTTGTTCCAGGTAAAAATTGGAAGCTAGAAAGTTAGCTAGGTCAAGGGAAAATAAAAACCTATGTCTCACCCAACTGAGAGACAATATACAGGGCAATGACCAAACCACATGTTGACGACCCTCGACTTCTAGTGCCACTAGTACAGGAGGCGAAACCTTAGCCTCTGCAGTGACGGAATGGGCAGAACTCTGTCGTTGACTGCCAGCTTCCCGAATTTTTGCCTCAACTCGGGACCAATCAGAGAAAGCCAAATATGTTCCCTCAAACCAATCACTTAAGATGCCCAGTTTCTAGTTAGCCCGCCTCCAGCTGCCCCGCGTTAACAACCTCCAATCAGAGCATACCCTGTCTTACCCCCGCCCCCTGCTTTTTTTTTTTTTTTTTTTTTAACTGCAGGCCTCTAAGTCTCCACCAAACTAAGAGAAGGCGCCTTGGTCCCTTGTTACAGCAAGCTTTGAATGAATAGCCTGTTCTTATTTGGTGGTCTTGGTTTACTTCCATACAGCCCAAGGAAAGGTGGTAGAGAGGTGTGAAAGGCTGTTCTTGAGATTTTTTAATTCCCTTTGTTAATCTAAATTTGTAGCATGTGGTCTCCCACCCAGCTTTTAAAACACCCACTCATCTAAGGGAATAATTGACATTTGGGCCCATCCTGGAGAAAGAATGGCTAAGTGGTTCTTTAAGAAAATGTTGAAGTATTTGACCTGTCTTTCCAAGTAGCAGGAATGTGAAGGGGAGGCAAGCAAAAAGGGACTGGGAGAGAGAGGATCCTAGGGATTTAAATAGGCCACAGCCCGCTCAGGTCTCTTTCCCTAGACCACTCAGACCAGTCAAAGCAAAGGGATGTGTGTTCATAAATAAACTATTACCTTCAAAGGGGGCCTCACTGAAGTCTTTACAAAAGCCAAAAGTGAGGAACCACTTCTGCAACCCAAAGCAGAATATGAAATAGCTGTCTATTCTCACCTAAAAATCCTGGCAGGGTTAAAACCTTTCAAGATTCTGCATAATATTGTTATAATTGTCAGATAGTCTTCCAGTTTGTCAGCCCTTTTAGCTTTCTGATGAGAAATACAGATGATACAGAATTAAACTATTAACCCTTGACTTTTTTTCTTGGTTCATCCAATTCAACTCTCAAGACCTTTTTTTCTCCCTAGTTCAAATAGATTAATAAGAACAACAGAAAAATATGACACTTTAGAAATAAAGGTGAATTGTTTGATAATGCACATAGTATCCTTATATTTATAATTTTTTTTTTTAAGTATTACATAGGGAGTTCCCGTCATGGCTCAGTGGTTAGCGAACTCAGCTAGCATCCCTGAGGACGCGGGTTTGATTCCTGGCCTTGCTCAGTGGGTTAGGGACCTGGTGTTGCTGTGAGCTGTGGTATAGGTTGCAGATGCAGCTCAGATCCTGGGTTGCTGTGGCTGTGGCATAGGCCGGCAGCTACAGCTCTGATTGGACCCCTAGCCTGGGAACTTCCACATGTCACAGGTGCGGCCTTAAAAAGGCAAAAAAAAAAAAAAAAAGTATTACATAAATCCAACTCTTTGCCCATATTGAGTGTGATAATTCAGGTGAACTGTGATGAAAATATGGTTTCTAGAGGATGTGCTATCCCCAGTGAAGTCACCTGACAATTGTTGTAAAGTGTTTCCCAAAATGTACTGGTCATTTTCATTTTGTTTTTAGTTACTCTCACTTCTCCTGTCCTACTTTTTTTCAGCTATGATGCTGTTATCTAAAATGTTCGGCCTAGGAGTTCCCGTCGTGGCGCAGTGGTTAACGAATCCGACTAGGAACCATGAAGTTGCGGGTTCGATCCCTGGCCTTGCTCAGTGGGTTAAGGATCCGGCGTTGCCATGAGCTGTGGTGTAGGTTGCAGACGCGGCTCGGATCCCGCGTTGCTGTGGCTGTGGCGAAGGCCGGCAGTTACAGCTCCTGTTGGACCCCTAGCCTGGGAACCTCCATATGCCGTGGGTGCGGCCCTAGATAAGGCAAAAAAAAAATAAAATGTTCGGCCTGGATTGTTGGCTGCCTCCTAGAGGTTCTGTCTGTAGGAAAGATATCTTAAAAAAGAAAAAGATTCACAAATAGAATTGAGATTTTCAGTAGCTATGCTTAAAACACACAGGACTCTGTGTGTGTGAATGAGATTCAAATAAAATATACTATTTGGAATTTGATCACAGTAATGGGTGCTCCCCAAGCAAATACTGTTTGCCAGTCTCACAGAGTATCTGTATTTACCTAAAAATAACTAGAAGAAAGAAAAAAATCACAATTTACACTGATTCAACTTCAACTTATAATATTTAGAATCTAGAATTCCAAGTAATTTGAACCTGGGGAATATACATCTGTGATACTATCTTAAAAACCCAAATGTTTTTAATATGCTAAAATAGATTTCACACTTTTGACTTTCTATGATTTTTTTTTTAAGGGCCGCACTTGCGGCATATGGAGGTTCCCAGGCTAGGGGTCCAATCAGAGTTACAGCTGCTGGCTTACCCCCCAGCCACAGCAACATGGGATCTGAGCTGCATCTGCGACCTACACCACAGCTCACGACAACACCAGATCCTTAACCCACTGAGCAAGGCCAGGGATCGAACCCGCAACCTCATGATTTCTAGTCGGATTCGTTAACTGCTGTGCCACGACGGGAACTACCCCTATGATTTTTTTTTTTAAGCAAGCATAATAGTTTTTTTTTTTAACTTAAATTTAAACTACAAACAAATGTATTCATTACCTAGAAGAAAAAAATTCACCCACATCATAGCCTCAATAAAATGATTATATCACACCTGGCTAAGTTTTACAATACAACATTTTCCCTCTTTCACAATCAGTATAATATTTTGATTTTCTAAAATAAATTTCAATAGATAAAGTTCTTTTCAATATGTTTGAGCAACATCTGGGAATTACTAGCCAAGACTAAAGTCTAATAGACCCAAGAAGCCAAATACCATTTTCTTTGGACTTCACAGCACGTAGAAATTGCCTCTTCAATTTATACACCTGAAGAAAATGAAGCAGCACTAGCCTACGGAAGGCCTGGCAAAGAAAGAAATCCTCAGAGAGGTGCAAGTACTGCCCTGAAGTTTTTGCAAATTAAGCATATGTCTCTAGTCATGGAGAGACCTCACCGGGCACGTTTTGTTGCAATAAATGTTCCACTTCCAGAATAAACTCAAGTTGAAAAATAAAGCGATATTGCAAACAAGGAAGGGAGTGGGTTAAACACATTCCCCCCAAACTATCAGGTTTGGTTTGCAGAATTTATATTCGTCTCCCCCTTCCCAGGTGTCACAACCAGCTAGCTCAGCTCACCAAGTTTGGCCTCGTCAGATCCCAGCATTGTTTATGTTCTGGTCACCACCCAGAGAATTCTAGCTATTCATTTTGCCTCTTCAATTTTCCTCCCTGTGCACCAGCAATTTTAGCTTATTCATTAATTTGAAAATAATGTATGCTGGCAAAACACTGAAATCTGGAAGCTAGTTTGTTGTTTCGTTTTTTCCCTTTTTCGGCAGCACCCATGGCACGTGCAAGTTACCTACAGCACAGCTGCAGCAATGCTCGATCCTTAACCCCTGCATAAGCCCGAGAATCAAACTGGCAATGCCACAGAGACAAGCTAGGTCATTAATCTACTGCACCACAGCAGGAAACTAGTTCTTTAGGTATAAATTTATTTTGACCTCCTCGGATCAAAACAGAACTGACACCATCCCCCATGATGCTTTGGTGCTCTTGGGCACTTTCCGAGTTAGGTTAGGGTTGATTGCTGATGGGCGATGTTGATGGGGGTCTCTGGCAAACACATGGAATCGTTGTGGAATGGGTATGTGCCTGGTGCCTCCTTTGTACCCAGGACCTTGTAACATACATTATATTTCTGAATAACCTTCTCTGCAAGGGCAGCAACAATCATTACAAAGTGCCCAGCCCTGATTTCCTGGCACTAGTCAATTTGCAGGGCCTTCTATTGGTCCTTGAAAATAAAACTTAGGTATCCTAGGTGATCTTAGGTATGAGCTGTGGGAAGTTAGCTTAGAGCTACGGAGTGGGCAGTCTCTGCAGTCCTGACTCCCAAGGTTGGATTAAGTAACATCTGAGGCTACTAGGACCAGACAAAGAACAAAGCAAGAAAGTTACTTCAGTTCAGAGTTCTCCTCTGTGACCTTCCTAGCTCTTTATCCGCTTGATGAATTTTAAAGATCACCCTTTATGTCAGCCACCTCCTAAATAACCCCTTAGTTTCTCCCAGTTCCTTTTTACCATTTGGAGTCTACACTCCATTGGCAGACTGGGTCTGTCAATATGCCTATCCATCTGATTTCCTGTTCTCCCTCCAAAGCCTGTGTTGCTCTGATCTCCTCAGGACCCATTCCCTCAGCTTCCATTGTTTCCCTCAGAAACTCTCTCATTTCTTTGGGAGCAATCTCAAGTCCATTCAAACTCAGAAGATTCCCACAAGCAGATTCCTTTCCCTGCCCCCTTCCCACTCCCTTGCTCCTTGCCCAACAAGAGGCCAGATTCTAGAGTCGGTCAGATCTGGGTTCAAATCCCAGTTCTTGTACTTACTGACTCCATAAACTTGAGAATCTTTCTTAATTTCTGAGCTCCTGTTACCTCATTTATAAAATGGGAAAACAGAACCTAGAGCTATGTGAGAGTGAGAATTTGTATAAATCACTTATTTTTGTAGTCAGAAAATAGCACTCAAAAAAAAAGTTAGGGAGTTCCCGTCATAGCGCAGTGGTTAACGAATCCGACTAGGAACCATGAGGTTGCGGGTTCGATCCCTGCCCTTGCTTAGTGGGTTAACGATCCGGCGTTGCCGTGAGCTGTGGTGTAGGTTGCAGACGCGGCTCGGATCCCGCGTTGCTGTGGCTGCGGCGCAGGCCAGTGGCCACAGCTCCGATTAGATCCCTAGCCTGGGAACCTCCACAAGCCACAGGTGCGGCCATAAAATGATAAAAGGCAAAAAAAAAAAAAAAAAAAGTTAGGTTGCCATTATTATTTTATCAACTTTCATCTGAACCTCTGCTTTTTCTATCAGATTAGAGAGCCTGTGGTTGGCCAATTCTTTTTCCCCAGCCTATTCTTCAGCTTAGTACTTTACCAACCTCAGAAAATAATTTCACAGCTTCTGCTCCAGGAATGTTGGTGCTGGAGAGAGCCCCATAACCAGGCTGACTGGCCCAACAGCTGAGCCCTTTCTGAGGCCCTTCAACATCTTTCTGGTGGTTCTTAATCATGGCTGCTCATTAACGTCAACACAAGCACTTTTGTTTTTGGCCACACTCGTGGCATGTAGAAGTTCCTCGGCCAGATATCTTACACATGCCATAGCAGTGACAATGCCAGATCCTTAACCTACTGAGCCATCAGAGAATTCCGACACAGGCACTTTTGAAAACACCAGGTGCTGATTTTTTTCTACTATCTTTATCTCTTCCCTTCACCCAAATCCTCCCCAAATTCATCAAGCAAGCATTTGAGGCCTGTGGTGTACTAGACACAATTTTCTTTTCAAAAAAAAATTTTTTTTTGCCTTTTGTCATTTTAAGGGCCGTACCCGCAGCATGTGGAGGTTCCCAGGCTAGGGGTCTAATCGGAGCTGTAGCCACTGGCCTACACCGCAGCCACAGCAATGCCAGATCCGAGCCATGTCTGCAACCTACACCACAGCTCACGGCAACGCCGGACCCTTAACCCACTGAGCAAGGCCAGGGATCGAACCCGCAACCTCATGGTTCCTAGTCGGATTCGTTAACCACTGCGCCACGACAGAAACTCCTCTTTTCAAATTTTGATTCCATTTTAATCACACCGTCTCTGTCCATTTACCCTCTATCTTGGATTTGAATGTATTATTTGACGCTTATCTTTGTTCAGGCAGAAATAGGTATGAGTAATTTTGAGTCTGAAATCTCTCCAAAAAGACAGTACTTCAGTGAGTAACGCTTTAGCATTTTTTGGCTTTATTCAAAAAGGGGGTTATTTGACATGAAAAAGTACTGTCTTCTAGATATTCCCATCTTCAGTTTGAAAATATCCAAAACTTGTATAGGTCATAAAGCAGGAGAGCTTTCCTTTCTGTCATTTTTCCTTTGCTGTCGTATGACTGATATCACATGAAAGCAAAGGAAATCACTTTTCCTGTACCAATCACTTGGGAAAGGAGTGAACTTATCTTTCAATTGTCTTGAGTTTTACTTGTGTATTTAATTTAGCATTCCTTTTTGATTCGCAAAATTTATGGAAAATAAATGTCATTTAATGCTGAGAAAGAAAGGCAGAGAGGAAGAGAAAGAAAGGAAGGAAAAAAGAAAAACACCAGTGCGTGGGCGCCATCCCAGATAAATTAAATCAGAATCCTTTGGGTTGGGGACCTAGCATCATTTTTTGTTTTAAGGCTCCCAAGAAGAGCCCAATGTGCAGCCAAGGATGCAAAACACTATTTTTTTTCCCTTTTGGCTGTGGCTGCAGCATATGCAGCTTATTAACCCACTGCACCACAAGGGAACTCTGAGAATCTCTATTCCTTTTTTTTTGGCTTTTTTTTAGGGCCGCACCTGCAGCATATTGAGGTTCCCAGGCTAGGGGTCTAATCAGAGCTGTTGCTGCTGGCCTACACCACAGCCACAGCAACGCCAGATCCAAGCCGCGTCTGCAACCTACACCATAGCTCACGGCAACGCCGGACCATTAACCCACTGAGCAATGCCAGCGATCGAACCCACAACCTCATGGTTCCTAGTTGGATTCGTTTCCGCTGCACCACGACGGGAACTCCGAGAATCACTATTCTTAACGGACAGCTGTTAACAAGGTCCTCCTACACATATAGTCCAGGGAACTATATTCAATACCCTGTGATAAACCATAATGGGAAAAAATATGAAAAAGAGTATATTTGTATAACTGAGTCACTTTGTTGTGTGGCAGAAATTAACACAACACTGTAAATCACTATACTTTACAATATTGTTTACAACAAATTGTTTTAAAAATTTTAAAACAAAAGGACAATTAAGGCGTCCCCTGGTGGTCTAGCAGGTAAGGATCCAGCACCGTCACTGTAGTGGCTTGGGTCACCACTGTGGTGTGGGTTCCATCCCTGGCCCTGAAACTTCTGCATGCTGGGTGCAGCCAAAAAAAAACAAACTGAAAACAAACAAAAACAACTTCCCTCACTCCCATTACCTGCTGAGTAAGAGGGGAGGGAGGAACTAGCATTTCCTGAGGGCCTCCGAGGGACTGGCACTATGCTAGGTGACATCCAGTTGCAAAACCCTACCCATTCTTGCTCTGGGGTGTCACTTCCATCTCTGCTTCTCCATTATTACTGCCACCCTCCCACCCTAGGAGTTTCTCCTCTTGCTTGGACTATTTCAGTAGCTGCCTAGACTTCCTGCTTCAACTTCTTCCTCTCTAACCCACCCTACACACTTGTGCCAGAGTAATTTTTCCAGTCATATCACTGTTCTGTTCAAGACTCTTTAGTGATTCTCTGTCACCCACCGAATAAAACTGAAATCTCATCTCTCTTCACACTAAGTAGAAGGGCCCCGGACCCTCCAATCCCCAAAATCCCATGAGTGGGAGGTTGGGCTTACTGACCTTCAGATCAGTGCTAAGACTATTCTTGTGATTTTTTTTTCTGTCTTTCAATTTTTTGTTTTTGGTTTTGCTTTTTAGGGCCTCGCCCACGGCATATGGAGGTTCCCAAGCTAGGGGTCCAATTGGAGCTACAGCTGCCAGCCTACACAACAGCCATAGCCACACAAGATCCGAGCTATGTCTGCAACCTACACCACAGCTCACTGCAACGCCGGATCCTTAATCCACTGGGTGAGGCCAGGGATCAAACCCGCAACCTCATGGTTACTAGTAAGATTCATTTCTACTGTGCCACAATGGGAACCGTCTTTCAATTTCTTGATTCTTCTCATCATTCACATTTCAGCTTATGTGTTACCACCTCTGAGATGTCTTCCCATTGATCAGGACTTTTTTTCTTTTTACAGCCACATATGGAAGTTCCCGGGCTAGGGGTCGAATTGAAGCTGCAGTTGCTGGCCTACACCATAGGCACAGCAACACGGGATCTGAGCTACGTCTGCAACCTATGCCTCAGCTTGCAGCAACACTGGATCCTTAACCCAGAGAGTGAGGCCGGGGTTTGAACCTGCATCCTCTTGGACACTATGTTGAGTTCTTAACCTGCTGAGCCACAGTGGGGACTCCTGATCATGCTTTTAAAGCACTCCCTTTCCCACCCACTCTTTACTCCATTAAGCTACCTGAAATTATTTTGTTTACCTATGTAAACCATAGCAGTGACAATACCAGATCCTTAACCCACTGAGCCACCAGTGAACTCCTCTTTACATGTTTACTGCTTGTGCTCTAAGTAGCAAGCTCAACTCAATCCATTTTTAGCCCTGGGTTTTGCAGACTCAGCCCCATTGTTGCTTTGTTCTTGCCACCACTTCAGACTCCTTCCTTGCTTAGGTGATACAACCTGTATTGTTCAGAGCAGTCTGGGGTTAATACCTGGGTTGTTCCACAGTAATTAGTAATAGCGCTCCTGTTTATTCTCAAAAGTATCCCAACTGGACAATAAATTATACAATCACAGTTATTTATAGCCCTGTATCATAGCCATTTGTATGTTTTCTTTCTTTCTCTTCCTTCCTTGCTTTTTTTCTTTCTTTCCTTTGGCCATGCCCACGGCATGCAAAAGTTCCCAGGCCAGGGATGGAACACACACAAGAGCAACCCAAGCCACAGCAGTGACAATGCCAGATCCTTAACTTGCTAAGCCACCATGGAACTCCAGCTAGTTTGCTTTTATTGTTTTGTTTTTTTTTTTCTTCCGTAGGGCCACACCCACGGCATATGGAGGTTCCCAGGCCAGGGGTCTAATCGGAGCTGGAGCTGAGGACCGATGCCACAGCCACAGCAATGCAGTATCCGAGCCGCGTCTGCAACCTACACCACAGCACACAGCAATGCCGGATCCTTAACCCACTGAGCAAGGCCAGGGATCAAACCCCCTGCGACCTACACCACAGCACACAGCAACGCCAGATCCTTAACCCACTGAGCGATGCCAGTGATCGAACCCGCAACCTCATGGTTCCCAGTCGGATTTGTTAAGCACTGAGCCACGATGGGAACTCCTTTTATTGAGTTTTTGCTGGTCTTATTTCTTCTACTAGATTGGAAGTACTTCAAAGGCAAGTATCATGTCCTTGTAACAAAATTAGCATCATGTCCAAGTAGCAAAACTAGTTCATATTTATAAATTGTTTGGAACTGAGATGCTCACTACTTATTGGCTGGTAATTTGTAGAAAAGAATGAAATGATGACAGTGGTAGGAAATATCAGGTTAGGTGCCCACAGTCAGTGGCAACAGGATCAAAGATTACCTTCCCTATCTGTAGACCTGTGTCTCTGTGTTCTTCCAGCCAGCAAAAGTGGGTGCTTCAGATATCTCCACTTCTAACATTTTCAGTAACAAAAGATTATTGTTCAAAATATCAAGTAATGTTTATACTTCTTTTGGAAGTAGGGGAAGAAGGAAAACTATATGCATTGTGTAGAGATCTGATGTAGGAAAAATAAGGCCTGAGCTTGAATTCCTAAGCTATTTAACCTCCCTAAACCAGTTTTCTCATCTGTAAAATCAGAATAATACCTCTGTCTCTGGGGTGGTTATGAGAATAAATGAGAAATACATGTAAAATGCTTAGCATACGGCCTAACTCATTGCAAGCCTCAATAAACAATAGCTATTTTTACAGTGGGTGATCTAGGTAGCTAAAAGTTTCGATGCTAAACGTAGGGCAGCTAAAAATATAGCTGAATCTTTTTTTTTTTTTTTTTTTTTACGGCCACAGCTGTGGCACATGGAAGTTCCTGGGCCGGGGTGGAATGGAAGCTGCAGCTGCAAGCCCATGCCATAGCTATAGCAACACCAAATCCGTGCCGCATCTGTAATCTATGCTGCAGCTTGCAGCAATACGGGATCCTTAACCCACTGAGTGAGGCCAGGGATTGAACGCACATCTTCATAGAGAGAGCGCTGGGTCCTTAACCCACTGAGCCACAACAGGAACCCCAGTTGTATCAAATTTTTAGCTAAATCTTGTTTCTAGTGTCAGTGACAAGCTGTAATTATTTACTTGTTCATTCATTCAACTATTTATTCCTTTGTTCACTTATTCACCATTTATTCTGTGCCAGATACACAATCAATGCTTATTAAGTGTTGTTGAATAAGGGTGGGGGGAGGAAAAGTTAAGGATGTTAAGAGGTACCAACTTCCAGGTGCAAAATAAATGAGTCATGAATATATACAGTATGTGGGATATATAGTCAATGTAATATCTTTGTATGGTGACATATCAGAACTAGACTTATTGTAGTGATCATTTTGAAATGTATACAAATACCAAATAACTATGTTATGTAAGAGGAACTAACATAGTGCTGTGGGTCACCTATATTTCAAAAACAAAGTCAGAAAACGAGATCAGATTTGTGGTTGCCAGAGGTGGGGGGTAGGGTTGAGTATGGTGGGGTGGGGTAGGGTGGGAACTGGATGAAGGCAGTCAAAAGGTGCAAACTTCCACTCACAAGTGCCATGGATGAGGTGTACAACAGGAGAAATATAATTAACACAGCCATGTGTTATATATGAAAGCTATTTAGAGAGTAAATCCTGTGTCCTCAGCACAAGAAAAAATTATTATTTATTTTTGTATTTTTGCCTTTTCTAGGGTCGCACTCGTGGCATATGGAGGTTCCCAGGCTAGGAGTCCAATTAGAGCTGTAGCCACCAGCCTACGCCACACCCACAACAATGTGGGATCCAAGCCACGTCTGCAACCTACACCACAGTTCACGGCAACACTGCATCCTTAACCCACTGATTGAGGCCAGGGATGGAACCCACAACCTCATGGTTCTGATAATTTCTTTAATTTTCTATCCATATGAGATGATAGATGGTTGCTAAACTTACTGTCCTAATCACTTCATGATGTATGTAAGTCAAATCATTATTCTGTATTCCTTATACAGTGCTGTGTGTCAGTTATAAATAAAACCAGAAGGAAAAAATTAAGTGTACAATTCAAAAAATGTTGTTAAATGAATAACAGAGTAATAAGTAACTTGAGGGAGAGAATTAATATGTTTTTGGAGATATGCTCTCAATGATATCTCTGGATAAACATAAAATGCCCTGTGACTAAGGTCAGGACATCATGCTGGATGTAGTAAGTGAAAATCGGGCCTGCTCACCAATGGAGAACACAACCAAGAATAGACAGCATCCCTTCAAATCTTCTGACCTATTATGACTTGCAGCAGAGGACTGCCTCCTACTTCATGGAAAAAATTAAGGTCACAGAGTTCAGTGTTCTTCCCTTTCCCTTTCCCTTCACCTCTAGACTCATCTTCTGAAGAACCTAGACTTACCTCCTTCTGTGACATCCCTTCCCTCTGCACCGCAGGCAGAGTGGAGCTCTCCCACCTAGGTGTCACCATTGTGCAAATTTCTAATACTGTGCTAATCCCTTGGTATCAGAATCAATTTGTTTTATTTTTGTTTGGCCATGCCCACAGCACGTGGAAGTTTCCTGGCCAGAGATCAACCCCAGCAGCTGCAGTGACACTGCCATATCCTTAACCTGATGTGCCACAAGGAAACTCCTCAGAGTCAATCTGACTGCAGATATGCCTTCCACCAAGGACTGGTTCTGTCTATGCCCTATCTTTTGTAAGTCCCACACCTACCATATGGCCTGGCATCTAGTAGGTACTCAGTAAATGCTTATTGAATGGGCTCTTGAACAAACTGCACCTTCCCTTTAGTCTCCTTTTCAAAAATAATCCTTCCAAAACAATTATACGTAATTGCAACTTCTGCTTTCTTGTCCTAGATTGTTCCCTCAACTCATATCCATCACCAAGTCCTACAGGTTCAAACCTCTAATTTCCTGAATCTGTCCACTGTTTTTTTGTCTACTAATTACCTCATTGCCTCCACCCTCATCCAGACAGAACTGTCTTTCATTGGCCTGTTTACTGCTGTTGTGTCCTAACCTCAGTTCCTTACTCCTTGTCTTACCCCAATCTATTTTCCATACAGCCTTAGTGATATTTTTTAATGTAAATGAGCGCATCAGTACCCTGCATTGTCAAGAGCTTCCCGATATGCTGAGAACATGGCTCTAACTCCCTGCCCTGGTCTACTAGGACCTACACGATCTGGGTCCTGCCCATCTCTCTACTTCAGCTCCTAGTTGCTCATTCTATGCCAGCCACACCAGCCTTTCCTTGGAAGTTCTTAGATCAGCCAAACTCTTTCCCACCTCAAGACCCTTGTACCTGCTGTTTCCTCTGAGTGAAGATCTCCGCCCCTCTCTGGACAGAGCTGGCTGCTTGTTATTCTTCAAGCAAATGTCGTTCTTCAAAGACCCCCCTGCACATGCATACATACGTCCTTTCCTCCATCACAGGATCTTGTTTATTTTCTTCATAATTCTTATCACAGCTCTAATCATGTTACTTTTTCATGATGACTTGTTTATTGTTTGTCTTCCTTGTAAGACTAGAGCAGAGCAGGGACAATGTACATGGTGCTCCCCGTTGTATCCCCAGTGCTTACTACAGTCCCTAGAGCAAAAAGTGAATCCATGAATGAATGAGCACCCTCACTATCTTCTGTCTTAACTGCAAACAGTCCAGCTCTTCTGAGTACTTCCTTTTAACTTGCAAATAGGTATAAGACTCTCCAGACTAGAGAGACTAAAGACTTACCCTCGACTTTCTCTTCCCCTTGCAGCTGCAGCCCTTTTGCTTCTTCCCTTACATTACCAAAGAGTAGCCTGTCTGTCTAGACCTCATCAACTCCCACTCTATGAAAAACCTCTCACTAGCACCATGAATGACCTCTTTATTTTTAACTCCACGGACATAGGCTCCAATTCTCAGCCTACTTGACCTTTCCACAGCCACACTTCCTCAATTTTGTTCTGCAGAACACTAGTCCCTTGAGTTGCTCTGGTGAAAAAGTGTGTTCATGTCCTCCCATTAGACATTTTTATAATACCCTGTGCTTCAACTCTGTAGCATTTAGCTGAATTGGAGTTAATTTATTTAATTGGTTAATATGTGACTTTTCCAAGAAACGCATACTCTCTTCTTTTCTGGCCACTCCGTGACATATGGAGTTCTCTGGCCAGGGATCAGATCCCAGCTGCTGTTGCAACCTAAGGCAACGTCAAATCCTTTAACCCACTGTGAGAGGCCAGAGACTGAACCTGTCTCCTGGCACTATAGAGGCATCGCTGATCCTGCACCACAGCAGCAACTCCCCTTATCTGTTTTGTTACTGGATAACCCTATAATTACAGCACGTAGAAGATGCTCAGTATTTGTTAAACCAAATGAATGAATGAAAGTTTCCCTCTGGGAAATACATAATATATTTTAAATGTTAAATCCTACACAAAAGAAATTTGTCCAAATTTGTTTAGAGCAGGATTTTCCGAACTCGATTGCCCATAGCTCTGTTTTCTCTCACTCCCAGTAGAATACTGCCAAACATCCTGGGGGAATTTATAAAACACACATTAGAATATGTTTACTCTCCACTGTTTCATATTGTCAAGTACCCCCTATTTCTCCACATTTTCCTTCCTTGGCTCCCAGGACTTTTCCTGTTTGTCTTTCTTACTTTGTTTTTTGGGGTTTTTTTTTTGTCTTTTTGCCTTATCTAGAGCCGCACTCGTGGCATATGGAGGTTCCCAGGCTAGGGGTCTAACAAGGGCTGTAGCTGCCGGCCTTCGCCACAGCCACAGCAACGCAGGATCCGAGCCGCGTCTGCAACCTACACCACAGCTCACGGCAATGCTGGATCCTTAACCCACTGAGCAAAGCCAGGGATAGAACCCGCAACCTCATGGTTGTTAGTCGGATTCGTTAACCACTGAGCCACGAAGGGAACTCCTGTCTTTCTTACTTTGAAAATTATCTAACCCATCATGAGGTCACCGGGCATTTAGTGTTTTGATAACCATCAAACTGCATAACCATGGAGTTCCCGTCGTTGCTCAGTGGTTAACGAATCAGACTAGGAACCATGAGGCTGTGGGTTCGATCCCTAGCCTTGCTCAGTGGGTTAAGGATCTGTCGTTGCCATGACCTGTGGTGTAAGTTGCAGACGCGGTTCGGATCCCGCCGTGCTGTGACTATGGCAAAGGCCGGTAGCTACAACTCCTGTTAGACCCCTAGCCTGGGAACCTCCATATGCCGCGAATGTGGCTCTAGATAAGGCAAAAAGACAAAAAAAAAAAAAAAAAAAAAACCCAAAAACAAACAAAAAAACCCCACGCTTGTGTCCCCATCTAGGGACTCTGTACATCTATCCTGGCTGTCTCGCCAGCCCTTTATTCTGACCATGTCTGAACCTCCCAACACCCCTGCCTTTCTTGTACTGTGTATCTTGGTTAATGGTTTCACCAGCCATGTGAGCCAGAAACCTAGAGGTCTTAACATTCATTGCTCACATTATCTTACCCCTCTGAATTAAATTCATCAAAAAATTTACTTCAGAAATACTGTTTACAACCTAATTCATTTGTCTATACCCACTGCCATTATCCTTTTTTTTTTTTTTTTTTGCTTTTTAGGGCCATACTTGTGCAATATGGAAGTGTCCAGACTAGGGGTCGAATCAGAGCTTGCAGCTAGAGGCCACAGCCACAGCAATGGCAGATTTGAGCCACATCTTCGACCTACACCATGGTTCACGGCAATGCTGGATCCTTAACCCACTGAGCAGGGCCAGGGATTGAACCCGCATCCTCATGGATCCTATTCAGGTTCGTTTCTGCTGAGCCACACTGGGAACTCCCCACTGCCATTACATTAATGTATACATTTATTATCTATCGCCTGCATAGTTGCAAGTATTCAAGTCTGCTTTTAGAACTGGCTTGTTAAACAAATTTTTCCAAATTACTCCCCAGCTTTAAGACTCTGCTGATTCCAATTTTCCAAGGGTAATATCCAAGCTTCAAATAAAAAAATTAAAAAAAAAAGACTGGCATGGAGTGGATAAATAAGATTAGCATAGGAGTGGGTTCTGAAAGTTTAAAGATTCTGTGCATTTTTTGTTGATAACCAAAACACTGTTGAATCTTTTTTTTGTCTTTTTTTTCATCCTTTTTTTTTTTTTAATGGCCGCACGCACATGTATGGAGGTTCCCAGGCTAGGGGTCGAATTGGGGCTGTAGCCGCCAGCCTACGCCAGGGCCACAACAACGCCAGATCCGAGCCACATGTGCAACCTACACCACAGCTCACAGCAACGCCGGATCCTTAACCCACTGAGCAAGGCCAGGGATCGAACCCACAACCTCATGGTTCCTAGTCGGATTCGTTAACCACTGAGCCATGACAGGAACTCCCCCTAAAGAATCCTAAAAAAAAAAAAAAAATTCAAGCATCATAGATGGGCAAAAAAGGTGCCTTCTCCCAACCTCTCCAAACTTAGCTCCTACCCCTCCCTCTCTCTTAATACCCCCTCTTCCTCCTTCCTTCATGTCTCACATGTACAGAAATTCAGTTCAGTTTCATAAACATTAAGTGTGCACCCACCGTGTGCCGGGCATGACATTTGACCCTCAGAGAGCAAATATGAATGAAAACATAGAGGACGGTGGAGGAGGGGGTGCAGCAAGATGGTGGACCTGTCACTGCTCCAGGAGGACCTGCAAATGGATATTCTTGACAAAGAAATGACGCTGATGAGGAAGAAGAAGATGGTTTCTACTCAATAAAAATCAAGAACGAGGAACGCTGGGATTAAGATGGCAGAATAGAAGGACTGGAGATCAACTTCTCTCCTAAAAACAACAAACCTGCAACCAAATGCCAAGCAATCTTCAGTCAAACGGACTGGAAACTTTCAAAAAGATATTCTACTCCAGAAGACAAAGAGGAGACCACACCAAAAGGTAGGAGGGGCAATTAGGCGACAGAAGCAACCCCATACCTCCTGGGTGGGAAGCCCCACAGGCTGGAAAGTAACTGTATCACAGAGACTCAGCTACAGGAATGAGATTTCTGAGCCCCACGTCAAATCCCCACGCCTGGGGATCTGGCAAAGGGAGAAAGAGCCCCTGGAGCATCTGGCATTGAAGGCCAGTGGGGCTTGTGTGCAGGAGCTCCACAGGACTGGGGGAAACAGAGACCCCATTCTGGAAAGGCACACACAGACTTTCACGTGCACTGGGTCCCAGGGCAAAGCAAAGGCTCCAAAGGAATCTGAATGGAAGCTGACTGCAATACTTGGAGGATCTCCTGGGAAAACAGGGGTGACAGTGGCTTGTTGTGGGGGAAGGGCATTGAAGGTGAGGCTCTCAGGAACATTTAACAGCCTGCATTTTTCTGGAGGTGGCCATTTCTGGGAAAATCTGGTCCCTCCCATCAGCGCAGAGAAGCCCCAGGCCAAACAATAATCCAGGTGGGACCACAGCCCCACCCAACAGTAAACAGACTGCCTAAAGACCCCTCAGGCACACAGACCCCTCAGGCACACAGACAGCCTCTAATTTACCCAGAGACAAAGCCCCACCCATCAGAGGGATAGGAATCAGACCCACCTACCAGTGGGCAGGCACCAGTCCCCCCCATCAAGAAGCCTACAGCAAGTCCCCCCCCCCAACCAACTTCAGCCACAGGGGAGGCAAACACCAGAAGTAAGAGAGGCTACACCTCTATTGTCTACAAAAAGGTCACCACACCAAAAACCTATAAAAATGGAAAGACAGAAAACTACAACTCAGATAAGGGAGAAAGAAAAAAGCCCAGAAAAACAGCTCAGTGACGAGATTATCAGCCTCCCAGAAAGAGACTTTTTTTTTTTTTTGGTCTTTTTGCCTTTATGTAGAGCCGCACCCAGGGCATATGGAGGTTCCCAGGCTAGGGGTCTAACAGGAGCTGTAGCTGCCAGCCTTCGCAACAGCCACAGCAATGCAGGATCTGAGCTGCATCTGCGACCCATACCACAGCTCACAGCAATGCCAGACCTTAACCCACTGGGCAAGGCCAGGGATCAAACCCGTAACCTCAAGGTTCTTAGTCTGATTTGTTAACCACTGAGCCACGAAGGGAACTCCCAGAAAGAGACTTTAAACTGTTGATGCTGAAGATGATGCAGGACATTGGAAATAAACTGGAGGCAAAGATTGATAACCTACAGGAAACACTGAGAAAGAAATACAAGATGTAAAAATTAAGCAAGAAGAGATGCAAAATACAATAACTGAAATAAAAAAATCATTAGAAGCAGTCAACAGTAGACTACAGGAGACAGAAGAACGAATCAGCGAGGAGGAGGACAGATTAGTGGAAATCACTACTGCAAAAGAGAAATGAGATAAAAGATTGAAGGGACATGAGGAGAATCTCAGAGAACTCTGGGATAATGTAAAACGCACCAACATGTGTATTATAGGGGTGCCAGAGGAAGAAGAGAGAGAGAAGGGACAGAAAAAATATTCGAAGAGATAACAGCCAAAAACTTCCCTAACATGGGAAAGGAACCACTCACTCAAATCCAGGAAGCGCAATGAGTACCATATAAAATAAACCCAAGGAGGAACACCCGAGACACACATTAATCAAAAGGACCAAAATTAAAGACGAAGAAAAAATTTTGAAAGCAGCTAGGGAAAAGAAACAAATGACATACAAGGGAACCCCAATAAGGTTATCGGCAGATTTTTCAGCTGAAACTCTGCAGGCCAGAAGGGAGTGGCATGATATACTTAGCGTGATGAAAGGAAAAAACTTCCAACCAAGACTACTTTACCCAGCAAGGCTCTCGCTCAGATTTGAAGGAGAGATCAAAACCTTTACAGATAAGCAAAAGCTGAGAGATTTCTGCAACACTAAATCAGCTTTACAACAAATACTAAAGGAACTTCTCTAGGCAGAAAAGAAAAGACCACACCAAAAATAAAAACATTACAAATGACAAGGCTCACCAGTAAAGTTACATATGCAGTAAAGATACAAAATCATCCATGCACAATTGTGTACCAAAATCAGAAATCGTGAGATGAGAGCACAAATGCAGGACACTTAGAGATACAAGTCCAATTAAGAAACCAACAACTTAAAACAAACTCATTTATATATAGACTCCTATATCAAAATTTCAGCGTAACTGCAAACCAAAAATCTACAACTGATACACAAACAAATAAGAAAAATCACCTCTAATACAACATGAAAGATAGTCATCTTGTGAGAGGAGACAACAAGAGAATAAGGGAAGAAAAAAGAGCAACAAAAATCCGTAACAGTTAATAAAGTGGCAGTAAGAACATACATACCAATAATTACCTTAAGTGTTAATGGAATGAATGACCCACCAAAACATATAGATTAGCTGATGGATACAAAAACAAGACCTATATATATGCTGTCTTCAAGAGACCCATTTCACTTTTAGGGACACATACAAATTGAAAGTGAGAGGATGGAATAAAATATTCCATGCAAATAGGAATTAAGAGAAAGCCAGAGTAGCAAACTCCTATCAGAAAAAACAGACTTTAAAATGAAGAGCATTTTAAGAGACAAGGAAGGGCACTACATAATGATCAAGGGATAAATCCAAGAAGAAGACATAACAATTTTTTTATTTGTCTTTTTGCCCTATCTAGGGCTGTACCCGCGGCATATGGAGGTTCCCAGGCTAGGGGTCTAACAGGAGCTGTAGCCGCCAGCCTTCACCACAGCCACAGCAACGCGGGATCCGGGCCGTGTCTGCAACCTACACCACAGCTCACGGCAACGCTGGATCCTTAACCCACTGAGCAGGGCCAGGGATTGAACCCACGACCTCATGGTTCCTAGTCAGATTCGTTAATCACTGAACCACGACAGGAACTCCGAATATATTACAATTTTAAATATCTATGCACCCAACATAGGATCACCACAATATATAAGGCAACTGCTAACAACCTTAAAAGGAGAAATCAATAATAACACAATCATAGTGGGGGACTTTAACACCCCACTTACAGCAAAGGATAGATCATCCAGACAGAAAATCAGTAAGAAAACACAGGTCCTGAATGAAGCATTAGATCAGATGGCCTTAATAGATATTTATAGGACATTCCATCCAAAAGCAACAGAATACACATTTTTCTCAACTGCACACAGAACATTCTCTAAGATTGATCCCATCCTGGGCTATAAATCAAGCCTTGGTAACTTTAGGAAAACTGAAATCATATCAAGCATCTTTTCTGGCCACAATGCTATACAACCGGAAATCAACAATAAGAAAAAAATGGCAAAAAATATAAACAAGTGGAGACTAAACAACATGTTACTAAACAGCCAACGGATCACTGAAGAAATCAAACAGGAAATTAAAAA
>PVHT021183652.1:193901-207684 GCA_004024745.2 Catagonus wagneri
AAACAGCCAACGGATCACTGAAGAAATCAAACAGGAAATTAAAAAATACCTAGAAGCAAATGACAACAAAGATATGACACTCCAAAACCTCTGGGATGCAGCAAAAGCAGTTCTAAGAGCAAAGTTTATAGCAATACAAGCCTACCTCAGGAAACAAGAAAAAGCTCACATAAACAACCTAACTTTACATCTAAAGCAGTTAGAGAGGGAAGAACAGACAAGGCCTAAAGTTAGTAGAAGAAAATAAATCATAAAGATCAGAGCAGAAATCAATGAAATAGAAACGGAGAAAAGCATAGAAAAGATCAATGAAACTAAAAGCTGGTTCTTTGAAAAGATCAACAAAATTGATAAACCCTTAGCCAGACTTATCAAGAGAAAAGTAGAGAGGACACAAATCAATAAAATTAGAAATGAAAAAGGAGAAGTAACAACAGACATCACAGAAATACGAAGGATCATAAGAGACTACTATATGCAACTATACACCAATAAAATGGAAAACCTAGAAGAAATGGACACATTCTTTGAAAAGTACAATCTCCCAAGACTAAACCAAGATGAAATAGAAAAGATAAATAGACCAAGTTCTGAAATTGAAACTGTGATTAAAAACTTCCAACAAACAAACGTCCAGGACCAGATGGTTTCACAGGTGAATTCTATCAAACATTTAGAGAAGAGCTAATGCCTATCCTTCTGAAACTCTTCCAAAAAAACTGCAGAGGAAGGGACACTCCCAAACTCATTCTATGAAGCAACCATCACCCGGATACCAAAACCAGACAAAGATACCACAAAAAAAGAAAATTACAGGCCAATCTCACCGATGAACATAGATGCAAAATTCTCAATACTAGCCAACCCAATCCAACAATACATTAAAAGGATTGTACATCATAATCAAGTGGGATTTATCCCAGAGATGCAAGGATTCTTCAATATCCACAAATCACTCAGTGTGATACAACCACGTTAACAAACTGAAGAATAAAAACCATATGATCCTCTCCATAGATGCAGAAAAAGCCTTTGACAAAATCCAACACCCATTTCTGATAAAAACCCTTCAGAAACTGGGCACAGGGGGAACCTACCTCAACATAATAAAGGTCATCTATGACAAACCTAGAGCTCACAGCATTCTCAATGGAAAAGCTGAAAGAATTCCTGCTGAGAGCAGGAACAAGACAGGGATGTCCACTCTCGCCACTACTATTTAACATAGTTCTGAAAGTCCTAGCTACAGCAATCAGAGAAGAAAAAGAAATAAAAGGAATCCAATTTGGTAAGGAAGAAGTAAAACTATCACTTTTTGCAGATGACATGATACTATACCTAGAGAATCCTAAAGACTCTACCAGAAAACTGTTAGATCTCATCCATGAATTTGGCAAAGTTGCAGGATACAAAATTAATACACAGAAATCAACTGCATTTCTATATACTAACAATGAAAGATCAGAAAGAGAAATTAGGCAAGCAATCCCGTTTACCATCGAATCAAAAAGAATCAAATACTTAGGAATAAACCTGCTTAAAGAGACAAAAGACCTGTACTCTGAAAATTATAAGACGCTGATGAAAGAAATCAAGGATGACACAAACAGATGCAAAGACATACCATGCTCTTGGATTGGAAGAGTCAATATTATCAAAATGACTATACTACCCAAGGCAATCTACACATTCAATGCAATCCCTATCAAATTACCAAGGACCTTTTTCCAGAACTAGAACAAAATAGTTTAAAGTTTGTTTGGAAGCACAAAAAAAACAGAATAGCCAAAGACATCCTGAAAAAGAAAAATGGAGCTGTAAGAATCAGGCTCCCTGACTTCAGACTCTACTACAAAGCTTCAGTCATCAAAACCATATGGTACTGGCACAAAGACAGAAATATAGATCAGTGGAACAGGATAGAAAGCCCAGAATTAAGCCCACACACCTATGCTCAACTCATCTATGACAAAGGAGGCAAGAATATACATTGGACAAAAGACAGCCTCTTCAATAAGTGGTGCTGGGAAAACTGGACAGCCACATGTAAAAAAATGAAACTAGAACATCTCCTAACACCATGCACAAAAATAAACTCAAAATGGATTACAGATCTAGATATAAGACCAGATACTATAAAACTCTTAGAGGAAAACATAGGCCAAACACTCTCTGACATAAATGACAGCAACATCTTCTCAGATCCATCTGTCAGAGTAAGGACAATAAAAAGAGAAATAAACAAATGGGACTTAATTAAACTTCAAAGTTTCTGCACAGCAAAGGAAACCCTAAACAAACAAAAAGACAACCCACAGAATGGCAGAAAATATTTGCAAATGAATCGACTGACAAGGGATTCATCCCCAAAATTTACAAACACCTCCTAAAGCTCAATACCAAAGAAACAAACAACCCCATCAAAAAATGGGCAGAGGATCTAGGCAGACAATTCTCCAAAGAAGACATGCACATGGCAAATAAACACATGAAAAGATGTTCAACATCGCTCCTCATTAGAGAAATGCAAGTCAAAACCACCATGAGGTACCACCTTACACCAGCCACAATGGTCATCATCAAAAAGTCTACAAACAATAAGTGCTGGAGAGGGTATGAAGAAAAAGGATCCCTATTACACTGTTGGTGGGAATGCAAATTGGTGCAACCACTGTGGAAAACAGTATGGAGATTCCTCAGAAAACTCAAAATAGAATTACCATTTGATCCAGCAATCCCACTCCTGGGCATCTATCCAGAGGAAATCATGTCTCGAAAAGACACATGTACTGGTGTTCATTGCAGCACTCTATGCAATAGCCAGGTCATGGAAACAACCTAAATGCCCATCGACAGAGGAGTGGATAGGGAAGATATGGTACATACACACAATGGAATATCACTCAGCAATTAAATGGAACGAAATAACAACATTTATAGCAACGTGGATGGACCTAGAAATTATCATGTGAAGTGAAACCAGTCAGACAACTAGACAGCAACACCCAATGCTACCGCTTACATGTGGAAACTAAAAAGACACAATGAACCTCTTTGCAGAACAGACAATGACTCACGGACTTTGGAAAACCTTGGTTTTTCAAATAAGACAATCTGGGGAGTGGGGGAATGCACTGTGGGTTTGGGATACAAAATCTGTAAAACTGACTTGTGACAATTTATGCACACCTATAATGAAATAAAATCCATTAAGAAAAAAAAAAAAAAAAAACCTGTGCCACAGCAAAAATTTGAGCTGCTGCAGTGACAATGCTGATCCTTAACCCACCATGCCACAAGGGAACGCCATGGCTTAATTTTAATAAGGCTAAATAACCAAAATTGTGATACAATCACACTAGGAAATGGGACATGGAACATATATACCTGTGGTGGTGTTGTGTGTGAAAGAGAGATAAATCTTCATCTTTCATAATGGTGAAGTCAGTAGATAACGTCTAAAATAGATAAATCAGTAAATATCAGTATAACCATGTTATTCAAAACATGCTAGGAGTTTCCATTGTGGCTTAATGGTAATGAATCTGACTAGTATCCACGAGGATGCAGGTTAAGGGTCCAGCATTGCCATGAGCTGTGGTGCAGGTCGCACATGTGGCTCAGATTCCAAGTTGCTGTGGCTGTGGTATAGCCAGCAGCTACAGCTCTGATTAGACCCCTAAACTGGGAACCTTCATATGCAGCAGGTGCAGCCATAGAAAAAGAAAGAAAAAAAAAGTTGGAAAATACAAAGGAATCAAAGAGTAAAAAGAGAGGCATGAAAGTGAGGTGAAGGGAGAAGAAACTACTATCCTCATTTTTTGTAGTAAGTCTTGCAGACTCTTTCAAAATAGAAATAAAATGAAAAATAGAAACAAAAGGAAGGAAGCTGAAGGAAGAGAGGGAGGGAGGAAGAGAAGGAAGAAGGAAAAACTATTCATTGGGGGAAAAAATGTTCCAATTAAAACCGCTGAAAATTTGTTTTGAGAGTCTTTATTTTTGTTTTGTTGTTGTTTGCTTTTTAGGGCCGCACCCGCAGCACATGGAAGTTCCCAGGCTATGGGTCGAATCGAAGATGTAGCCACCGGCCTACATCACAGCCACAGCCACAGCAACGCGGGATCCAAGCCACGTCTGTGACCTACACCACAGCTCACAGCAACACTGGACCCTTAACGCACTGAGCAAGGCCAGGGATCGAACCTGCAACCTCACAGTTCCTAGTCGGATTCATTTCTGCTGCGCCATGATGGGAACGCCAAAGTTCTTTTTCTATGATAATGACACGTACTCATTTATAGAATAAGGCATTCTTCCATCTGTAAAGCAAGGATTAATATCCCTATTACCTCAAAGTGCTGATTGTCAAGTTTGTTTTTGTCAGAGCTCTTTGGGTTACAAATGAGGGCCCAGAAGCCCAACCCAAACCAGTTTAAACACAACAGAAATATAAATAAAAAATCGATGTGTGTGGAATGGGTACAGGAGCTCATGCAAGCTGTAAAGTCCAGGATTCAGATGTTCTGATGATGTTGTCAGGTCTGTGTCTCTCCATCTCTCAGCTTTTTTCATGTATGTTAAATTCTCAGACCAGATGGCTCAACAGGTGAATTCTACCAAACATACAAAGAGAAACTCAAACCCAACTTCTTTAAACTTTTCCAAAAGGTTGAAGAAGGAACACTCCCAAAGACATTCTATGATGCCAACATCACCTTAACTCCAAAACCAGATGAAGATACCATGAAAAAAGAAAACTATAGGCCTGTATCTTTCATGAATATAGACGCAAAAATTCTCAAAATTTTAGCCAATCAAATCCAACAACATATTGAAAAGATCATACACCATGACCAGGTGGGATTCATCCCAGGTGCACAAGGATGGTTCAATGTACACAAATCAATCAACATCATATACCACATTAACAAAAGAAAAGTCAAAAACCACATGATCATCTCAATAGATGCAGAAAAAGCATTTGACAAAGTCCAACATCCATTCATGATCAAAACTCTTACCAAAGTGGGTATAGAGGGAACATATCTTAACATAATAAAAGCCATTTATGACAAACCCACAGCAAATATAATACTCAATGGAGAAAAGCTGAAAGCCTTCCCACTAAAGTCTGGAACAAGACAAGGATGCCCACTCTCACCACTGTTATTCTACATAGTATTGGAAGTCCTAGCTATAGCAATCAGACAAACAAAAGAAATAAAAGGCATCCAAATAGGAAGAGAAGAGGTAAAACTGTCACTGTATGCAGATGACGCGATACTATATACAGAAAACCCCAAGGACTCAACCCCCAAATTACCTGAACTGATCAACAAATTCAGCAAAGTAGCAGGATATAAGGTTAACCTTCAGAAATCAAGTGCATTTCTGTATACTAACAATGAAATATTAGAAAGAGAATACCAAAATACAATACCTTTTAAAATTGCACCACAAAATATCAAATACCTGGGAATAAACCTGACCAAGGAGGTGAAAGACTTATATGCAGAGAACTACAAGACATTAATCAAGGAAATCAAAGATACAAAGAAATGGAAAGATATTCCATGTTCATGGGCTGGGAAAATTAATACTGTAAAAATGGCCATACTACCCAAAGCAATCTACAGAATCAACACAATCCCTATCAAATTACCCATGACATTCTTCACAGAACTAGAACAAACAATCCAAAAATTTATATGGAACCACAAAAGACCCAGAATCCCCGAAGCAAGTCTGAGGAACAAAAACTAAGCAGGAGGCATAACTCTGCCAGACTTCAGGCAATATTACAGGGCCACAGTAATCAAGACAGTGTGGTACTGATACCAAAACAGACATACGGACCAATGGAACAGAATAGAGAACCCAGAAATAAACCCAGACGCCTATGGTCAATTAATCTTTGACAAAGGAGGCAAGAACATAAAATGGGAAAAAGACAATTCTTTCAGTAAGTTTTGCTGGGAAACCTGGACAGCTGCATGCAAATCAATGAAACTAGAACACACACTCACACCATGCGCAAAAATAAACTCAAAATGGCTTAAAGACTTAAATATATAAGACAAGACACCATTAAACTCCTGGAAGAAAACACTGGCAAAACATTCTCTGACATTAACCTTACAAATGTTTTCTCAGGTCAGTCTCTGAAAGCAACAGAAATAAAAGCAAAAATAAACCAATGGGACCTAAGCAAAGGAAACCAAAAAGAAAGAAGACAACTTACAGAATGGGAGAAAACAGTGTCAAATGATGCAGCTGACAAGGGCTTAGTCTCTAATATGTACAAACAACTTGTACAACTCAACAGCAAAAAAGCCAACAACCCAATGGAAAAATGGGCAAAGGACCTGAACAGACATTTCTCCAAAGAAGATATGCAGATGGCCAACAAGCACATGAAAAGATGCTCAGCATCACTGATGATTAGAGAAATGCAAATCAAGGAGTTCCTGTTGTGGCTCAGTAGCTAAGAAATCCGACTAGGAACCATGAGGTTGTGGGCTCGATCCCTGGCCTTGCTCAGTGGGTTAAGGATCCAGCATTGCGATGAGCTGTGCTGTAGGTTGCAGACGTGGGTCGGATCCTGCGTTGCTGTGGCGCAGGCCGGCAGCTATAACTCCAATTAGACCCCTAGCCTGGGAACCTCCAGTGTAGCCCTAGAAAAGGCAGAAAGACAGAAAGAGAGACAGAAAGAGAGACAGAAAGAGAGACAGAAAGAGAGAAAGAAAGAGAGAAAGAAAGAAAGAAAGAAAGAAAGAAAGAAAGAAAGAAAGAAAGAAAGAAAGAAATTAGAAAGAAAGAAAGAAAGAAAAGGAAAGGAAAGGAAAGGAAAGGAAAGAAAAGAAAAGAAATGAAAATCAAAACTACCACAAGATACCACCTCACACCAGTCAGACTGGCCATCATTAACAAGTCCACAAACAACAAATGCTGGAGGGGGTGTGGAGAAAAGGGAACCCTCCTGCACTGTTGGTGGGAATGCAAGCCGGAACAACCACTATGGACAACAGTATGGAGGTACCTTAGAAAACTATACGTAGAACTACCATATGACCCAGCAATCCCACTCTTGGGCATATATCCAGACAAAACTTTCCCTGAAAAAGACACTTGTACACGCATGTTCGTTGCAGCACTATTCACAATAGCCAAGACATGGAAACAAACCAAATGTCCATTGACAGATGATTGGATTAGGAAGATGTGGTATATATACACAATGGAATACTACTCAGCCATAAAAAAGAATAAAATAATGCCATTTGCAGCAACATGAATGGAATCAGAGACCCTCGTATTGAGTGAAGTAAGTCAGAAGGAGAAAGACAAATACTGTATGATATCACTTATATCTGAAATCTAATATACTGCACAAATGAACCTTTCTACACGGACTTGGAGAACAGACTTGTGGTTGCCAAGAGGGTGGGGGAGTGAGGGGGATGGTATGGAAGTCTGGGGTTAACAGTTATAGACTATTGCCTCTGGGATGGAAAAGCAAGGAGATCCTGCTGTATAGCACCGGGTACTATGTCTAATCACTTGTGACAAATCCATATATGTATGTGTAACGGGGTCACCATGCTGGGCAGTTGGAAAACTGACAGAAATCAGTAAACCAGCTATAATGGAAAAATGAAAATTAAAAAAAAGAAATTAATTTCACTTAAAAAAATTCTCTTCATGGGCCATAAAATGGATTTGGGCGGCTCCAGATACACCTGATTCTATAGCATTAAGATAAGCCTCAGAGCTGTTTTCCTCATCATTCAGACAAAAATCCTAGGGCAGTTTTGATAGGTCCAGCTTGGGTCATGTGCCCATCCCTGAACCAGTCATCAGTAAGGAAGAAGAAATATTCTGGTTGGCCAGGCTAGGCTCTAAGGCTGTGACTGACAGAAAATGATGTCAACTGCAGGGGTCAGATAAGCACTTTATAATAGCTGAAGTATGGTGTAAATGTAAGTAACAATTATCTGCCCATGGCAGATTAGAAGCTGTATTAGAAGGGAAGATAGTCTGTAAAAAGCAAGCTATAACCTAAGAAGAGAAATGGGAGCCAATAGCAGGGTAAGTGACAGGGAAAACTATAAAAATCCTATATAGGAAGTTTCGTTGTGAACAGCAGGTTAAGAATCTGGTGCTGTCGCTGTTGTGCCCTGGGTCATTGCTGTAGCATGGGTTCAATACCTGGCACCCAAACTTTGGCATGCCATGGTTGTGGCCAAAAAAACCCAACTTTTAGAGGTGTAGCATTCTGAGACATTTGGTATACAAATTGTTTTACAAATTTTATTATACTTCATTGTTATCAATTTAGAACATTTTTGGATACATTAAAAAATTAGTGCTCACCTATGTGTTTAACTTGTCAATCTACAATGACTTTCTCAAAGTTCCCAAATAGCTAGCTATTTAACAGGGACTTTGTTCTAGTGGAAAATTAATCGCACAGGGAAGATGAGATTACAAGGCAGTGTATAATGAGAATTAATCAGTCATTTATACAATAAGCTCTACACCATAAGCAAGCTTTCACTTCCACTCTCAAAGCTAGAATATTGAATTGGGTGGGTCTGTTGAAGTAGGGCAGTATTCATGTTTTCACGTTCAGCTTGCTTGGCCAGAACTTGCTACGCTAAAAATATACTCACTTTACCTATCTAGAGCATATAAACACATCTCTCATTGGAGATGTGTTTAACCTTTTGAGTTCTCTTTTGCAGTTTTCTCATTAGTAGGGTATGTGTCGGTGGGACCTGTTCTCGGTGCCACAAAGCACAAGCAGGTGTTCAAAACATGGATTTTCTTGCCGACAGTGCTTATCACCAAAGATGAAAGGTTTCATCCATTCTCCCATATTACTAACAGCTCTGACATTAGATCCACCTGTTGCTACTGGACATTCCAGAAGCCTCTGTTCAGAGTCAGATCTCCTCCCCACCTAATCTGTATCACTTCCCATTAGGAATGTCACCGTACTTCACGCAATGTCTGTGATCACATCTTGTCCCAAGTTACGACTATATCAGGAAAAGAAGTGGGAGAATGAGAAAAGGCAAAGAAAGAACAGTTAAAACACAGTTCATTTAACAGCTTTCCAGGGAGTTCCTGTTGTGGCTCAGCAGAAAGAAATCTGACTAGTGTCCATGAGGATGTGGGTTCCATCCCTGGCCCCACCCAGTGGGTTGGGGATCCAGCATTGCTGAAAGCTATAGTGTAGGTCGCTAGATGCGGCTCGGATCTGACGTTTCTGTGGCTGTGGTGTAGGCCAGCAGTGACAGCTCTGATTCGACCTCTAGTCTGGGAACTTCCATAGGCTGCAAGTTCGGCCCCAAAACAAAACAAAAAAACTTTTCATACTTGGATTGCTCCCCTCAATCCATTTCCTCTAGTTCTTAATTTTACCTAGGTCACTCATTATCTTGGATCACTCTTTTGCACCAATTAGTTTACATCTCTCTACTTCCTAGAGGCTCTTTGCTGTTTATCTTCCTATTTATTAAAATGTATTACTATTTCCTTATACAGCTATCAGATAGGAAACAAAATGTCAATACCAAAAATATTCATAATTCCAATCAATATAACTCTATAGAAAGAGGAAATCTTGGGAGTTCCCACTGTGGCTCAGCAGGTTAAGAACCTGACTAGTATCCATGAGGATGCGGGTTCAATCCCTGGCCTGGATTGGTGGGTGAAGAATCTGGTGTTACGGCAAGTTATGGATGGGGCTCGAATCTGGAGTTGCTATGGTTGTGGCATAGGCCAGCTGCTATGGTTCGGACTCCACCCCTAGCCTGGGAACCTCCATACGCCCCAGTTGTGGCCCTTATTCACACACTCAAAAGTGCTATCATATCAGGTAGAGGGAGATTGGGAGAGAAAGTTAAGGGGGCAATGGGTTGGAAGTGGGTAGTAGTTTGGCAGAAAAAATCAATGGCTAACTGAAGTATTGTGGAAAGTGGCCACGACAGAGAAAGCAGAGGGGCAGAGCTCAGGGTGGAATCTAGCAGTCCAACTAGAGGAAAACAGTTGTGTTTGTTTGTGTTTCCGTGCCAACCAAAGTACCTGAGAAAGAGGAAATAGGCCAGGTGAGGAAATACAGAGAAACGTAAATCCCCAATTTACAACATCCTCAGCTGGGCCTTAGGAGAGCTGGTTGCAGAGTTTCTTTAAATTAGCTTTATAGAAATCACTTTTTGAGGGAGTAACGCCCACAGCATGTAGAAGTTCCAGGGATAGGGATCGAACCCACACCACAGCAGTGGCCTGAGCCAATGTGATGAAAATGCCACAAGAGAACTCCAGAAATTACTTTTTTTTAGATTTAATACTTTAATTTTTTTTTCTGCAAGACACCTATTTGTCTGGAGGAAGTTAAAAACTCTCTGAAGGGAGGGGCCTACACATTGATTTCATTTTCACTCAGTCCTAGAATTACAGAAAACAGGTATAACTCAAAACAGAGACACTGGAACATTCTTATCTTTAAAACATTTTTTGTCTTATTTTCAATGATTTTTTCCCATTATAGCAGATTTACAGTGTTCTGTCAATTTTCTACTGTACAGCAAGGTGACCCAGTTACACATACATATATATATTCTTTTTACTCACATTATCATGTGCCACCATAAGTGACTAGATATAGCTCCCAGTGCTATACAACAGGATATCATTGCTTATCCATTCTGAAGGCAATAGTTTGCATCTATTAACCCCAAATTCCCAATCCAACCCACTCCCTCCTAATCCGCCTTGGCAACCACAAGTCTGTTCCCCTTTCCCACGTCCATGATTTTCTTTTCTGTGGAAAGGTTCATTTGTGCCATATATTAGATTCCAGATATAAGTGATATATATTTGTCTTTCTCTTTCTGACTTACTTCACTTAGTATGAGAGTCTCTAGTTCCATCCATGTTGCTGCAAATGGCATTATTTTCTTCTTTTCTATGGCTGAGTAGTATTCCATTGTGTATATGTACCCATCTTCTTAATCCATTCATCTGTTGATGGACATTTAGGTTGTTTCCTTGTCTTGGCTATTGTGAATAGTGCTACAGTGAACAGATGTATGTATCTTTTTGAATGAAACTTTCGTCCAGATATGTGCCCAAGGGTGGGAGTGCTGGGTCATAGAGTAGTTCAATGTATAGTTTTCTAAGGTACCTCCATACTGTTTTCCATAGTGGTTGTACCAATTTACATTCCCACCAACAGTGTAGGAGGGTTCCCTTTTCTCCAAACTTTCTCCAGCATTTGTTATTTGTGGACTTATTAGTGATGGCCATTCTAACTGGTGTGAGGTGGTACCTCATAGTAGTTTTGATTTGCATTTCTCTAATAATCAGTGATGTTGAGCATTTTTTCATGTGCTTATTGACCATCTGCATATCTTCTTTGGAGAAAGGTCTATTCAGGTCCTTTGCCCATTTTTCCATTGGGGTGTCGGCTTCTTTGCTGTTGAGTTGTGTAAGGTGTTTGTATATTTTAGAGATTCAGCCTTTGTCATTTGCATCTTTTGAAACTATTTTCTCCCATTCTGTAAGTTTTTTTTTTTTTTTATGGTTTCCTTTGCTGTGCAAAAGCCTGTCAGTTTGATTAGGTCCATTGGTTTATCTTTGCTTTTACTTCTGTTGCTTTCAGAGACTGACCTGAGAAAAAATTTCTAAGGTTGATGTCAGAGAATGTTTTGCTTATGTTCTCTTCTAGGAGTTTGATGGTTTGATGGTCTTATGTTTAAGTATTTAGGCCATTTTGAGTTTATTTTTGTGCATAATGTGAGGGTATGTCCCAGTTTCACTGATTTACAGGCAGCTGAAAAGACTTTCTCCCTTTTTATATTCTTGCCTCCTTTGTTAAAATTTTTAATTATGTTTTTATTTTTACGGGCTCCCCTGCAGCATATGGAAGTTCCCAGGCTAGCAGTCAAATCGGAGCTGCACCTGCTGGCCTACGCCACAGCTTGAGGAAATGGTAGATCCTTAATCCACTTAGCGAGGCCAGGAAGCAAACCTGCATCCTCCAGGACACTATGTTGGATTCTTAACCCACCAAGGCACAACAGGAACTCCTTCTTTATCTTTTTTACATCCTTTTAATAACAGGTCAGGATTTAACACCTCTAAAGAGTCTATCCAAACCAGAGAAAAGATGGTCATAACCATGTGACTGCTGACATGTTAATATAAATATATCCCTGTCAACTCAGAATTAATCTCCTAGTAAGGGACTGTATATTTCCAGTTGGTCTATACTCTTGCTGTGGTCATCCACCATGCTTCACATTGCCACTGGAATTATCTTACAAATTTTTTTTTTTTGCCACACTCATGGCATGCAGAAGTTCCTGAGTCAGGGATCAAACCCATGCCACAGCAGTGACTTGAGCCACAGCAGTGACAATGCCAGATCCATAACTCACTGAGCCACATGGAAACTCCTACACAAACTCTTTAATAGTACTCCTTCCTGCAGAATAAGGGACCAAACTCTTTAAATACATTCAAAATTCTCCTCAATCTCCTTTGTATTCTCATCTCTCATTATGCTCCTCATCCTTCTTCTCCATCTATTTATTCTCCAAGTCTCAGTTTAAAGCCACCACCTCCAGGAAGTCTTAGGTTTAGTTATTTTCATGTCTGTTTCCTCCTTTAGAATGGAAGTTCCATGAAGGCTGTTTCGTGTGTGAACAAATTTTTCAATCTGTCGCTCTTCTGTCTTTTCCCCATACCAATCAACCATTCATTTAATAAACAAATATTATTGATTGCTATAGCCAAAGACATTCTGAAAAAGAAAAATGGAGCTGTAAGAATCAGGCTCCCTGACTTCAGACTCTACTACAAAGCTTCAGTCATCAAAACCATATGGTACTGGCACAAAGACAGAAATATAGATCAGTGGAACAGGATAGAAAGCCCAGAATTAAATCCACACACCTATAGTCAACTAATCTATGTCAAAGGAGGCAAGAATATACATTGGACAAAAGGCAGCCTCTTCAATAAGTGGTGCTGGGAAAACTGGACAGCCACATGTAAAAAAATGAAACTAGAACACCTCCTAACACCACGCACAAAAATAAACTCAAAATGGATTACAGATCTAGATATAAGACCAGATACTATAAAACTCTTAGAGGAAAACATAGGCCAAACACTCTCTGACATAAATGATAGCAATATCTTCTCAGACCCACCTGTCAGAGTAAGGACAATAAAAAGAAAATTTAACAAATGGGACTTAATTAAACTTCAAAGTTTCTGCACAGCAAAGGAAACCCTGAACAAAACAAAAAGACAACCCACACAATGGCAGAAAATATTTGCAAATGAACCGACTGACAAGGGATTCATCTCCAAAATCTACAAACACCTCCTACAACTCAATACCAAAAAAACAAACAACCCCATCAAAAAGTGGGCAGAAGATCTAAACAGACAATTCTCCAAAGAAGACATGCGGATGGCCAAAAAACACATGAAAAGATGTTCAACATCACTTGTTATTAGAGAAACCCAAATCAAAACCACTATGAGGTACCACCTTACACAGGCCAGATGGCCATCATCAAAAAGTCTACAAACAATAAGTGCTGCAGAGGGTGTGGAGATAAAGGATCCCTATTACACTGTTGGTGGGAATGCAAATTGGTGCAACCACTGTGGAAAACAGTATGGAGATTCCTCAGAAAACTCAAAATAGAATTACCATTTGATCCAGCAATCCCACTCCTGGGCATCTATCCAGAGGAAACCA
>PVHT021183652.1:220610-240428 GCA_004024745.2 Catagonus wagneri
AGGAGAGGGCGGGGGAGGGGGGAAAGAAACTCACTGGTACATGGCTCCAGCCAGGAAGGAAACGCTATAAAATCCTGCTTCCTGGCTCAGCTCCCAGTATAGCCAATACCTGGAGCTGTCCGGTCGCCCAGACAGTTTCAGTTTATCATGTGCAACCCCTGCCTTGGTGTTCGGTTTCCTCTGGCCCCTCAGTTTCAGAGGGCCCACTGCAGCCACTACTCATGATTCAGACTGAAATAGCGGCCTGCTTTGCATGCCAGTTCAAGCTACATTTCAGTTCTTGTTTCTCTGAAAAGGTCCTGCCCGGGAAGCAGAATGAAATGTCAGGTTCCGGTCTGGTATTCCCCCAGACCCTTCACCTAGTAGCGTGGCTTCTGTGGGATTCCCACTCGTGCCCAGAATCCCTGCACATTAATGGGCTGGTCTAATTCAGAAATGGCTGGATGGCATGATGATGTCATGTCGCTGTGAGAGCACACTGCCTGGACCTGCGCGAACCAGCTAGAATCCAAATTAGTTAGCCCATCCCATTCCTTAGGTCATGCCTATGACGGATGAAGAATCATCAAGGAATTCTCAGTCTCTTGCAACAAGAGAATGGAAGAAGTCTGTACAGCTTTTCACAAGGATATGTTTCAGAGACTCACATGGCTGACAGCTGGCTAGTCCTTATTGATATTTAACCCATACCTGTCCTAAAACAATTCAGTCTTTCTTTTCCTGTCTTGAACGTAACTAGATAATGGCTTCATATCACTTTTGCTGTGCCCCCACTCAAAATCATTTCCAAAAGCAAGACCACTTAGATCTTTATCACAGTCCTGAGGAGCTTAAGTCTAAGTTTATAGGTAAGACACTGAGAACTTAAACTCGGAGGTTTTTAAGTATGGAAATTCTCCAGACCTTAGTTGCTTTGCCCAAGGCTACATTTGTCAACTTTTCCAGCTGCTGGAGGTGGTCAGAGAGGGCTAATAGCCCTTTCAGAAATGGGTAGTTTTACTCTGACCCCGTTTTTTCAATCTTCCTACTTTCTGAAGAAAAGCCCCTTTCCAAGTATCTACATACTATTTAATATCCTCTTTATTTAGAAAGCCTCTTTCTCTATATTCTGAGAAAATGACCCAGGCGTGTTAAAAGGACTGGTTAGTGTTAGCAAAGCTAGGGTCCAGAGTAACTAGTCAGAATTGGTCAAGTGGACCCCCCCCATGAAAAATAAATGGACTTGAACAGTTCACAAAAGAGGAAATATATACAAGACACGTGGGAAAAAGTTCAACTTCACTAATAACAAAAGATATGCAAATTTTTCATCTATCAAAACTTGCAAAAGTTAAAAAAAGAAAAGAAAAAAAAAGAATACCCAGTGCTGGCAAGCGTGCAATGCAAAGGCTATTCTTATGTCCTGCTAGTGGTAAGGCAAATTGATACTGCTTTTAGAGAAATAATCTGGTGATGCATATCAATTATTTCCCTGTTAAATTATCCTTAAAAATTATCCAAAATATATTCAAAGAGTTATTCACAAAGATGCAGTGTTATATTTAAGTTTGAAAAAATAGAAACATCTTAAGTATCAAAAAATAAGACTGGTTAAATAAATTTTAGTATATTCCCCCAGTAGAATTTTAAAGCAATCATTAGAAAAGATGCTTTGTATAATTTCTAGTAACATGGGGAAATGCTTTTAAGTTAAGTAAAAGAGCAAAATATAAAACTGTATATACAGATATAATATCAAGCATGTTAAAAAAATAAAACCCAAAAACATAAAAACAAAGAAGTGATAAAATATACTAATTAACTAACTGGTTTTATGGGGTACTGAGGTCACTAGTAACTTTTTTTCTTCTCCCCTTTTCCCTCGACTTTTCTATAATGACAATATATTGTCTATGTAATTAAAGTGTAATTAAAACTATTAAGTGGCTAGAGTAATCCAGACTAGGTAGTACGATATAAAGATAGACATATAAAAGGAACAGACTGGAGAGTCCAGAAATAAACCGTTACTTTTTTGGTTAATTGATTTTCAACAAGGTGCTAAGACAATTCAATGGAGAAAGAACAGTAGTTTTTTTTGGTCTTAAGAACAGACTTGTTAATAAACAGTGCTGGGACAAGTAGATATTCACACACAAAACAATGCAGATGGACTCCCCTCCTAACACCACGCACAAAAATTAACTAAACTGGATCACAGACCCAAATGTAAAAGCTGAACTATAAAATACTAGAAGAAAGCATAGCAACAAATCTTTGACTTTAGGTTAAACAAAGTCTTCTTTTTTTTTTCAAAGACTTCTTAAATATGACACCAAAAGCACAGAACAATGAAAGAAAAATGAGTAAATCAGACTTCATCAATTTTTTTTTTGCTTTTTTATTTGTTTTTTAGGGCCACACTGGTGGCATGTGGAAGTTCCCAGGCTAGGGGTCGAATCAGAGCTACAGCTGCTGGCCTACGCCACAACCACAGCAAAAATTAAATATTTTTGTGCTTCAAAGAACATGATCAAGAAAGTGAAAAGACAACCTAGAAAATGTGAGAAGATATTTGCAAATCATATATTTGATAAGGGACTTATATCCAGAATACATAAAGAATTCTTCCAACTCAACAATAAAAAGATACATAATCCAGTGGAAAAACGGACAAAAACTTGAACAGACATTTCTCAGGAGAAGATATACAAATGGCATTCATTGCAACTTGTTTATTCATTTTTGATTGCTGCCATAATTAAATCACCACAAACTTAGTGGCTTAAAACAACACAAATTTTTTATCTTACTGATCTGGAGGTCAGCAGTCCATGATGGACAGAAATGAAGAATGGCTGGTAATGTGTAGAGTGTTTCTGTTGATGTGAAGAAAGTACTCTAAAACTGATTCTGGTGATGGTTGCACAATTCTGTGAACACACTAGAAACCATTGATTTGTGAGTGTATGTTAAATAGATGGATCGCATGTTCATAAATTATACTTCAAGAAAGCTGTTAAAAATAATCCGTGAATCCTGAGTAGGGTCCTACAATCAGTTTATTTAAAAATCCAACTCAAACTGGCTTAAATAATCAAGAAAATTTATTGGCTCATTTAACTCCAAAGTACAGAGGAAGTAAAGACTTCAAACGTGCAGTTTAGTCAGAACCTCCCTTCCCCAGGAGCTGGAACTCCAACTACCCATGCTGCTACATAAGTGGGGGAGGTGGGATGGAGGTTGTAAAGACAAGATCCACTATGATCCTAAGAGAAGAAAACAGAGGAAGGGCAAGTTCAGAGATACATATCGGAGAATGTGTGCACCAGTCATAGAAGCAGTTAGTTCCAGGGAGATTGAAGCCAAGGAGGAAGACCACCCCTAGAAAACCAGCCGAGGACAGTCATAAAGCCACTTTAAAAGTATTTAGGATTGGAGTTCCATGGTGACCTAGCAGTTATGGATTTGGCATTGTTACTGCTGCGGATACCAGATCCCTGGCCTGGGAACTTCCAAATGCCAAAGATGCTGCCAAAACAAAAAAAAAGGTGTTTAGGATTGACTGCAATTAGGTACAGGGATTTCTTCAAGGGAGCATGAAAACGCTCTAAAATTAGATTGTTGTGATGGTTGCACAACCCTGTAAATATACTAAATAGCACTGCTTTACACTTTAAATAGGAAAACACTTTAAATGGTATATGAATCATATTTCAGTAACTCTGTTTTAAATGTTTAGAGCAAGAAGATAGTTATTAACTAGTGCTCAGGCATAAGGCTTCAGATTTGTGAGTGACAAAGAGAAAACTATGCCTCTCCTATTTAGTGCTCCACTAAGGAGAGTGAAGTTAAATGGGAACTGAAGTCCAAGATGTGGGAAAGCTAGTAAGGCTCCAGAGCCCAGATAAATGACTTCCTAAGGGAACTGAAAGAACTTGTAGGTGTGATCACTATTTAGCCCATAATCTGTGAGAAATTATGGAGGATTGAGGGAGGGAAGAGAAATCTTGAAAGGAGGCATACATGATATTTCAGAAGTGTCATGGGTAGGATGAAAGTGAGAGGACTCCTAGTTCCCTGTGGCTCAGGTTTGATTCCTGGCCTGGGGACTTCCACATACTGAGGACATGGCCCAAAAAAAAAAAAAAAAAAAGGAAAGTGAAAGGAATCCTACCCAGAAACCTTAATAAAATCAAACCAATTTCCAAACTCATCGGCTTCATCTGCTTGCTTGTTCACAGCTGTTTCTTCAGCTCCTAGAACACTGTCTAACCCGTGATAGGCACTCCAATGTTACAGGAGAATGGGGTGCAAGAGGATGGTCATGTCCAAGGTATTGGGTGAGTCCCTGGGACAGACCGCCAAGTCTTTTGCAGGAAAGAATTCAAGAGCAAGCCACAGCAATGTGAAAGCAAGTTTATTCAGGGAGTTACACACTCCTTAGAGTGTCCACAGTCTCAGAAGATGAGTCCCCAGGGTGCAGGGGCAGTGAGCTTTTACGGGCTGGTTCATTTCCTAGGCTAACGAGCGGGGAGGATTATTCCAACAATTTTGGAGAAGGGGTGGAGATCTCTAGGAACTGGGCCACAGCCCACTTTTTGGCCTTTGATGGTTGGCCTTAGAACTGTCTTGGCCTGTAGGTGTCATTTAGATGCTAATGTAATACAATGAGCATATAAAGAGGCTCGAGGTCACTGGAAGTTGAATCTTTTGCCATCTTGGGCCTAGGTTGGTTCTAAGCAAGTCATGTCTATCCTCAATGGCTATGTCATTCCTTTTTTTGGGGGGGGGGCCCTTCACCCATAGCATGTAGAAGTTCCTAGGCCAGGGATCAAACCCCAGCCTGCACCACAACAGTGACAACACCAGATCCTTAACTGCTAGGCCACCAGGAAACTCCACTATGTCATTTTTCAAAAGGTTGTGCCCTGCCCCTTCCTCTCTTGTCTCACAAATATTTGTTCAAGGTTGAGTGTTGACTCATTCAGGATTGACTGTGGAGGGAGAATTTTAATGCATAATGAAAAGCCCAGAAGTTAGGATACATACAGGGTAAACCCTGGGCAAAAAAAATCTTGGTTGTTTTATTGTTATATACTGGTTTTGAATTTGTTCAAATTCTTTTTTGCATCTATGGAGATAATCATATGACTTTTCTCCTTTGTTCTATTAACATGGTAAATTATGTTGATTTCAAATGTTAACCCAATCTTGGATTCCTATGATAAATCCGCTTGGGAATGCTATATTATCCTTTTTATATAGTGATAGGTTCAATTTGCTAGTATTTTGTTAACCAGGAAGCCATTTGGGGCTAAAGGAAGATTTTTTTCATTCCAAATCCAATTATTTGATTGATATAGGACTATTCAGGTATTTTATTTTTTGAGTCAGTTGTTATAATTTGTGTCTTTCAAGGAATTTATCCATTTCATCTAAATTATTAAAAAAAATTTTTTGAGTTCCCGTCATGGCTCGGTGGTTAACAAACCCAACTAGCATCCATGAGGACACAGACTTGATCCCTGGCCTCACTCAGTGGGTTAAGGATCTGGCGTTGCCGCAGCTGCAGCTTAGGTCACAACTGCGGCTCAAATCTGATCCTTGGCTCAGGAACTCCATATGATGTGGGGTGGTGGGGGAAAAAACTGAGTAGGAGTCAGCCAGGGAAATAGGGACAGGAAGAGTGTTCTAAGCAGAGTAAACAGCATGGCCGAAGATATTGAGTCAGGAAAGTGGTAGGTCTGAGGAACTGAAAGAAGACTAGTGTTGCTGGGAAGTGATGGGAGAGAGAGAGATGATTTGGGGCTAGAGAGCTGAAAGTGTCAAAATTATGCAAGCTTTAAAAGCAGTTGGCTTTTATCCTAAGGGCACTGGAAAGCCACTGAAGCTTAGGCAGGAATGTAACATGATCCAGTTTTGTTTTACTGTCACAGAAAAATTTAAACATATATGACAACAGGAACAATAGCATTCTGAGCCCCTTCATGTGCCTATGAACAGCTTCAAAAATTATCAATTTACAGCCAATCTTTAGGATTTAGGAAAGAAAATAGGAACTCCCAGGAATTCTTGGGGTTATAAGCTATTCTATAATTTTCATAACATTTTATTTACAATTGTTTTGGTTTTTGTTTTTGGCCACAGGTTGGCATGCGGAAGTTCCAGGGCCAGAGGCTGAACACATACCACAGCAGTGACCTGAGCCACAGCAGTGACAATGCCAGATCCTTAACCCATGAGCCACCAGGGAACTCCAACATGTTTAAGACAATTAGTGATCATAATAATAAACCATGAATCAGTTATTTATAAGGTCATACTAAATATTCCAGAGGCCTATTAAAAAGCAATGTAATAAATACACATTTATTATTATTATTATAAGCCAATATATTGTGACAAGATTATGTATTCCAATAACATATAAATACGATCTCTACCTCACACAGACATTTGATAATGGAAAACACTAAAAGATGATTTAAAAATTAACACAAAATAAATGTCAAACAAAAATCATATTAAAAACTGAAAGATAATGCTACCAATATTTAGTATTTGGAAGTCAGTACTCTTTTTTTTCTTTTTTCTTTTTAGGGCTACACCTGTGGCATATGGAAGTTCCCTAGCTGGGGGTCAAATTAGAGTTGCAGATGCCGGTCTATTCCACAGCCACAGCAATGCAGGACCTGAGCCACATCTGTGATTTACTCCACAGCTTGCGGTAAAGACGCATCCTTAATTCACTGATTGAGGCCAGGGATGGAAACTGCATCCTCATGGATACTGGTTGGGTTCATAACTTACTGAGCCACAATGGGAACTCCTAAAAGTCAGTATTCTTAAAGTGAAATTTTTAAACATGCAAAGCTTTAAATTCCTGTCTAGTAGTCTTTTTTTGACTGTGCCCTTGGCATGCAGAAGTTCCCGGGCCAGGGATCAAACCTGAGCCACAGCAGTGACAACGCCAAAACCTTAACTGGACTTCCCTTGTGTCGCAGTGGTTTAAGGATCCAGCATCATCGCTGCAGTGGTTCTGGTCACTGCTGTGGCTTGGGTTTGATCCCTGACCCAGGAAATTCCACATGCCATAACACAGCCAAAAAAACCCCAAAACTCCACCAACCTAATAGTCTTAATCTTTGTTTCATAACAGATATTCTAGATATAAACAAGAAATTTCATTTGCATTAATATCAGTCGAATTGCTAAAAAATGTGTCCAAAAACATTTTTAAGTTAGGCATTAGAGTACACATTGCTCCAGACAAACTCCTTTCCCCTTTAACAATGAAAATATTTTGTCTGCTTGCCCTCCTTTTGGTTTTACTGTTGAAATTGGTTTATTACTTTTGCAAATCTGGATTTTAGATCAGTATCTGATTTCAAGTTAGTGTATTCTACAAACATTCACATCTCCTCTCTTTGCACTTCTTCTACTGAAGTATTTCTATATGACTGCTGTGACTCACAGTGAATATTCAGGCGCTCATAAACATCAGCCTTGAGGAGTTCCCAGGTGGCTCAGTAGGTTAAGGGTCTAACATTGTTGCTGCTAAGGCACAGGTTTGATCCCTAGCCCAGGAACTTCTGGATGAGGCAAAAAGAAAAGAGAAAAGAAAAGAAACCAAACCCAACCTGGGACACTACTAAGTAGCATATGTTTAATAAGACGTAAAACATTTGGATTTCCAGGCATGACACAGAATCCCAGGTTGAAACTGTCAATTTAAGGACTTACTTTTCTGAGATCCTGCTGTACAGCATAGGGAACTATATCTAGTCAGTTGTGATGGAACATGGCAGAGGATAATGTGAGAAAAAGAATATATACATATATGACTGGGTCACTTTGCTGCTGTACAGCAGACACTGACAAACATTATAACATTATAAATCAACTATAATAAAACATTTTTTAAAAATTAAAAACAAAACAAAAAGGACTTACTTTGCCTCAAAAACTTGTTATTTCTTGGATCACCACTCAGTGGATTTCAATAAAGTAAATTATCTATCTCAACTTATTAATATTCATTTTATTTGCAAGAGTGCTTGCTGTTAGCATCAGACAGAACCCCAAACACACACTTACAACACGGCAGAGAAGGTAAACTGACATGGATGGGTTCATGCTATGGTCTGGATTAAGTAAACACTATCAAGATGGTACACCCCATTTTAACAGTCTCAGTGCTGTCCAGCATCGTTTGGTTGACAAAGTAATAGCCTGAGTGGAACACAAGGTAGGCATTAGAAATTTAGAGGGATATAAGACTGGAAAGTTAGGTGGTGGTGAGGAAGCTCAGAAAGAATGGAGAGCTACAAGCTTGTTTTTACCCACGAGGAACAAGCAGGGAAAGAGAAAGCAGTCAGGGCATATTGATGAAACCGGACAACCCTCAAAACATTAGTCTTCTGGTAGGACTGCATCGACGCTTGTTTGGGTAACTTTCTGTCATCACTGGGAAACCTGTGGGACTTTCTCCTCCAAGATGAACCAGGCCCATACACTTAACCACTTTCGCTTGTTCCCTGGTGGCTGTGTGCAGTCTCCAATTGGCTGCTATGGGGCCCTCCGACTGCATTAATTTAGTGGGAAGGTCCGTGTACACAGATTAGGTGCCTACGTGTTCTCACATTTGCCAGTTGACAGGATTCAGTTTCATACTTGGATCATTCTCTTCTATGTTCTCTATTTCACTCCTTGAATAAGCCAAGTCTTTCTGTAAGCTGACACTTCGGTAAAGTCCCTTCCTTGCCAGTTTACCCTGACTTTATACCCACATTTCAAGGCTGAGCTACTCTTACTCCTTTGATTACTGGAGTTACCAAATCCCCTTCTATCTAGGCTACCGGTTTCATGTAGAAACTTCGCATCTACTTCATCCAAATGTGGTTGCTATATAAATAAAGGCACATACATACAATGAATTATGATGTAGCCTGAATAAAGAGTAATGTAGATCTATTTATACAGTGATATGGATTATTAGGTTAAAAGAAAAAAGTCACCAAACAACATTTGGAGTGTGTGTGTGTATGTGTCTATGTGCATATTTATAATTGCACAGAAATAGTTCTAGAAAGATTTTTTTTGTTGCCCATTTGGGAAACATGCAGGAATTCCAGGAATCAAACCTGCACCAGAACAGTGACCAAGAGCCACAGCAGTGACAATGCCAGATCCTTGACTCACTGAGCCACCAGGGAACCCCTGGAAGGATAAATTCTAAACTCTTGGCTCGCGGATTGGAATACATATGCATAGACATATACATACATGCATATATATATACACACACACATACATACTGCACCATAATGGGAACTCCAAATATATATTTTTCCACTGTGCCATAAGAGGAACTCCAAATATATATATTTGGCACAGTGGATATGAATCTGACTAGTATCCACTGAGGATGCAGGTTCGATCCCTGGCCTCACTCAGTGGGTTAAGGATCCAGCATTGCTGTGAGCTGTGGTGTAAGTCATAGATGAGTTTCAGATCCCACGTTGCTGTGGCTGTGGCCTAGGCCAGCAGCTATAGCTCTGATTTGACCCCTAGCTTGGGAATTTCCATATGCCCTGGGTGCAGCCCTAAAAAGCCAAAAGAAAAAAGAAAAAGAAAGAATAAATTCTAAACTCGACTCCCTGGTTGGAATATATATATATATAATATGTATATGACAGGAATGAAACAATTTCATTTTCATTCTTTTTTTTTTTTTTCACTTTTTAGGGCCGCATAAGCGGCATATGGAGGTTCCCAGGCTTGGGGTCCAGAGATACAGCTGCCAGCCACAGCCACAGCCACACAGATCCGAGCTACATCTGCGACCTACACCACAGCTCATGGTAATGCCGGATCCTTAACACACTGAGTGAAGCCAAGGATTGAACCTACAACCTCATGGTTCTTAGTTGGATTCGTTTCTGCTGTGCCATGACTGGAACTCTCTCTCTTTTTTTTTTTTTCCGGTCTTTTCTAGGGCCACACTCGCGGCATATGGAGGTTCCCGAGCTAGGGATCTAATTGGAGTTTTGGCTGCCGGCCTACGCCACAGCAACGCGGGATGTGAGCTGCGTCTGCAAACTACACCACAGTTCACAGCAATGCCGGATCCTTAACCCACTGAGCAAGGCCAGAGATCGAACCCGCAACCTCGTGGTTCCTAGTCAGATTCGTTAAACACTGAGCCACGACGGGAACTCCCCTACGTTATCTTTATTTGCATATATTACTTTTGTAATTTGAAACAAACAAAAAAAAACACAAAAGCTTGATTTCTTTAGATTCACTTGAACCCTAATTTAGTGGTCTCCCTGAAGGAAATTTCTCAATCAGACTTTCCTCTGTTCTTGACTAAACAGGGATTAATGGAGCATCTACTCTGTGCCAGGTACAGGAGAAGCAATTAGAGAGTTACAGACAGCTGTGCCCTTTAAAGATTTCAAAGTTTAGAGGAGGAGAGACACCAGAAAACAAGAAATTAAGAGTTACGTTTAGGGTGCTTGCACAATAAAAGAATGAACATAACCAACTTGGAGAAGAATGGAGGTGGACAAGAAAGGATTCCAGAGGAAGTAATAATCATTAGCAAGCAGGCTTTTCTTTTCCCTATTACTTTATTATTAAAAATTTCAGGAGTTCCCGGAGTTCCCGTCGTGGTGCAGTGGTTAACGAATCCGACTGGGAACCATGAGGTTGCGGGTTCAATCCCTGGCCTTGCTCAGTGGATTAAGGATCCGGCGTTGCCGTGAGCTGTGGTGTAGGTTGCAGACGTGGCTCGGATCCCGCGTTGCTGTGGCAAAGGCCGGCGGCTACAGCTCCTGTTAGACCCCTAGCCTGGGAACCTCCATATGCCGCAGGTGCGGCTCTAGATAAAGGCAAAAAGGCAAAAAGACAAAAAAAAAAAAAAAAAAATTTCAGGAGTTCCCATTGTGGCTCGGTGTTAATGAACCTGACTATTCTCCATTAGGGTTCAGTCCCTGGCCTTGCTCAATGGGTTAAGGATCCGGTGTTGTCATGAGCTATGGTGTAGGTCGCAGACACAGCCTGGATCCTATATTGCTGTAGCTGTGGCACAGGCTGGCAGCTATAGCTCCGATTCGACCCTGAGCCTGGGAACTTCTATGTGCCACAGGTGTGGTCCTAGAAAAGCAAAAAAAGAAAAAAAAGTTCAAACTGGAGTTTTCTCTGTGGGGCAGGGGCTGAGGATCCAGTGCTGTCTCTGGTGGTGCAGGTATGATCCCTGGCTGTGGGCAGTTAGTTGGGGATCCTGCGTTGCCGCAACTGCAGCTCAGATTCAGTCCCTAACCTGGAAACTTCCATGTGCCACCAGGGCGGCCCCCAAAAAAGATTTTTTTTGCAAACATACAGAAAAGTTGTTAACACCTGAAGACCCACCACCTAGATTCAGCAATTGTTAACATTTTACCATATTCACTTAATAAGTAATAAAAATAAATGCTAAACCATTGGAAACATTACCCCTAAATATTTAAGCACTTAATTCCTGAGAATGACATTTTCTTACGTAATCACAATGCCACGGTTAAACATAAAAATTAACATTAACCCCTTTTAATCATCTAATAGCTACTCTAAGTAAAAATCATCCCCCCAAAAAAGGAGCTCCCTGGCGGCTCAGTGAGTTAAGGATCCAACATTGTCACTGCTGTGGCTCTGGTTACTGCTGTTTGAGTTTGATTCCTGGCCTGGGAACTTCTGCATGCTGTGGGAGGGGCCAAAAAAAAAAAACCCAATTTCCCCAAAACATCTTTCCTGGACTGTTTTCTCCAACCCTGGATCCAGTCCAGGCTCATGTATTGCACATGACTGTAATGGTTAGTACTGTGAGAACTTGGTTCAGCTGGAGCTATGTTTGCCAGAATCCTGTTCCCCAGATGGTTTCAGGTTCAAATTAGTCAAAAGAGGAACGTGCGTGAGATTTGGAGGGCAGAAATGAAGCAGCAAGTATGGCTCTCTGAAGGTCATCGTGGTTAGATGTGACAGTTTCCAGCAGTGTTAATGATAAGCTCAGGCTTGTCCTTACTTTGCTCTCCTTAGTGTCCAGAAATTCTTGCCAATTGCTGACCCTGCTGACCACTAGTGGCCCCAGTCCCACCACCAGACACTGGCTGGTAGACAGGCAGAGGTGGCAGCTTCATGTGCTTTCCCATCACAGTTTCACATCAGCGAGACGTACTTGCTTCCCATACTGGTTACTCCTTTTCTGACCCTCTGTCAGCTCTGCTGGCCCTTCCCTTCACCAAGAGCTTCCAAAATTGTGTAAGCTCTAATTCCCATAGTCAATTCCTAATGCACAGTGGTTTAGCTTCCCTGATGGATACACTTATTGGTACTGGCTGTGGTCTCAGGGAAGCAGAATCTTAAGGATGGGAATCTGGAATTGGTTTTCTGATCTGATTAAATTTAAATGCAGTCATGATTGTTTACCACCTGTAAAGGCCAGTGGTAAAGGGGTCATTGGTATTCCATGACATTCGGGGGCAAAACTGTCACTTAAATTCTCGCCTGTAGTCGCTGTGGTTAATGTTTATAGAAGGTAAGCCTTTGAGTAACCAAGTATTTGCTGCTTTAGATTATTTTGGTACAAACAGGAGTGTAGTGAGCTTTGTTGGTTGCTTCTACAAAAGCTGGAGAGTTTGGAGAAAGAAAATAATGAGCTTAGGCCTTTAAATTTCTAGCTCCAGATCTGAAAAAGGGAACTAAAAAAACTCCTCTGACTGCCCTAAAAAGAAACTTTTATCTCTTGCAGCCTCAGGGGCAAGATTTATGATAACCAAACCCCCAAGTTCCACTTGCAGGGTACTGAATTTCAATAAATTGAATTCACAATCAAGTAAAGTCCCATGTTAAAAATAAGACACTGATTGGGAAGGAGTGAGACTTGGTCTTAAGATGAGGACATACGTGAGTGAAGCAAGTCAGAAGGAGAAAGACAAATACCATATGATATCACTTATATCTGGAATCTAATATACTGCACAAATGAACCTTTCTACAGAAAAGAAAATCACGGACTTGGAGAACAGACTTGTGGTTGCCAAGAGGGTGGGGGAGGGAGGGGGATGGTATGGGAGTCTGGGGTTAACAGTTGTAGACTATTGCCTCTGGGATGGAAAAGCAAGGAGATCCCGCTGTATAGCACCCGGTACCATGTCTAATCACTTGCAACAAATCCATATATGTATGTGTAACTGGGTCACTATGCTGTGCAGTTGGAAAATCAACAGAAATCTGTAAGCCAGCTATAATGGAAAAATTAAAAAAAAAAAAAGATGAGGACACATGGACAGATTTTATTGAAGATGAAGACCTTAAACTCTAAATTCTGCAACCCTCCTTCTGCAAGAAGCACCAACTTGGCTTCATGTGGAATGCAAAGGAGATCAGAGGTCTTTGCAGACTAGATTATGACAGAGACTGGAGAGCTGATAGAGCCCTGGAGCAGAGCAGTGAAGGTGTATTGCTGGCCCTGCTGACTAAAAGAAACCTGTCTCCTGTGGCCTTTTCTAAAAAGGTATAGAATAAAAAGCATTAGCCATAGCAACAGCAAACCAAGTGCCAGCAGCTGCAACTGAATCACCAAATTTTGGAAAAGCCATTGATTAGCTCCCCTTCCTAATGCACAGTCACCTTGGTAAAAGGTGCAGGTCCCTTTGAGGGAAAGGGTAGGACGAAGGTTTATAATTGGACATTTTGAAAACAGAGCAGGGTCCTTCCTCAAGTGCTCCCAGTCTTCCTTTCACTCCAGGGAGTCAGGGTTTATGAACAGCCTCCAATCTAAGAAGTGGTTGAAGGGCTCTTGCTCTGCTGTCAGAAGCTGACTTCTGTTCACCACAACTAGAGCTTTTCCACCCATACAAACCAAGTCAGATTTCAGTGGGCTGCTTGTCCATTTCTAACTGTGACCAGTTAGCTGATGCCAGACCCTATAGGCCAAACCATTTGAAACCTATCTTGGCTCTACTACCCATTACAGTAACTATACCAATTTCCCTGGTTACTAAATGCCTCTGCTTGGCTCCTGACACCCTGATATCCCATCACTCCACTATTTTTTTTTTTTTTTTTTTGCCTTAAGGCCATACCTGCAACACATGAAGGTTTCCAGGTTAGGGGTCAAAGCGGAGCTGTAGCCACTGGCCTATACCACAGCTACAGCAATGCCAGATCCGAGCCACATCTGGGACCTACACTACAGCTCACAGTAACGCCGGATCCTTTTTTTGTTTTTTGTTTTTTTTTTTGCAAACACTTAGCACAGTGAAACTCCTGGGTCAGGGATGGAACCTGCACCACAGCAGCAACCTGAGCCACTATACTGATAATGCTGTAGTCTTAACCCACTGTGCCACGAGGGAACTCCAGACTGCAAAAACTTTTATGACATAGTCTCAAGGTCACACCCTATCACTTCAATATACTGACCAATACCCTGTTGGTCACACAGGTCAGTACTTGGAATGTGGGTGGGGACTATCCAAGGCCATGAATCCCAGAAAGCAAGGATTATTGGGGGCCACCTTGGAAGCTGGCTCCCACAGTTATGAATACTATGAAAGTTCTTCTCTTTGTCCATTTTTTTTGAGATTTGGAGCTGTTTCAAAAATATGATTTTTTTAATGCTATATATACATGAATACTGTTATTATTAATACTATCAACTGAGAAGATCAATTCAGAAGACAAGGACCCTGGCATAAGTTCCTGCATCTGATGCCAGCTCAGGACGTGTCCTTGAGCATTTCTTTCTCCTTAACATCTTTGGGCCTTAACTCCCTGCTGGTAAAACGTGCCCCTTCCTCCTTCCCCCAAAGAGGTTGGCATAAGAGCTTTAATTTTTTTTTAACTGACCACTCACCCTAGAGCTCCTCATTTTACAAATGTGGAAACTAGTCTCTAGAGAAGTGAAAGGGTTTACCCATGGTCACACAGCTGGTTAGTGACAGGGTCAAAATTAGAGCCCCTGTCTCTTTAATCTCCAGTGTCTGCCCAACTATGACTCTGCCTTAGAAAAAAAGTGCTAGAGAAATTCTAAGAATCTCCACATTATTTATGACAATTCATAAAGTGAAGGCTAGCTACCGGCCTGGAGAAGTATCTCTACCACTGTGGTTCTTAAACTTTATAGCCTCAGGATCCCTTTACACTATTTACTGACGACCCTCAAAGAACTTTTGTTGAAGCAGATTATATCTGTTTATAAAATATTATTGTATTAGAAATTTAAATTAATAAAAGAGTTCCCGTCATGGCACAGCAGATATGAAACCGACTAGGAACCATGAGGTTACGAGTTTGATCCCTGACCTCGCTCAGTGGGTTAAGGATCTGGCGCTGCCGTGAGCTGTAGTGTAGGTCACAGACACGGCTTGGATTTGGCGTTGCTGTGGCTCTGGCTTAGGCCGGCAGTAACAGCTCTGATTAGACCCCTAGCCTGGGAACCTCCATATGCTGCAGGTGCGGCCCTAAAAAGACAAAAAATAATAATAATAAATGATGTTAAATGTTTATAATAGCTTTTAAAATAACAAACCTATTGGATGTTATATGGCTTGAAAAAAAAAATTTTTTTTTTGGTCTTTCATGGCGGCACCTGCGGCCTATGGAGGTTTCTAGGCTAGGGGCTGAATCGGAGCTGTAGCTGCCGGCCTACACCAGAGCCACAGCAACGGCAGATCCGAGCCGCATCTGTGACCTACACACAGCGCACGACAATGCCGGATACTTAACCCACTGAGCAAGGCCAGGGATCGAATCCGCAACCTCATGGTTCCTAGTTGGATTCATTTCTGCTGCGCCACAACGGGAACTCCAACTTTTAAAAAATTTTAATTTGTATTTATCTATTATTTATTTACTTGGCCACAGCATGCTGAAATTCCCAGGCCAGGGGTTGAACCTGTACCACAGAAGTGCCCAAGCCACAGCAGTGACAGCACAAGATCCTTAACCCATTAGGCAACCAGGAAACTCTTTTATTTATTATTATTGAAGTACCATTTACAGTGTTTTCTTAGTTTCAGGTATACAGCAAAGTGATTCACATATATATAGGCTTTACAGAAGGTCCTTGTTTATCTATTTTATAACATTTTTGTTAAAAAGAATGGTTTTGTTTTACACCTTTGCAAATCTCTTTGAAGTCTGGCTCACAGAAGACAGCTGGGTTCTCATAGCTGCTTCTGCATAGTCTATGGTAATATCACACGTCACATAGCCTCTGGGAAACTCCATGGTTCATTCATGATAGAATAAGAGGGAGGGAGTTCCTGTCGTGGCACAGCGGAAACAAATCTGACTAGGAACCATGAGGTTGTGGGTTCGATCCCTGGCCTTGCTCAGTGGGTTGAGGATCGGGTGTTGCTGTGAGCTGTGGTATAGGCCGCAGATGCGGCTCGGATCTGGCACTGTTGTGGTTCTGGCATAGGCTGGCAGCTACAGCTCCGATTAGACCCCTAGCCTGGGAACCTCCATATGCCACCGGTGTGGTCCTAAAAGGGCAAAAGACAAAAAAACTTAAAAAATAAATAAAATGAAAATCAGATATGCAGATGGCCAACAAGCACATGAAAAAATGCTCAACATCACTGATGATTAGAGAAATGCAAATCAAAACTGCTATGAGGTACCACCTCACACCAGTCAGAATGGCCATCATTAACAAGTCCACAAACAACAAATGCTGGAGCGGGTGTGGAGAAAAGGGAACCCTCCTGCACTGTTGGTGGGAATGTAAGCTGGTACAACCACTATGGACAACAGTATGGAGGTACCTCAGAAAACTATACATAGAACTACCATATGACCCAGCAATCCCACTCTTGGGCATATATCCAGACAAAACTTTCCTTGAAAAAGACACTTGCACACACATGTTCACTGCAGCACTATTCACAATAGCCAAGACATGGAAACAAACCAAATGTCCATTGACAGATGACTGGATTAGGAAGATGTGGTATATATACACAATGGAATACTATTCACTACAGCCCTAGAAAAGGCAAAAAAACAAACAAACAAACAAAAAAAAACAGTTGTAGACTACTGCCTTTGGGATGAAAAAGCAAGGAGATCCTGCTGTATAGCACCAGGAACTATGTCTAATCACTTGTGACAAATATGTGTAACCAGGTCACCATGCTGTGCAGTTGGAAAATTGACAGAAATCTGTAAACCAGCTATAATGGGGAAAAAAAAAATAAGAGAGATAGAGACATCTCAGCTTTTTTTTTCCTTTTTTGGCTCTACCCGAGGTATGTGGAAGTTTCCAGTCCAGGGATCAAACCTGCACCACAGCAGAGACCAGAGCCACTGCAGTGACAACACCAGGTCCTTACTTGTCTGGGCTACAAGAGAACTCCCGTTTTAGCATTATTATGAAAATAATTTTAATTTCACAGACCCTCCGAAAGTGTCTCAGGGAAATCCAGGATTTTCAGACCAAATAGTGAGAACCCCTGTTGTCGTGCTATTCTTTCACTACAAAATGATTAATGCTCATCAGTTCTGCAGATGATACAAAGCTGGGAAGGGATTATTATAAAAGGTGACAAAAAAAATATTTATATTATTTCAGCAGCTGTGAATCAAACAAAATTAAAAGTGAAATGTTCTGCACTTACATTTTGCTTTCCTTTGATCAGTTACACCTGTACAAGAAGCATAGGCTGTGAAGAACTGGCCTGACAGCAGTGGATTGGGTCACTGCAGAGGTGCAGGTTCGATCCCTGGCCTGGCACAGTAGGTTAAAGGATCCCACATTGCTGCAGCCACGGCGTAGCCCACATCTGCAGCTCAGATACAATCCCTGGCCCAGGAACTTCCACATGCTGTAGGCACAGCTGGGGGAAAAAAAAAAAAAAAAAACTGAATCTACAACCAAAGTTCTCCTGAGTGCTACAGGCTTTCACAGCCAGAACAGGACCTCCCTCCACTGGAGCCACGGGTCTCCACTACAGTGTCCAGCCTCTGGTCTGCATCCAGGGGGCAGCCCTGCCCAGGGTGCGGTTCCAAGCTGCTCGAGGGACGCTTTCAGATTTCCTGAAAGTCTGCAACTAGATATCACCAGACTAGGTGAAGTAAGGCAGAAAGAGAAAGACAAATACCATATGATATCACTTATATGTGGAATCTAAAATATGGCACAAATTGGAGTTCCCTGGTGGCACAACAGGTTAAGGAGTAGCTGCTGTCACCACTAAGGCTCAGGATTGCAACTGTGCAATAGGTTTGATCCCTAACCCCGAACTTCTGCATGCCAGAGGCACAGCCAAAAATTTAAAATATGACACAAATGAACCTATCTACAAAACAGAAACCAACTCACGGACATAGAGAACAGACCTGTGGTTGCCAAGTGGGTAGAGGAATGAGGGAGGATGAATTGGACGTTTGGGGTTAGTAGATGCAGACGATTTTTTTTTATTTTTTGGCTTTTCTAGGGCTGCACCTGTGGCATATGGAGGTTCCCAGGCTAGGGGTCTAATCAGAGCTACAGCTGGTGGCCTAAGCCAAAGCCACAGCAACACAGGATCTGAGCCGCATTAGCAACCTACACCACAGCTCATGGCAAGGCTGGATCCTTAACTCGCTGAGCGAGGCCAGGGATGGAACCCACAACCTCATGGTTCCTAGTCCGATTCGTTAACCACTGAGCCATGATGGGAACTCCAGTAGATGCAAACTATCGCACATAGAACAGATAAGCAATGAAGTCCTAATGTATAGCACCAGGACCTATATTTAATATCCTGAGATAACCATAATGGAAAAGAATATCAAGAAGAATGTATATATGTATATAACTGAGCCACTTCGCTGTAGAACAGAAATTAACCCAACATTATAAATTAATAGACTTCAATTAAAAAATAAATTAGGGCCTTATGGACAATGATGGCAGAATAGAAGGACTGGAGCTCAACTTCTCTCCTAAAAACAACAAAATTACAACAAAATGCCGAGAAACCTTCAACCAGACGGACTAGAAACTTTCAAAAAGATATTCTACTCCAGAAGACAAAAAGGAGACACATCAGGAGATAGGAAGAGTGATTATGCAATATAAGTAATCTGATACCTCCCGGGTAGGAAGCCCCACAGACTGGAAAGTAACTGTATCATAGAGACTCAGCTACAGGACTGAGAGTTCTGAGCCCCACGTCAAATCCCCACGCCTGGGGATCTGGCACAGGGAGAAAGAGCCCCTGGAGCATCTGGCATTGAAGGCCAGTGGGGCTTGTGTGCAGGAGCTCCAAAAGACTGGGGGAAACAGAGACCGCATTCTTGAAAGGCACACACAGACTTTCAGGTGCACTGGGTCCCAGGGCAAAGCAAAGTCTCCATAGGAATCCAGGTGGAATCTGACTGCAATTCTTGGGAGGATCTCCTGGGAGAACAGGGGTGACTGTGGCTTGTTGTGGGGGAAGAGCATTGGAGCTGAAGCTCTCGGGAATATTCATCAGCCTGCATTTCTCTGAAGGTGGCCATTTTTGGGAAAATCTGGTCCCTCCCATCAGCACTGAGAAACCCCAAGCCAAACAATAATCCAGGTGGAATCACAGTCCCACCCATAAGTAAACAGGCTGCCTAAAGACCCCTCAGGCACACAGCCAGCCTCTAATCTCATCCAGAGACAAAGCCCCATCCATCAGAGGGAGAGGAATCAACCCCACCTACCAGTGAGCAGGCATCACTCCCTCCCATCAGGAAGCCTACACCAAGCCCCCTCCATACCAACTTTAGCCACAGGGGAGGCAAACACCTGAACTAAGAGAGGCTACAACTCTATTG
>PVHT021183652.1:255734-303232 GCA_004024745.2 Catagonus wagneri
ACTAAAAGACACAACGAACCTTCTTACAGAACAGACAATGACTCACAGACTTTGGAAAACCTTGGTTTTTCAAATAAGACAATCTGGGGGGGTGGGGGGATGCACTGGGGGTTTGGGATACAAAATCTGTAAAATTGACTTGTGATGATTTATGTACACCTATAATTGAAATAAAATCCATTAAGAGGAAAAAAAAAAATAGGTCTTTTGTGAGCTCTATAGGCTCCGAATAATTCCCAGGTGGGTGAATCAGGTATGTAGCCAGCTTGGAAACCACTGTGCTGATCCAATCCCCTACTGAATAGGAAACTGGAAAGGGAAGCAACTTGCTGACAGCCACACAAAACCATTCCCATGGAACTACCTTAAGACCTGAACTTCAGGAAGTCAGGAACCAAGTCCAACCACAGGCTTTCTGACCAGGAAGGGGGAAGGGATGGGTGGCAGGGACTGAAGCTGCCTTGGCATCTAGACCTGCATCTCATTTTTCCAAGCACAGTGACAAGTCAGAAAAGGCTTCTGTGTGAGTAGGAAAGGCAGTTTAAGGGCTGTAATTTGAGAGACACAGAAGGCTTTCTCCCCATCTCCTAAAAGATTCTGCAGGTCACATGGGAGAGTGATTAAATAAGCAGAGATCCCTCAAAGTACAGAGGCAGTGAGAGAGTTCCTACCCCTGCTCTGCCACCAGCATTAGCAATTACTTAGCCTAAGACTGTTTCCCCACCTGTAACTTGTGATCATTAGCAGAACCCACCTGTATAACCTACAGGTTAAATGTATAGTACTTGGAACCAGACTGGCTGATTCAAACCCCAGTTCTGCTGTTTATTGCCTTTGTGACTTTTGGCAAGTTGTTTGACCTCTTTATGCCTGAATTTCATCACTTGTAAAATGATGACAATAATAGTAATTTCCTCAGAAAGTTCTTATGAGGACTAAGTGAATGTCTTTCCCTAAACTCTGAACTTTGTGCCTTAGGCCACAATCCTTCATCTCCTCTGTGCCTACACTCACTTAGCTTTAAACACCACCTGACTTGTTCCAAATTTACATCTTGAGCTTCTTCATCTCATCTAATCTCTACATTTGAATATCCAATTGCTTGATGGGCAAGTCCTCTCGGATGTCTAATAGATATCGTAAACCCAACAAACTGCAAAGTAACATGGCCCAACTCCCTCCCTAAACCTACTCTGTCCAAGGTTTTCTCTATCTTAGTTAATGGCAATTCTATCCTCCTAACTGCTCAGGCCAAAGTCCTTAGAGTCATCCATTAGCAAATGATGTTGGCCCCACCTTCAAAATACACCTGGAACCTGATCACTTCTCTTCAAGTTCATTTTAACCATACTGGTTCATGTCACCATCACCTCTTACCTGCACTGGTAAAATAGCTTTTTGGTTTCCCTGCTTCCATTTTTAGTCCCCTCTAGTCCATTCGTAATGCAGCCTCCAGAGTGAACCTATGTTAATCGCCCCAAACCCTCCAGTACTTCCCATTTTAGTATATGTGCTGCCGAAGCAAACACCAGTTCTTCCCATTTTAGAGTAAAATCCAAAATCTTAACAGGGTCTCTGAGGCCTTATACAATCTGGTACCACCATCTCTGCTGTCATCTTTACACAACACTTTGCCCACTTTGCTGTAGTAAGACTGGCATTCCCACACCTCAAAATCTTTGTGCTTGCTAGCAGAGGCCTGGAACATTTTTATCCCAATTTATCTCCTTGGCTCACTCTTGTAACCTTCATATCTTCACCCAAAGAACCCCTTCTAAATGTTAGGTATTTCCTGATACTCCAGCCCTCCTTGTTCTCCTTTCCTGCTTTACCTTTTTTAATAGCATATATACCCTTCTTATATACTATTTTATCTGATATGCCATCTAATTTTCTTATTTATTTTGCTTATTATTTGTCTTTTCCCTTTAGAAAGGAAGCTCTGTGAAGACTGTAGGACACAGATCTTTGTTTTTCTCACTGCTACATCCTTGGAGCCTAGAACAAAACCTGGCATACAGTACACTCCTAATAATAATTGTTGAATGATTTAATTAATATTTATTCACTCTACTCTTTTACCATTTTGGAAACCCAGTCGGGGAAAGAACAATTTTAAGCATTGACATTTCATGCTAAAACCTTCCAAACAATGTTTGAGGACGTGCTAAATGAAAAGGCAGGCTACAAAATCACACAGATATTATGACTACAAATTTCCAAGATGTGTATGAGAAAAAAAATGGTGCACAAAAGTTGCATTAGTTCTCGCTGTAACATAATGATGGATTTTTCCTGCTATTTTCCAAATACATGCTATGTTGCCTCTAAAATAAAAGAATTTGACTTTATTTCCCATTTCAGTAATGGGAACAACATATCTTTTACAGAAAAATGAAGCAAAGCAATACCTTACCTTTTCTATGGTACCTGGAACAGGTTTGGAGAGACCGACACTTGCCGCTGTGGTTTTCCCTGGAGAGAAGGAACATTTTGTTTATGTTAATGAAAGGGCTTTTTTCTGTAACGTTTATATCATTTACAAAAACAACATTTTTACATTGTGTAACCAGACTTTTTAAAAAATAAGCCTAAGAGTTCCCTGGTGGCCTAACAGGTTAAGAATCCACTGCTGTGTCTCTGGTTTGATCCCTGGCCTGAGAATTTCCACATGCTCCGAGCACGGCTAAAAAGAAAAAAAAAAAGCCTCGAAGAAGCCTCTTTAGAAAAGGAGAGGCTCCACAAAGCAAAAAAATTCCCCTTCCTTCCCCTGCCAGGCTCCAGGGGGCTTCTCTTAAATACGAAGACTGGGGCTGGAGACAGACCTGGCGAGCACCCCTGCCCCCGGGACATGGCTCCAGGCGACACACCCCAAAGTCCTCGGGCGGTTTGGGGGCGGGAAGGTAAGAACACCGGCTCCCTTCTCCCCGCCTCCCGCAGGGCCGTAAAAACCTCCCTCAGGGACGCACAGCACAAGGAGGAAAGAAGCGGGGTCCACACAGAGTTAGTCTACCCCGAGAAAAAAGACTGGGGAGAGTCTGTGGCCTCCCCAAGGTAGACAGGAGGGAAGCGAGCGGAGCAACACCTTCAAGAGGATGCCCCAACGAGGACAGCACACAGACCGGCTCGAACGCTCAGGCCCAAGATGGCGGAACCCGACTTCCGGGGCTGGAGCCTCGTCACACCTCGTGGTGATTAACGCCCCGCCCTCCGGCGCCATGACAGTCCTAGGGCCGCCCGCGCGAGGCCGGGCGGCGGGCGGTGGCCCAGCTCCTGGAGATCTGCGCTCCTTGTCCGAAACAGTGGGAGTAATCCTCCCCTTGTGCGCCTATGAAATTACCCAGCGCACAGAAGCGAAACAGCCCGTGTTTCGGGGCCACTCTACTTCCTTTCTTTCATTTTTTTTCTTTTTGCTTTTTAGGCCCGCACCGTCGGCATACGGAAGTTCCCAGGCTAGGGGTCAAATCGGAGCTTCAGAGCTACAGATGCCGGCCAGAGCCACTGCGAAGCGAGATTTCCCAACCCACTGACCGAGGGCAGGGACTAAGTCCGCATCCTCATGGATACTAGTGGGATTCGTTTCTGCTGCCCCACAACGGCAACTCCAGGGCCACTCTACTTTCTGAGACCGACTGCATTCTGTCTATAAAATGTGTATTTATTTTAAATTTTATGGCTGCGCCCACAGCATGTGGAAGTTCCAGGCCAGGAATTGAATCTGAGCTGCACCCGCAGCTGCCGAAATGCCAGATCCTTTAACCACCGTGCTGGACCCGGGACTGAATCCATGCCTCTGCAGTAACCCAAGCCAATACAGTCGGATTCTTAACCCACTGCATGACAACAGGAACACCTGTGTATCTTTCCAACTAAATCCACTTCTTACCTATCACTTTCCCTCTCACTGAATTCCTTCTGTGCTGAGACATAAAGAACCTGAGCTTCATTAAGTCCTGAGACCAGGTGTGCAATTTCAATTAAAAGAGGTGGAGGAGGAGTTCCTGCTGTGGCTCAGCGGTAATGAACCTGACTAGTATCCATGAGGACGAGGGTTCAATCCCTGGCCCCACTCAGTGGGCTGAGGATCCAGCATTGCCATGAGCTGTGGTGTAGGTCGCAGATGAGGCTCAGATCTGTCATTGCTGTGGCTGTGGCATAAACCAGCAGCTGTAGCTCCGATTCAACCCCTAGCCTGGGAACTTCCATATGCCACAGATTCAGCCCTAAAAAGAAAAAAGAAAAAAAGAGAGAGAGAGAGAAAAGAAAAAAGACTGGGGGGAGTTCCCTGGTGCCTTAGTAGGTTAATAACCAACATTATCCCACTGTGGCAAGGGTTTGATCCCTGGCCCTGGAACTTCCATATGACATAAATGTGGCCAATAAATAAAGAAGGCAGTGGATTTGAGTCTCCGCCTATATGTTCAAGTCCCAGTCTCGGTTTTGGCTGGATTCAAGTCCCATCTGCAGTGTGATTGGGTTCGAGTCCCAAGCTGAGTTGCGCGGTTTCACGAGGGGCCTCTAACCATGAATTTCTGCAGCTCAGCGACCTCCGGGCAGCAGTGAGGCTGGTTTCTCTCCCGAGTGCACTCATGCATGCCACTCCCAGGGTGCTAGCCTCAGATGACAGAAAGGGGCCCTTCGTCTGCCTTTTGTGCTGCTGGTCCGAGAGTCTTCTATGACGTGTTCCAAACACTGATCTTCTCACAGAAGACGCTGAGTGCATGGAAGCTGTCAAAGCCACGTTTGGGCTCCTTCTACCCTGTGCCCAGGCCCTTCCCAGCCACTCTCTTTTCCCACCGCCCCGCCCAAGGAGCCTTCTCTTTGCAGCCGACTAGGGCTGAGCCTCCCGGTGAGTCCTATGGCCGTGTGGCCTCAGCCAATGCCCGTTTTCCAGGCACTGGGCTGGTTCATAAGGCTCAGTGATTTGTGGCTTTCTCTTCCCCACCCCAGGCCTGGCAAAGATAAAAAACTCTGTTTCGTTTCTGGGTCAGCTGTCAAGCGAAGGGTGATTACCCTCGTGGACAAGCTGAGCCTCTCTCCCACCTCTGCCTCTAACAGCCTCCCCTCAGTGTCTAGCCAGGGGCCCTGGAGGATCTTGAGGCTGGATCAAGCACCCAGAGGACAAGAATTCCTCTGCCTGAAGCACAGCAGTAACATTGACAGCTTATGTTCCTTTAGTTTCCCGGAGGATTCTAGATTCCAGAGGCTGCTGACTCAGTTACCATGCGTAGGTTCATCCATCATTCATCAGACCTCTGTGGACTGCTGACTCCACCCTGTGTGCCTGGCGCTGTGCTGGGGTACAATCTAGCAGGAAGAGTGTGCAGGTGTCTCTGCGACAAACAGGAGTAAGGCAAATGGCCACCCTGCCCCACCCCCTCTAAAAGAAGCGGCTAAAGAAATCAGTCTTATTTGGATAACTGGTCAACAATATTAGTGACCACTTACTGGGTTGGGTGTTTTTGTGTGTTAATCATATATTGATCTTCACAACAATCTTTTGAGGTAGGCGTTAGATCACTTACACATGAGGAAGACAGACTTTCCCAAGGTCACACAGCTACTGATGACTGAGATTCAAAGCCCACGTTCTTGCTCCTGACCTCACTGTGGTCCCAGGTTAACCACTGCAGGCCCAGTTCTCGGAAAGCCAACCCCCTAGGCCCTACCCAGCCTTCCCACCTCTCCTTCACTGGCCCCACTCTCATTCCCTCTTCATTCATTCATTCAGTGAGTTGTCAAAGATAATTACTGAACACCTTCCTAGGTGCAAAGGTCTTGGGGAGAGGGGAAAACGAATCATAGATGACTTGGTCACCAAAGGCTCTCACAGAGTACAGTTCGTAAATGGCTACAACGCCAGGTAGAAAAGTAACACATGTAAGTAAAGTGTTAGAACAAGTTCAAGGGTGGAAAAAAATTATTCCGATTTAGGAGAATCTTTGTGAAAGAGGGGAACTGAGACCTTGAGGATATTCAGGTTTTGGTCCAGCAGAGATGTGCAGGGAAGAACTGCTAAGATTCAAGAAACACCTCAAGCAAAAGGTGGAGGCAGGAAGAGGTGGAGAGAGAACGGAGGAAAACTATAGGAGTCTGTGTGTTTGGAAGAGGATGCACCTGAATGGGGAGCAGCAGGATGGAGGTTTAGAAATCGACAGTGGAGGGAGTTCCCTGGTGGCTCAGTGGGTTAAGGATCTGGTATTGTCACCGCTGTGGCACAGGTTGGATCCCTGGCCTGGGAACTTCCATATGCCATAGGCGCAGCCAAAAAAAAAAAAAAGAGAGAGAGAGAGAAAGAAAAAGGAAGAAATAGACAATAGACATTTTATAAATATTTGAAAAGAGTAGATCTGGGCCAGATTACAAGGACCAAAAATGCCAAGTTACAGAATCTGGTACTTGTTTCTTGCTAACAGGAGCCATTATGGGGATTTTTCAACAACCCCCTCTGGTGGGTAAGGCCAGGTGGCTGCTTTATCTTGGCCTCTCCAGGCCTCCTCTCCGGAGCTGGAACAACAGTATCAGCAGCCCTGTCCCCACTGCTGTGTCATCATTTACTCCCTTTCAAGTGTCTGGCCCACACCCAGCAGCCCCCACACTGCAGCCCAGAAGGCTTCCTTCCTGGGGCAGCAGAGCCAAGTCATTTGGAAACCTCTCTCTGATGAGCTCTGAGATCAAGGTGCTGATACGGCAGGTGGGCCTGCCTCACTGGGTCCCCAGTCGCAGAGGTGAATGCGGTGGTGAGTTTCGCTGGCCCATCATCTCTGTCTTGCGCCCAGCTCACTTTCACTGCCGGAGACGGAGATGGAGACGGTGTGGTGCGGACGCCTTTGCCGACGCCAGCTCCTAGGCCCGCTTCACCGTTTCCTGCCGCAGCCTTTCAAGATCGCTCTGTCCTGCCCACCCCACTCTGCCAGCCAGGTCCAGGGCCCTAACCTACCCTCTCACCGACCACAGCTCCTTGCTCCAGCCTCTGGGGGCATGGACATGGGGGAGGTGAACTTTTCACCACTTCATAGCTCCTCTAGAGCAAGCAGGCTAACTACCCCAACCGGGGGCAGAGCACTGGTTATGGAGTCAGAAGAACTGGCTGGGCTTCCTTTCCCACTGGATAAACTCATGCAATTCATGAGACTGGCTGAGCCTTGGTTTTCTCACAAATAAAAGAGGCTGGGGAGTTCCCGTTGTGGCGCAGCAGAAACAAATCCGACTCATATCCATGAGGATGTGGGTTCAATCCCTGGCCTCGCTCAGTGGATTAAGGATCCAGCCTTGCTGTGGCTGTGACACAGGCCGGCAGCTGCAGCTCCGATTTGACCGCTAGCCTGGGAACCTCCATGTGCTGCAGGTGCAGCCCTGAGGGAAAAAAAAAAACAAAAACAAAAAGAGACAGAAGCAGAGGCAGAGATCCAGAAGGAGGAAGGGAGGAAGAAGAAAGGGTAGAAAATATGTGTGTCACACACAGTAAGACTAAGGAAAGGAAATGTACCGTTCGGGAAACGTGTGTGTATGCGCACAAGCCAAAGACACAAGACGTGTTTCTTACCATGGGCCAGTGTCAAAGTGACTGGGTCACCCCGGTGTGCTGAAGGTTAACCAGGAGAGCTTAACTTCACCAATTAGTGCGGAAGCGGAGATGGAGGGAGGAGCCAGAGATGGGAGCCAGCTGGATCTGAGGGGGCATGACCTAATGGCCAGCTTGGGCCCCCAATCAGCTGTTGTTCTTGGGGGAAACTAGCTGTGGGTTGTGGTGCCAGTTGTGTGAGGTGCAATCAGTTGTTCAGAGAAGCCTCAGCTATGGCAGCATTTGTGCGGAGAGGCTGAGAGCCGTGCTGGCTGGACTGGGCTACGTCAGGCCAACGACCTCCATGGACCAATCCTCTGAAGCCTAGGGCAGTGGGTCCCAAAGTGTGGTTCCCGGACCAGCAGCATCGGCACTGCTTGGTCACTTGCTGGGAATCTGAATTATCGGGTCCCACCCTAGACCTCCAGAATCAGAAAACCTGCATGAGGGCCCAGCCATCTGTTGAACAAGCCCGCCAGGTGATTCTGAGACATACTGTTTGAGAACCACTTTCCTAGGGACACCCTGTTTGGCATTCATGTTTGATGTGTCTTGGAATATCTAGGCAGGGAGGTCTGGTCTAAACGCAGCCTTGTTGGAAAATAGAAACACCAGGCCTCCAGTCCAGGCCTTTGGATAGAAAACCTGGTGTTCTTTCCACGGTCCACATGGCACGTGCACACACAGGACTGACGTGTGAAGGAACTCAGGCTATATCCTCCTTCTGAGTGCCTTCCACAAGGCTGGACTCGGCCTTCACTGGGTCCAATGATACAGTACATTCATGTACGTTACTTTGAAAATGTTCTCAAGTTACATGTGAATATGAGGGTGCAGACTTGTGTACATGGGTCTCTTCTGCCTTCTCTGCTGGACAAAGGGCTCCCAGGGCAGGGCAGGGCCTGAGTCCCACCTCCCTTGATCTTCACCTTGCTCCTCTGGTGGCGCTCCACTGCACTCAGCGTGCAATCACACCTACTCAGCGTGCAAGCATACCTACTCAGCGTGCAAGCACACCTGACCCAGACACTTGACTACCGTCTCGAGCTGGCCCCACAGCCCACCTCGGGGTCGGTGGTTCCCAGACACGCTCTCGGCCCCTATAACCTTGAGACAACCTTGATGTGCCTACCCAGCACCTGCAGCTCACTTCCTCCCCGCAGGACTCCTACCTGTTACCTAATGAGAGAGGAGCTGTGCGTGGGTGCCGGCTCCGGCACTGAGAACCTTCACCACCCCACTTCCTGTGTTGATTTGTATTGTGCTTTTGGGTCACTGGTGCCTGAGTGAGATGTTAACACTCACAACTACTTCCCACTTCTGCCTGAAGCTCAGTTTCCACGTGTGTGATAATGTGATAAAAATACCTACCACGTAAAAACTGTTCAGAGAATGAAAGGAAGTGATGTGTGTGAGAGCTTAGCACAGTTCTTGGCACAAAGTAAGTGCCTGATAAACAGCCCATAAAGGGTTTAGGCAGAGTTTTCCCCTCAGAGAGCCAGGTAAGTGACTGTCATTTGCAAAACTGAATCTCTGAGAAAAGGTTGTGTGGGCTGGTGGCGAGACCCCCCATGGGTCTGGTGTCCACAGGGCTGGCTTCAGACTCTGACTCTGCCCTCTACTCTCTCTGAAACCAGGAGGGAGGAACTGAACCCCTGCTTCCTCACCTCCCCAAAACATAGCCACAGTGGTGCCAGTACCTCCTGCACAAGCTGTTGGCATCACCCATCACCCAAGGTTTTGAGGATTGAATAGAAATTAAGGTGAAATTGGAGTTCCCATCTTGGTGCAGCGGAAATGAATCTGACTAGGAGTTATGAGGCTGAATTCAATCCCTGGCCTCGCTCAGTGGGTTAAGGATCCAGCATTGCCATGAGCTGTGGTGTAGGTCACTGACATGCCTTGGATTTCGTGTTGCTGTGACTGTGGCGTAGGTTGGCAGCTGTAGCATCGATTGGACCCCTAGCCTGGGAACCTCCATATGCCGCAGGTGCGGCCCTAAAAATCAAAAAAAAAAAAAAAAAAGAAAAAAGAAAGAAATGTGAAATTAAGCACAAAGATTAAATACAATGAAATATAAAAATTAGGCAGTTTGTAGACTGGTAAATTCTGTGCAAATGTTATTGTTATTCTCCCAGCCCAGAGAGGCACCCAACACTTTCTCAGGCTGACTCGCTAGGTGGGAGCTCTGTTCTGAACAGTTGGAAAAGACCCAAAGAAAGAAGAAAACAAGATCTCTGTCCAGGTCCGAGAGAGCGAGCGCCCCAGGGTAAAGAAAGATCAGAGCGGAAGCCCCAGCCCAGCCCAGTCCCTGTATCCCAAACACCCTGCAGAACAACTTGATTTTTCTGTGGAATTGTAGAAAAATTAAAATAAGCTTGGAAATGAACTCCAAGACAAGTAATTGCATGTAGTATCTGAAATATAGAGAAATGATCCGTGAACTTTGAAGCAAATATTACTGAGAAAATCCACCCGAGCTGATACTAAGCTGCCATGTGTCTAAGGTGAACACAAGTCTGCTCTTGCCAGGGTTCATTTTTTCCCTTTTTTTGGCCTCTGCAAGGCGTATGGAGTTCCTGGGCCAGGGAACATATCCAAGCTGCAGTTGTGACCTACACCGCAGCTGCGGCAACACCAGATCCTTTAACCCCCCGTGTCAGGCCAGGGATCGAACCCGCATCCTAGCACAGCAGAAGTGCCACCTATCCTATTGCACCACAGTAGGAACTCTCCAGTGTTCACTTTGATGAGAAGCCTGGAAGATAACTCTGCCTCGGGTAGGCTGCCCATGGGGTGGGGACTGGGATCCCACAAGGAAGAAATACAAATAAGTTGCATGTTGAAATAGAACTTGGGCAGCCTTATCTGGAAGTGACCCCCTCATCTGATTGTCTCACACAGACAGAACCCCTGCCATCTCTTCTTTAAGTTCAGCGGGGGTGTTCTGTTGCAGCACAGCCAGTTAAGGATCAAACATTGTCACTGCGGTGGCCTGGGTTGCTGCTGTGTCACGGGTTCAGTTCCTGGCCTGGGAATTTCCACATGACTTGGGTGTGGCTAAAAAGCAAAAGTCAAGTCCCAGGCTAGGAACTGCCCTCTCTGTTCTGGGGGGCTTGCCCGGTTTAATGGGTCATCTTTTCTACCAGAGGCAATTAATTACTCTCTGAACCTTCTGAGGCAACCCGAGAACTCATACTTAGGAAGTATTTACCCACTTAGGGCCAATCCAGTTGACCATGAAAGGTCAATGCTGGTATGACAAGTGCCCTAGGAACCTACAGTGTGTCCCAGCACCTGCAGAGACATGAAGGGGCATCTGAACAGGTCCACAGTGGAAGAAGCACCAGGAAGTTGAGGGACTGGAAAGGAGTTCAGGTGACAGTCACAGGTTTCTCTTCTCTGTGACGCCCAGGTCAGCCACCGAGAAGCCAGCAGATGCCTCGCTGCCCGGAGCACCATAGCTGCAACCACAGCCATAGCCTGCTGCCCACCCGAGCCTCCTCCCCAACCCCTCTCTGCACCTGCAACACACCAAGGTGAATGGAAAACCGTGGGAAGAGTAAGAGAGGAGAAGGCCCCACAAGAGCAATTCCTCCAATGCCTACTGCAACCTCCTCCTCCTTCCTTCTGCTCTGCCCCCCAACATCATTGTCACCACCACCACCATAACCACACCCCCCACATTTTGAGTAATTCTTTCCACATGTTTTTTCATTCATTCCTCGTAGTTTCCCACGCCCCCTACCTTGCCCCCTCGCCTCCAGGCACATCAGGTCACTCTATCCAAACCTCCATTGTTCAGCTCACGTCCTCCTTCTTCCGTGAAACTTTCCCTGACCTTTGAGAATAGTAGGTCTCTAATGGCATGAAGCAGGGTTCTGTTTTTGGCACTGTTCTGTCAATGCTTTCCAGCGGGACTTGGGTAGACCCAAGGAGAGCAGACTTATCTAAGTTGGCATCACATCAGCAGAGGACCGAATCAGGATTTCACAACTTTTCCTTGATAGGCTGAGGTGACAGGCTAGAACCATCAAAATGAAATTTTGTTAGGCCTGCTGTCAGGGAGAATGGGACCCCTCAGGAAAGATCATTTTCTTTTGTTGTTGTCGTCTAGAGTATATTTCACAATCTCAGCCACCCTGATGATATTCTTATGGGTTTACACCAGTCTTGCATGTTTATCCCTGAATAGGTAGCTCTTCCATCTTCTCTTGTAGAATTTACTGTGCAATCACTTTAGTACCTTTATTTTTATTTTTTTGCTTTTTAGGGCCGCACCCGCAGCGTATGGAAGTTCCCAGGCTAGGGGTCGAATCGGAGCTACAGCTGCCGGCCTACACCACAGCCACAGCAACGCAGGATCATTATCCCACCGAGCAACGCCAGGGATGAACACGCAACCTCATGGTCCCTAGTCAGATTTGTTTCCACTGCACCACGACAGGAACTCCCAGGAAAGACCATTTTCATTGTAGTTTTATAAGGATGGAACCTCGAACAAGGAAACTTTTATCTTCCTCTATTTTGTCCTACTCAGATTATTTGTAGACCGTTAACTGAAATCACCCAGAGGTCAAAAGAACAGGCTGATGAAATCTTCCTGCGTGGATACATGACGTCTTGGAAGGAGCAAGCTCCTCGGTCTTGGTGGTGTTTGACTAATACTGGGTGACTATCTGATGAGGCTGTAGCAACAAGAATGCAAGCAACAAGAATCTTGCATTTGCTGGGGTTGGGGGAGGAGGAAGGAGGATGGAAGGGTTTATCTTCCAAGTTCCCTTCCAATTCCAACATGACTCTGTATGCTATAATGCTTTTTGATCAATGTTTTTATAGCAACAGAAACTCAGTTTTATATATATATATATATATCAGTGGGTTGGAGGGGCAGGGATGTGGGGTGGGTGGAGCTGGAAGAATGGAGAGTACGCAGGAAACACCCAGGCAGCTTCCTCCTGAAGGTTTCAGGACCCAAAGTGCAAAGAGGAGCTCTGGCCCCTTGCCCCGAAATTCTTCCTCCTGGACAGCTGTTGCTAAAGGCAGAGAATGGAAAGAAAGTTCTCACTAGGAAAAAAACGAGGCTGAAAACCCTTCAAGTTGTTGAAACCCAAGAAAGATGTACGTGTTAGGGGTGAAGTGAGACGGGAAAAGGGGAAGACGGCTATGGAGGAAAAAGAGAGGAGGACACTAGAAAAGGCAGGATCCCAGCGACTGGAATCTGGCTGGACTTGGAGGAGGAGGTGGGGCAGAGGAAGAGCGCCTCACGTGTGGGCGCCTTTGCGTGTGCGGTCACGGTTTCTGCGCCCGTGTGGACCCCTCCTGGAAGAAAAAGCACAGAGATGAGATTTGGAGGGGAAGTTGATCGATATCTACAAAGGAGCTTCTTAAAGGTAAGATCCCACAGACAGGGCAGAGCGGAGGGAAAGGAAAAGGGTTCCAGGAGCCTGCAGGAGCGGCAGCCTGGTGCGGGAGAGGAAACACTGAATGTGGAATCAGGAGGCTTGAGTTCAAATCCTGGCTCTGCCGCTGCTTGGCTGTGGGTGCCTCTCCCCCTCCAGGCCTCAGGGTCCTCCCATGTAAAAGGCTATTTTAGCCAGGTAGTCTATGACGTTAATAATCTACTTGCCCAGTTAGTTTAGAGCTAGAACATCATGATTCTTTTCAGTCAGAAAATGACTCTTCAGTGACTATACTTTTGCACTTGGTGATTTGTGTAATTTCATTTCTGTCTTCCAGTAATCCTTCAGTGTCGTTCCCTTTGAAAACTCCTAACCTGTCTCCTCTGAACTTGAGCTGGAAAGGAAAGGGGTTTGGCGCCTGTCTGGGCAAAAGGTTGGAGGCAAGCACGGTGCCCCAGTCTGCCTGGAACTGAGGGGCTTCCCGGGACAAGGGACTTTCAGTCCTGGGCACACTGGATGCTGGGTCGCTCTAGTGGTGAAAAAGATGAAGATCTGGAGGCAGCTTGGAAGAGAGGGCCTGGGAGAGCTGGCCTCCCCTTCCCTTTCTAGGTGGAGTCCCCTCAAAGTCCCCTACCCCTGCAGCGGTTTTGATTGCAAGGTGCACCTCACTGTCAGGAGGCTGGCGGAGAGACAGGGAGGAGAAGTGAAGGGGAGCCTGCAAACCCGTCACAAGCCCCGACTGAGACAACTACTGCCAGCAAAGAAGACGAAATGCTTGACTAGCATTGATGCTGCGGGGATTTTCCCTTTTTCTTCAAGAAAAAAAAAAAAACAGAAAAGACCCAGTGGAAAAAAAAAGTGATGAGTTGTGAGACAGGCCCCTGGTCCTGCGCAGCCCCAGGAGACAGCACGCAGTTCATTTGCTTAAATTTGCAGCTGACGGCCGCCCCCTCTCTATAGGACCAGGCAGGGAAGCTCTCGCACTGGCCAGACCGCTGGCGGATAGCTACAAACCATGAACTACCCACTAACCCTGGACATGGAATTCGCGAACTACAACCTGGAGAACCTGGTGAGTGGGGCAGATAGCTCGTGGTCGCCCAGGCTGGGCCCTACTTGGAACTGTAACTATGCTGTGCCCAGGGCCCAAGGCGGAGGGGATGGCTGTCGAGTCCCCTCCCGCTGTGGATGGGCAGAGTCTGGACAGGGCCCTGGGTGCTTGCCTTATAAAGTCAGATTTCTCATCCCATGAAGGAAGCAGACAAGTAGAGCCGTTGTCTTAGATAGACACCCTTTAGAGAGGGGTGGGGTGATGGCTCGGGTCGGACACCCTCCCTGACCTGCTCTGTGTCCTAGAACAAGCCACTTGACCCTCTGCCTCTTCTCTTAGAGCTGGAATAGGGAGGAGACAGGAAAGCACTTTAGAGCTTTTCATAACATCAGGAGACTGGCTTTGCTAGTCGCCCAATATATATTTATTCACCTCTTGCTTTATGAGTCAGTCACTGCGCCATGACATTCTAACTTGGATAGAGAAGCTGAGAGCCTGGTCTTGGCCCTCAAACAGCTGATGGGCTAGCCAAGAGGAAAAAATAGACTTAATCTTGGACAATGACTGAACAGTGATCATGTGCTGAAAGTGCGGGACCAGGTGGGCAGCAAGGGAGAGGAGCCCACGGGCTGGGGTCAGGAGGCAGGGGAGCCAGGCTGGTATCCGGTTGGTGGAAGAACTGTGTTTGTCCTAGAAGGGTCCTAGAGCATATTGTGACCTCCCTCAGGGGACTGGGCTTTCTAGAGACAAGGTTTTCTTGGGGGGCTAAGAAAATGGTCCCCGGCATCATTCTCTGCCACCCATCCAAGGCTTTCCTGTGAAGCAGAGTAGCACAGCCGGCTTGGTTGTCACTGGGTCCCTAAAAGGTATATATGGAGAAACCAAATCAACCAGAGAGCTGAGGGTCCTGTGTGAGGGCAGCAGAGTACAGTATGTAAGAATCTTTTGGAAACTTCTCTGTGGTCCTTTTTCCTTTTCCCCCACGGCCAAGAGTACCTCCAAACACAAGGATATAGGTATCTCCTACACCCAGCAGCTCTCCGGACCCTAACCTCACCCTCTGGTCTCTGACTCCCTGGCTGGAGTCTACACTGTAATTTCACCAACCGTGTTCCCAGACTTGCTTGGATCTCACTTGCCAAGATCCCAAGGCTGGGAAGCATAAGTAGAGCATGCGGAGGTGGGAGGCAAAGCAAATTACCCAAAGTCTGGCCTCTCAGATCCAATCCCCCGATAGAAGCCGAGTCAGAGCCATCAGTCTGATCAGACCTGCTGCCTGATTTGTGGGACCCAAAGCAAAACGAACATGCAGGTTCCCTATTAAAAATCTCAAGAGCGCAACAGCAGAGCACCAGACCAAGCACCAGGCGCTTCGAAGTGGAGGGCGCTCGGTGATGTGCAGGTCGCGCTCACGGAGACCTGGCCCTGAGTCTAATCGGACTAAAGCCGCACAGCCTGACAAGGCATTGTGCTCCCAGCCTGGCCCCCAGTCCTGGCCCCTGGCCTCACCTGACTAGGTTACTGGGTGCCTTCCCCTGCCCGCGGCTTCAAGCTGACCGCGAGCCCTGACCCAGTTGGCTCTCACAGTAACCAACTCGAGACCTGGCCGGTTCTGGATTCTGAGAAACCTCAAGAGTTCCCCTAACTGCACGCCTCACTCCACTCTGTGACCTAGTAGAGACAGGCAGCGGGGGCCGGCAGGGGGCAGGGGGACAGCGGGCCACGTCCCATATACCAGGGAAAACCTGAGGCCAGGGGCAGCGTCACGGTGACTCACTTCATGCCGTGCTTGAATGAGTGGTCCTGGGGCAGGCGCCCGTGAGCCGGCACCCCCGCCGTCAGGGTCTGGCCGGGAACCAGGAGACCCAGGACCAGCAGGGGCCTGGAGCTCCTCTTCGGCCAGCTCCCCGTGCCTCACCCCGCCTTCACTCCCCTCCTGTACACTGTCTCTCCAGGGCTGTTGCCTCCTCAGTACAGACCCTCTCCCTCCACCGCACCCACTCGCGACTGGCCCTCGGGCAGTTCTGACAGTCTCCCCGCCAGCATCTCAGAGCGCGGGGCCCGGGGATGGCCGGGCAGCAGAAGATCTCGTGACGCATGGACTGATTTGCGCTGTTCTGCTGAGGGTCTCAGCTCACCCTTTCTCTCCGGAATTAGTCTCTCTTCCATTCCTTTCGCTTCCTATCCTCCTCTCCCTCCTTGTCCAAACCACATAGAAATTCACTTTCCTAGAATGCTGGGTTCGAGACACCAACATTGGGTTAAGAACTGGGGGGTTCTGGGCCATAAGCCACGTGTGGGGTATCCTGTCTCCCCTCCTCCTCTTGCATTCTAAGAGCAGCGGTTTTGAATGTCCATTCGCTTGAGGAGGGTTGCTCATCTCCATCAACAGGGGATCAAAAGAACAAAAATCTAGATGGTCAGGTACCAGAAACAAGGAGCCGGGTCCCTGAATTGGCATGCCAGGGAGCCTTCCTGCTGAGAAGGCTGGAAAAGCCTCTGTGCTCAGGAACCTGGGTGTGAAAGCGTGGAACTAGGGCCCAGGACCCCTGCAGGGGCCGAGCCTAACCTATACCTCCAGCCGCACCCTGCACCCCAGCCAGGAGGGGAAGCTGCTAGAGCAGGGCGAAGCTGGTCCAGCCCCAAGGCCTGGCTTCCCCTGACCCCTCCCCAGGGATGACCCCCACGAACTATGACTTCAGTGTGATCAGAGCATCACAGGCTGCCAAGGCCATTCACATGTGCCGTCCCCTTTCATCAAGGAGGTCTGCAGAAGAGGAACCAAAACCGGCTCAGGCTGTTTCTGGGGTTTACCCTGGGGGAGGGGAGGATCACCCCCTCCCAAAGCAGATCAAAAGTCCCAGAGGAACCCCGGTGGAAGGGGCCCCGGCGGGGGGCGGGTCGCAAGAGTCAGAGATGAGGGAGAGACCCAGGGTTGGCCTGGGGAGCGCAGCTGCTGGGGCGAATCTGGGCTTGGGCACAGAGAACACAGGCTCCCTCGGGAATTCTTGCCCTCAGTGAGGACTCAGTCTGTGGCCAGTCCACTCCTCTGGCAGAGTGGCAGAAAAAGTGGCTGCGGGTATGGCACTGAGGGTCAGGACACAAGAATGAGCCTTCTTTCAGGAAGGATGGGACAAAATTCTTCAAATCAGTAGTGATCCACGCGACGATTTCAAGAACTGGCTGTACATCTGTCCCTTGGACTTTATGCTCTGTCCCCCAAATCCAAATACATTTGGGGTACCGAGCGGGGAACCCCTTAAACCTAAAGACTCAGTCAGAGGTAGGGGTAGTTAAAGTCTCCCTTCAGAATCACACCCAGAGTAGAACCATGTTCCTAACAGCCAAGACCCTTGCGTGGAGATGGAAGAGGAGCGTGGAGATGGAAGAGGAGCGTGGAGATGGAAGAGGAGCGTGGTGGGCTCGCTCTTGAAGGTTGGGGCTGGGGAAAGGGGGAGACGTGAAGCCAGAGTCTGAGGCGGTCTTGAGGGAGTGCGGGACTTCTAAAGGAAGAGTGAGAGTACTCGCTGTGGCACAATGGGTTAACAATCTGGCTGCAGCGGCTCGGGTCACCAGGGAGGCACGGTTTCGATTCCTAGCCCAGCACCTGGGTTAAGGATCTGGGTTAAAGATCTGACCTTGCCGCAGTGCCACAGCTGCGGCGTTAAGGTTGCAGCTGTCACTGGGATTCGATCCCTGGCATGGCAGTGTCCATATCTTCCATATGCCATGGATATGGGGGGGAAAAATGTAAAGGAAGAACAGGGCACGGAAGACAGACCTCTGCTCTCCTCCCTCAGCCCAGTCTCCTTCCTCTCGACCCCCTCGCCCTTCAAGCCACTGAAAGCTGGAATGAGAGGCACCCAGGCTGGCCCCACGCACAGATCCTGACCCTGGGCTGGGACTATCCAGCCAGGGACATAAAAGGAGTTGGAGCCAGTGTGTGCTCTCTACAGCCAGAGCGATGGCCCGTGTCTGTGCAGACGCCTCCCGCAGCCAGTATGACTCAGGCCTCTGGAGCCCCAGGGTTCGGCCTGGATGAGCTAAGCGCTCGGCAGCCCTGCCCCCCTGCTGCGGGCTGAGAAGCAAGGTCAGGCGGGGCCATTCCTGCAGGACGGACAGCCTGGGGAAGCAGACCGCTCCCACCCAAGTGCTGAGCTAGATGGAGATGAGGCTGAGAACCAGCTCAGCCCCGGGCAGGACGTGACAGCCTGAGAGTCAGAGCCTCTGGGGGTGTGAGCAAGGAGCATCTGAGGGCAGGGCCCAGCCTCCTTTCCAGGGCAGGAATTCCTTCCCACACACTTGGCCTCGAGCATCCCCCTTCCTCCCAAGGGCCCCAACCTATTGTTGGACTGTTCTGCCTGTTAGAAGGCTCTTTCTCATTTGACTTTAACACCCCCATCTATACCTCTGCGCATTCCTCCTGGTCTTGGCCTCTAGGCCCTCACGCAATAAGCCCGTCCTGCCCTCTCACCGCGGGGGCTCCTCCGGGTCCTCGAGGATGCCAGCTCTCCTGGACTCAAGGCTTCTCTTCCCTGGACCCCGCCGCCCACGACCTGAAGAATTCCTCCCGGGGTGGGGATTTCCAGGCCCCTTAACAACTGGTCACCCTTATCCAAACCCAACAAATTGGGTTGGTGGCAGCTGCCCACCTACGGGTTTCTGTTCACCTAGACAAGGTAACTGAGCCCTGTTGGCAGCCACCGCACCCTGTTGACTCATCTGAAGCTTGCAGTCAACAAAGTCTTGGGTTTTTTCTCATCAACTGTTCAGTCAGGTCTTCCCTTACCTGTCCCTGGAGAGTTGAAGTCTTAAACTCGAGTCTAGGCTCTAGATTCTTCTTTTTCTTTTTTTTTGTGTGTGTCTTTTTAGGGCTGCACCTGCAGCATATGGAGTTTCCCAGGCTAGGGGTCAAATTGGAGCTACAGCTGCTGGCCTACATCACAGGCACAGCAACGTGGGATCCGAGCCACATCTGTGACCTACACCACAGCTCACGGCAACGCCGGATCCTTAACCCACTGAGCGAGGCCAGGGATCAAACCCACAACCTCATGGTTCCTAGTCGGATTGATTTCTGCTGCGCCACAACAGGACTCCTAGATTTTTCTTTATCAATTCCGTCTGGTCTGTTTGGGCCTGTAGTTCCAGGTCATGGAGAACTCTGCCTTGTCCGATAGCATCATCCAAGGCAGGGCTGAGAGTATAAAAGAGAAGAGGATCCAGGACAGACCCCTGAAGTGTGTCCTACACACTCCCTGCCCCACCTGCCGGCACGGAGCCCCAGCCAGCAAACTGCTCAGGCTCACAGCGGGCAGTGCAGGATGGCAAGGCAGCCTGTTATTTGGAGAAGTCAATGGGCCTGGAGACCTTAATTATCCAGGGAGGAGCCTGGAGCCTAGAGTGGCTCCAGGAAGGAGAGAGGGGAGGGGCAGAGGGGGCAGGGATGGAAGGAAGGGTAACCTTTGCCCTCCTGAGCACTTTGAGCTCTTCCCCCATCCTCCCTTCAGCTGGCACCTCCATACCAGGACAGAGAATGTTCTAGCCCCTACTCCTGCCCCCTCCCCCAGGCTCACAGCAATTTTCTACCTAGATTCCTGGCTCCGTGCTCAGCTTCACACCAATCACTGTGTTTCCTTGCCTTCTTTGAGGCCTGGGTCCCTGGCCTCTGTTGGGCTGCTGTCCACCGGGTACCTGTTTGTGCCGTCACAGCCCCACCTGGCCCGTGTCTTAGTCTATACAGGGTGCGTGCTGCCGTCAGAGTGCGTGTGTGCCCGAGGGCCTTGGGTTCCGGCAGCTTCTCATATCAAAGGATGAGCAAGGGCTTGGCCAGGTGGCCCACACTCTGCTCCCTCTGGGCGTGGGTCTCGTAGGGCCCCCTTCGGCGCCCCACTCCCCACGGCGTCCAGAATTCCCGAAGCCGGACTTCCGCTGGGCCAGAGCTGACCTTGCACGATTAACTCAGTCCATGATTTGGGGAAGGGGGGGGGGGGGGGTCCCCTGGGTGTGGGAAGTGGCTTTAACACGTGCCGCTCCCGAGCCCCCAAAACGTCTGTTTGACACCTCCCGCTGAGACGTGCCGCCACCCCTCAGCCCTCCTCAAACCTGCTTCCTCCCCAGCGCTCTGCCAAACAAGCAGCTCTGGGCAAGAAGGAAGAGACAGTCCCCAAGTCCGGCCCTCCTGCAAACCTGGGTCCTCTGGAGGTGGGGGCTCGGGGGGCCTGGGAACACGTCTCTGTGGGTCGACTTTAAATGACCAACAAACCGGTCAACCTGGAGGCTTTAGAGGGTAGGACCGAACGGGTTTCGTAAATGGCCTCTTGGGCCAGACAGGCTGGCTGCACCGAAACCCTCCACTGGGCAGCGGGACAGCCAGGCTCCTGCCACCTGGTGGATGGAGTCCAGCCCCGCTAACCGCACCAAGCCCCACATCTCTTCTGTCTGAATTGCTTTGCTCTGCGTGAAGACAGCTCATCTTGCTGCTTTCCCCTTTAACTCCTGCCGAATTCCAGGGTGAGTCAAATGGTTGTAGGGAGTGACAATATTGAAAATAGCTCCCAGTTTGGAGGGTGAACCCAAGGCTGGCTCTCGGCTGTCAAGAGCTTGGGAGGAGGCAAGTCTATGTCTCCGCCGAGGCACAGGAAGGAGCTTGCCTAAAGTCCCAGGATACAAGGGCCCCTGGGCTTCTGTGGGAAACTGCTCTCCAGGCAGTTCAGCACACATCGGCCGCATGTCCGGCCGGTATAAAACACACGGCCTTGTAAGGGAGACGCAGCAGGCCAGCCTCCGGAGTTCACCATCTAGTGAGGCAGTGGCTATGACAACCCCCAGTGCTGTAAAAAAGGCACACGTGATGGAAAAAGAGAGTGCAAATCCAAGTGGAAGAGCTCGGAAGGATGTAGGAAGGTGGGACTGAACAGGGCCTTGAAGGACGCATAGGAGTAGGCAAAGCTGGGAAGAAAAGGGAGAGTTTTAGAGACAGGGATGGATGGGGGTGTTGGGGGCAGGCAGCCAAGAGAATGATGAATCTGAAGAATAGGGATCAAGTGTGAGATAGAAGTAAGGTTTCAAAGGTCAAGAGAATTTTTTTCTTTTTTGCATTTTTAGGGCCACACCTGCAGCATAGGCAGGTTCCCAGGCTAGGGGCTGAATCAGATCTGTAGCCATCGGCCTACACCACAGCCACAGCAAGGCCAGATCTGAGCTGTGTCTGTGACCTACACCACAGCTCACGGCAATGCCGGATCCTTAACCCACTGAGCGAGGCCAGGGATTGAACCTGGATCCTCATAGATGCTAGTCGGATTCGTTTCTCTGAGCAACGAAGGGAACTCCTGAAAGGTCAAAAATGTAAGGGTCCTGTAGGGGAGTTTGGACCTCACCCTGCAAGTTCATTCTTTTCCAATGAAAGTAGAGCCAGTGTCTTAAACAAAAGCTTAGGTACGAACCACCTCGCGACACAAGGGTGTCTGGCTTACAGGCAGGGAGGGGCAGCGGGGGACTCGCTCCCCATCCACCACTCCAGCTCCAGTAAAACCTGCAAAGAACGTCCATGGACTCATGCTGAATGGGCTGCCTGGCCACTAATTCCAAAATTAAGCAAAGGTCTACTAAAATGTCTCCCTAAGAGAACAAACAGAACTCATTTCTTCTCGAGCGCTACATTGTATTCTGCTGTGAGCATGCGCTGAGGTTGGCTTACTCCAGTCCTCTACTGATGAATTCCATCACAAACATGCCTTTTTCTTATAACTGACTTTGCTATTGAATATGAAATTGAAAAAAAAAAAAAAAAAGACAAAAAGAAAAGAAAACCACTGCTGAGAGGTAACGGAGAACCAGTAAAAGATTTTGAGCAGGACACTGATGCAATAGGAGGTGTGGGCTGGAAAACTCATCCTGTCCTCTGTGTAGGAGACGGACTGGGTGGAGAAGCGGGTGGGGCTGCAGAGACAGTAGCCCTGAGCACTGGGGTGAAGAAGGGCTGGACTGGGGCCACGGCAGGGGGATGCTGGAGTCAAAGTAAGCCTATGGCTCTGCCTTGCACAATGTAACTGTCCCCAAGCCCCTTCTCCCAGAGGGGGAGCCAGTGGGGCCGTATCAGCATCCACACCTCCAGGGACCAGGGGAAAAGACCCAGGTTGGGGAATGGGTCTTCCAACCATTGAGAGTGAGTGTACAGCCCGCAACTGGGGGCCCTTGGGTAGCAATGCAACCACACCCTGCTGGTGCGGGACCCTTGATGTCTGGGAAGGAGGGCAGGGTGAGATTACCCAGCACCCGGGTGCCAAGTACCCTCACCCGTCCTCTCTCTCCCCGGGGCTCCTCATTTATAGAAGAGTCTTTTTGAACCCACAGAAGTTAGTTGTAATTGGTTTTGAAACGCAGCGGTGGGGAGGGGTCCGGCTAGGGGAGGGGTGGGAAGAGCAGAGCTGGGAAGTGAGGAGGAGCAGGTGCAGGGGGACAGCTGTGAGTGAAAGGTATGAAAACAGGCACGCTGTCTTCCTTTGCGGTTTGCTGGGTAAACAACCTGAGTGCTGGGGGGAGGGGGAGGGAGGGGGCTGGGGCGGAGGGAGCTTCCGGGCACAGAGTGGGCACATGCCGCTCACTAGGAACCCTCCCCTGCCCCGGCGCCCGCCCGCCCACCCGCCCACCCGCCCGGGTATCCCCACGCCTCCCTCGCTCCATTCTGCCTCTTTCCTCTGCCTCTGGGCTTTTTGCTTCTGAAGCTCACCCGCTGCCTGCAGAGAAGGGAACAGAGTGAGGAGTGTGCTGCTGACGGGGAGCAGCAGGTGGGGACACCCAGGCAGTGCTGAGTAGGACATATCGGCTCTGAAGTTCCATCAACGTGCGTTCAAGCAGATGTGATCTTTGGCAAGAGATATGGATAAACAGGAATATTACACACCTGCTGTGCAGGTTGGACCCAGCGAGCGGCGATGACTACGATGTCAGTTGTCATGAAGTCAGGAAGAGGGGGGCCAATCGAGGGGAAGCAGCAGGCCTTATCAGCACACACCCCTTCGGCAGGGTCCTGGGTTTAGTGCCCTCTGTGCGGTTCAGAATTGGAACCGATGGCTTCTTGGCCCAACCGGACCGTTTCCCCAAGTCCAAGTTCTGATTCCAGTCCCGGAGCCTGCAGCCTTCCATACCTGAGGGCCCGCGGATTCAAAATGCTTAGAGGCGCACGGCTCTTCAGAGTTCATGAAACACAGTCCACACCGTATTTTGCCTTTCGTCTGTGTCACCGCCCTGTGAGGGATTAGTCCCTTTTTCAGGAAACTGAAGTTGAAAAAGGCAAAGTGACTTCGAGGAAAGCATAGGGAACCTGGGCTTTGATCAGTGAGCAGACCGGGAGTACAGGCACACTCCTGATTTGATCCGGAGGGAGGGGTAGGATAAAATCCCAGGGGTATCAGAGTCGCCCCCCCACCCGAGAGGAGAGATGGGTTCTCAATTCCCCGCCCTTCTGTTTCCTTGCCTTTGCAGTACCTGGAATTAGGCTACAATGACAGCACAGAGACCCCCAAGATGGAAAATCATCTCTGCTCCACAGCTGAGGGGCCCCTGCTGACCTCCTTCAAGGCCGTGTTCATGCCCGTGGCCTATGGCCTCATCTTCCTCCTGGGTATGATGGGCAACATCCTGGTGCTGGTGATCTTGGAGCGGCACCGGCAAACGCGCAGCTCCACCGAGACCTTCCTGTTCCACCTGGCGGTGGCCGACCTCCTGCTTGTCTTCATCCTGCCCTTTGCTGTGGCCGAGGGCTCCGTGGGCTGGGTCCTGGGCAGCTTCCTCTGCAAAACCGTGATTGCTCTGCACAAGATCAACTTCTACTGCAGCAGCCTGCTCCTGGCCTGCATCGCTGTGGACCGCTACCTGGCCATCGTCCACGCTGTCCACGCCTACCGCCACCGCCGCCTCCTCTCCATCCACATCACCTGTGCGACCATCTGGCTGGCCGGCCTCTTCTTCACCTTGCCCGAGATCCTCTTTGCCAAGGTCAGCCAGCCCTTTCACAACGGCTCTCTGCCGCGATGCACCTTCTCCCAGGAGAACCAAGCGGAAACCAACGCCTGGTTCACCTCCCGCTTTCTCTACCACATCGGAGGGTTCCTGCTGCCGATGCTGGTGATGAGCTGGTGCTATGTAGGGGTGGTGCACAGGCTGTGCCAGGCCCAGCGGCGCCCTCAGCGGCAGAAGGCGGTCAGGGTCGCCATCCTGGTGACCAGCGTCTTCTTTCTCTGCTGGTCACCCTACCACATTGTTATCTTCCTGGACACTCTGGCGAGGCTGAAGGCCTTGGGCAATAGCTGTGAGCTGAACGGCTACCTCTCCGTGGCCATCACCATAAGCGAGTTCCTGGGCCTGGCCCACTGCTGCCTCAATCCCATGCTCTACACTTTCGCCGGCGTGAAGTTCCGGAGCGACCTGTCACGGCTTCTGACCAAGCTGGGCTGTGCCGGCCCCGCTTCCCTCTGCCAGATCTTCCCTAATTGGCGCAAGAGCAGTCTCTCGGAGTCGGAGAACGCCACCTCCCTCACCACCTTCTAGGGCCCGACCCCCCTCGGTCTCTGCTTTCCGCGGGCCAGGCAGTGATGCTGGAACTCCTCCGGACAGGAGCTGGGATCCTAAGAGCTCGCCTGGGCCAGCGCCCTCACGTGGGGCAGCTGGAGGAACCAGCCCCTCTTTCCAGGAGGTCCCCGCCAGCTCTCCTCCCAGCCCCGGGCCCAGCCCGGGGTCCAGGGAGCGGAAAGCAGGCCAAAGGCACAGCAAAGGGTGCCGGTGTCCGCCTGCATCGCCGCGGCCGGGAGGACCGCACTCGGCTTCTCTCATCCCAACCAGCCAAAGTTCAAGAAGCAGCTTTGACATCTGTCCCTGCCGACAGGGAAAGCCATTCCCCTTCCAGAACATACTCCACCGTCGCACAGACCGCCTCCCTCCACAGCCACCCACCTCTCCGGCTGAAAGAAGCCAGAGGCTGAGCGCCAGGGCGTGGGCGGAGGTTAAGGCTGAGGAAAGGTCACCTGGCAACAGAGTGTGGACTTCATACATCTCGGTGCCTGATAAGCACAGACACTCCTCCAGGCCACCGGCCCCGTCGGAAGCAGGAGGCTCCGACTGACCCAGTGCCGGCAGCCGCCGAGACCAAAATGGCGCCGGGCCGGCCCCTCGGCTCCGGCCGGCAGGTCTGTGCGCAGACTCCAGGCACCCTCAGGGACCGGCGGCCTCCGGGGAAGAACCAAGGCCGGCAGCGATGAGCCCGACAAAGGCAAGGAAAGGTTCTCCTCCCCCCGCTCCGAGGAGAAGCAAGTACAATTGAAGCCAGGGCCGGAGAGCTCCCAGGGCGGGCCGGGGGCGGGGCGCTGGTGGCTCTGGGCACAGATGGAGAAGGAGGCAGATTCATTCCTCCGTGCTCCCGTCCCCCCAAAGTCTTAGAGCCATGGACAGGATCCGACCACCGCAGAGGAAGCCCTTAGCCAAGGGTCCGAGCAGAAACGGAGATCTTCGAGGGCAGAGACGGACCTAGGGGGGCCCTGGGGTGGTCTCATTCAGCCCTCCACCTGCAGGCCAGGCCACCTCTCTGGGCTTCCACAAGAGCCACGCAGCCCTCCCTTGGGCTGGGCAATGTGACAAGCAGGCCTGGGCACGGAAGTCCCCAGGCTCCAGGAAGCCGGGCCCTGCCTGAGAGGGTTCTACTCAGATGGAACCACAGGAAGCTGCACTGCGCCCGCCCGCTGCCCGGGGAGGTCCCTTCCTCCCCTCCTCCACAGCCTGTGGTCTGGCCAGAGTGGGGCTTCAGAGACCCCTGCACTTGCTAAGGGCACCCACCGGCTGCCCAGTCCACTCGAGCCTGTCAGCCAAGCTCCCTAGGAGGTCCCGGGGCCAGAGCTGGGACCCGGGGCCAGTCTTCACCCTGGAACAGCAGGGAAGCCCTGGGGCCCCCTTTCCCTCCCAGCATCCAGTACTAAGTTGGGCTGTGGAGAAGCCAGACACCAAAGCAAGAAGGCAAGAACCTGGATTTTTAATTTTCTCTTTTTAATAAAAAGGCACCTATAAAACAGGTCAATACAGTACAGGCAGCACAGAGACCCCCGGAACAAGCCTAAAAATCGTTTCAAAATAAAACCCAAGAAGATGTCTTCACATATTGTATTTATATATTTATATATATATATTTATATAATGGTACAAAATGGCTGGGGGTGTGGCCATGGATGGAGGGAAGTAGGCTGGCCTGTGGCGTTCACCTTGGAAAACTAGTCTGGTGGCAGAGGTGGGAGGAGAGGGGGAGGGGAGGGCGTCGGGCCCCTTAAAGTCGGACCCCTCTCTCCTCTGGGCAGGAAACACTTATAGAGTCTGTTTGGAGAATCTTGGGTCGGGGTGGGGGGCTCACGGGCGCAGGGCCCAGGCTGAGACAGGGCAGTTAAGTGTCTGGTGGGATAGAGGGCAGGTGGCCTCTGAACGTAAGAGGCCTGGCCCCCGCCCTTGGGAGGGGCTGGGGGAGGCAGAAGCCCGCAACCAGCCCCGGAGGAAGCGCTTGACTTGGCTGACGGTGGACTGAGGACAGCACCAGACTGGGAGAAGTGGGGACAAATTCCCTTTGTATCGCAGCTGCCAATGGGAGACCAGGCCCTCGGGTCAGGGAGGCTGGGGACGGGGCTGCGGCAGAAGACACCTAGTCAAGAAATGGCCCTTGGCCCTGGAGGTGGGGGTACGGAAGGCCTCAGCCCGGGAAATGCCCTGCCACCTCACAAGGCAGGAAAGGAAGTGAGAAAAGGAGAAGTGTTTTACTCCTGGGGCCAAGGGGGCAAAACACCCAATCGTGTATGGCTTCGGCTCTGACCAGAGGCAGCTGGGGAGCTTTATGGGAAAGAGCTGGGGGCTGAGGGGAAGGCAGTGGCTGTGCCTGAGCGGGCACAGAGCCCTGAGCTCTGGGCAGAGGGACCTTGCCAGTGATGGGACAGGCAGAGAGAGGCGGGAGGGCGCTCCCCTGCTCCGCGTCCAGCACTTCCTCCGCTCCATCCTTAGCCGGGGCGTGGAGGCAGGAGGGAGACAGGCTGACTTGGCCAAACCCTTTTCCTTCCTCCTTTGGTGAGAAGTAGGTGGCAGCCTCTGGAAGAGGCAGGGCCCGGAGGGCTACCTGGCCCAGGGCCACTGCAGCAGGCTCAGGACCACCAGGGGCCCCGTGCCACCCGGGGGGCCATTCCTCCAGAGCTCCACGTAAGGGGGCCCGCCTCATTCTCCTCTCCTTCATCCCAGACTGGGGACCAAGGACTTCAAGTTCTGGCTAAGATGTAGCAGCAGGGGACACCAGACATCCACAGCTGGGAAGCCAGGGCCCCGTGTCACCTGTGTGGGGCAAACACGCGTGCATGCGCACGCGTTCTCCTGAATCACTCAGCAGCAGACAGGCTGCCGCCCTGGGGGCCTCAGCCCTGCTGGGGCTCACCAGGTGGAAGCCTAGGTGGTCTGACCTCAGTTTGGGTGTGGGGTAGCTATGTCATTTCACCGCCGGGGGAGGGGACCGGAATGGTATCTTTCATGGACCCAGAGACACTGCCACGGAGGACAGATGTGCCGGACTGCGTGCCCCTGGGTCCGGGGGAATGAAGGGGCAATCATCTAATCATCTGAAAAAGGGGGGGAAGGGTTTCTTTTATCCTTTTTTTTGTGTGACTTCTATCAAAACACAGAAATACAGCACACGCACAAACCGGCACAAAAGCGCAGCGCTCTATTTACAGCCACGGCTGGCACCTGCCCACCTGGCCAGCCGCCTGCAGGGTGGGGAGGGAGAGGGGGTCAGCCACGTCAGCAGGGAGCGGGACTGAGGCAGGAGAAGACAGAAGGCAAAAGCGGGAGGGTGGGGGGCAGCGAAACCAAGAGGAGGAAAGCGAAGCTACGGGAGACAGCGGCAAGGACAGGGACGGGGGACCTCGCCCCCTCCGCTCCCTACCAAGGACTCCGAAAGCCAAGCCGAAGAGGGTGGGTGCAGAGAAAGAGGGGAAATCGAGGCTCAGGGGACCTGGGAGGAGTAGGGGAGGGGCAGCCCTGGTGGCCGAAATGGAACCAAACCCCATCCCAAATCCCCCACCCCACTCTGCCACTTCCCCCTAAGCTGCCAGCACATCTGGTTTCCACAAATGCCACGCCCCACACAAGCCCCCTCCCGCCCCCTCCACCCCACCCCTTGACCCAGGCCATCCCAACACTGGAGGGGAAGGAACTTTTTTTTAAGTATTTGCAACACCACCCCAGCCCGGCCCAGCCCCGGCCCAGCCCCAGCCCCCATGGGGACGCTAGAAGGGCAGGTTGGCCATGCTGCCTGGTGCCGGGAGGTAGCCCATCTGGCTGTCCAGAGACACGCTGCGCTGCCGCAGGGGGTGGGACACCACGAGGTTCTGCTGGGGCGGGGGGCCCATGAGGGGGCCCTGCGGGGAGAGCATGTGGGGGGGCTGGCTGTAGACCTCGCCCCCCACGCCCCGCTGCTTCATCAGCATGAAATTCTGCTGGGTCATAAGGCCTTGTGGAGGGGACAGGACCCCCTGGTGCAGGCCGTGGGGCACCATGCCCTGCTGTGGGGGCACACCTGTCCTGCCCAGCAAGGACATCTGTCCGGGGTGGCACATGGACATGTTGAGCCCCCGCTGGACGCCCTGCTGGCCCGGGAGGTTGGGGGGCCTGGAGGGGGTCTGCTCCGCCATCATGTTCTGCAGGTTCATGAGATGCAGATTGGGGGGCTGGGCCTTGGGGGGCTGGTTCTCGCTCTTGGGGAAGTACTGGAGGGTGCTGCTTGGCTTCTCCGAGGGGATGATCCTGGACAAGTCGAACTCGGGGATCCCCGTCGGGGTGGGCCGGATCACCTCGCTCAGCTCGGGGTCGTTCAGCACTGATGCCACCCCGGGGAGCACGCCCGGGGGGTACGTGTCGCCCATGCGCCCGGCCATGCTTTTGCCCATCAGGTGCTGCTGGGGGGGCATGGGGCCTGGTGGCTGGCTGGGCAGGTCCTCTGGGGGCAGGGGCATGCCCGAAGGGTAGTGCTGCGGCAGGCCAGGTCCCCCGCCCCCGCTGGGGGCCATGGCACCGTGGGGCTGCTGCAGCCGAGGGGGGAAGGGCATCATCTGGGAGGAGCTGGGCACAGGGCCGCAGGGGGCATTCAGGGCCTCTGGGGCCCCCGGAGCCATCATCATCGAGTTCTGAGGGGGCCCTCCTGTCCCCTGTGCATTGGGGTGCAGCGGAATGTTGGCGCCCAGAGGGGTGGGGGAGGGCAACATGGTGGGCGGGGGCTCGTGGGACAGGGGCTGCTGGCCTGGCAGGTTCACGCCCATGGGGCTCTGGGCCGCAGCCGAGTTCAGGTGCATCTGGTTGGGCTGGTTATTGCTGATCCCTGCGGGGGGGAAAGAGAGACGGGGGTGAGGAACCACGGGCAGCGGCTGGGGGAGGGTGCAGAACTCGGTCCTTCCCCACTGCCCAGCCGGGCCGGCGCGGGGACCGCGGGCTTCCCCGCGGGGCATGCCCTAGCTGCGAGGGAAGGGACTCGAGGCCTTTAGGTTAGAGGCCAAGAGACCCAAGTTCTGGCCCAGTTTGCCAGGGATACATCATTGGAGGTTGGAGAGACCACTCCAGCGCTCCGGGCTTGGTGTCACTGAACGACGCCAGCGGGAACTCTGTCCCCGGACATCACACCCCCACTCCCGGGCCCTCCGAGAGCACTGAAAAGCCAGCACGACCACAGGGGCGGCTGCTGACCACGGCAGCTCTCCCCATTCCCAGTGCCCACGTCGGCTCCTCTCCCTGGGGCCCCCTTCCTGTCCTCGCACCTGGCCCAGAGCCCTGCGGTGGTGGTGGCGGGGGTAGCAGGGGCCGGTCGGGCAGCAGCTCGTCGTCTGAGGTGGCGATGGTCTTGATGGCATTGTGGTAGAGCGGGGTGGAGCTGGGCATGGCGTACTTGGACATCTGGGACATCATCAGTGACAGGGGGTTCTGGGAAGGCGTGGGGTCTGGGGAGGAAGTGAATGGCAGGCTGGGGTTCATGAGGCCGCTGGGAGGGTTGGTGGGAGGCGCTGAGGAGCTGCTCCGGGGGCCGCTAGGCGGGAGGGCACCTACAGAAGCGGGGAGACAGAAAGAGCAGGGGGTGACTGGGGAGGGGAAGATGAATTTGGCTGCTCACGCTGGGGGGTCTGGGAAGAGGTCAGCTCCCAGATCGCCACCTGACTCCTCCGGGCACAGAGGTGCCACTCGACACCGGTGCCCCCCATCGTCCCTCGAGCCCACCCATCTCCGAGCAGTTCCTGCAGTCTCAGGGCCCCACGCGCTGGGGAGATCCCAAGGATGAGCCCCTCGAAACGCCCGCGAAGTGAACGTGGTGCTCCCCGGGAAAGCGGCCGGCACCTGCCCTCAGGCAGAGCCGTCCACCTCCGGGTCCCAGTGCGGACGCCTCAACTCACTCCCCTGGCCCAGCGTGGACATACCCACCTGGGCGGCTCCCAGTGCCAGAGTCCAGGGCCCGCCTGCCCGGCCCGGTTGACTCACCCTGCTCCATGTTGCCCAGGGTGGCGGAAGAGTTCATGTTCAGAGGCGGCTGCTTGTTCTGGGGGACCCCGGGGCTGGGCATGGCTGTCTTGGGCGAGGCGACCCAGCCTGGAGAAGGCACCGCCATGGAGGGAGACTTGAGCCTGCTGGGCGAGCCAGTGGGCGAACGGACGCTGAGGGAGGAGCTGAGGACCTGGGGCGACTTGAGAGGTCCTGGTGGGTTGGCCGAAGGCAAGGGCACCATCTGTGAGGGCGTCTGGGGTGACTTGAGGTTGGCGGAGGGCGAGGTGACCAGGGGCGAGTGTACCTGGCTAAGGGTAGGCGACTTGAGGTGGCCCATGCCTGGCGAGCCCATCTGATTAATACTGATGGTGAGGTCTGAAGGCCGCCTGCCCAGGCCCCGGTTCGGGGCTGAATGCACAGACCCAGGCGGATTGGACGCAGGGGGCAGGGGCATGTGGCTGAGCCGGGTGGTACCCACGGTGCCCATGGGCATCGAGCTCTGGTCCGGGCTGAACACGTCTTGAGCACTGCCCATGTCCTGGGGCATGGCTTGGTAGGGCCCCTGGCCCCCGGGGAATCCCTGCTGGCCCTGGTTGGGAAACTGGGAGGGCATAAGCATCTTCTGTGGGCCGCCCATCATGCCACTGCTGCTCTGGGCCCGCACCCGGGCCATCTCCTCCGGACTGAGGCCCTGCGGCCCCATCACGTCCCCCGGGCCCCGCATCTTCTGCGACATCAGCATCTGCTGCTGCGGGGTCATCTGCACGTTCAGGTTCATGTTCATGTTCATGTTCACGTTCATGTTCATGTTGAGGTTGCCTGGCCCCACGGGCGGGTCCACCTCCCTCAGCCCAGACTGCCCCATGGGGGGGCTCAGGAGGCCCCGGCCTCCGCTGAACTCCATGCCCACGGGAGTGCCCGCCAGGCCCTCGCCGCCAGCCATCTGTCCGGGGAACATGGCCGCATCCATCTGCCGGTGCGCCTGCATCATCCGCTCCACCTCCATGCCCTGCCCCATGCCACTGCCGGCCATGCCCAGGGGGCGCTGCATGCCCATCGACCGCTTCTCCATCTGCTGCCGCAGCAGCTCCTCACGAACCCGCGGGGTCATGAATCGCTCGGCTTCGCCCTGCGCACCCGGGTAGGGCACGGCGTTCTGGGCAAAACTGCCGGGCCCCCCCATAGGGGGCAGGTCTTCCGTCCAGCCCATACCCGGCCTCACGGGCCTCTGCATGGCAGTCATGGGCACCTCCATGGGCATAGCCTGCAGGCCCCCGAACCCGGGCACCCGCTGCATCTGGTTGCCTGGGAAACGGGGGCCCGGGAAGGGAGGTCCGCCCCGGAGCTGCATGGGATCCTGGGCGCCCATTCCGGGGGGCCACTGATCCCCGGGCTTGCTGTGGTAGGGAGGCGGTGGCCCCCTCACCATCATGCCCCCCATGCCCATCATGTCCTGAAGCGGGCGGCCCCCGTGCAGCCCGATCTGCTCCTCCTTCCGCCGCTTCTCCTCGTAGTACTCCTCCTGCAGCTTGCGCCAGGCCACCTGCTCGGGCGTCAGGCCGTCCTGGCCCAGCCTCTGCATCATCATGTTCATCTGCTGCCCCATGTCCCCGCCCGGGGGGGGCCCGGGCACTCCGTGCTCCAGCGGGGGGCCCCCGAGGCTCTGCGTCTGCGAAATCATGGACTGCAAGGGCTCCTCGTACTTCTTCAGCCCACCGGGCGGGGCCGCGGGGGGCTGCTGGGGGGCAGCAGGGGCTTGTGCCGGTGGTCCCCCCTCGCCCGCTCCTCCAGGGGGCCCCTTGAGGAAGGGCTCGGTCTCGCCACTGCGGAGCAGCAGCCGCTCAATGTCTCGAAGCGTCTGGAGGGAGCGCTCCCGGTGCTCCAGCTGCTCCTTGGACAGGCCCTCAGAGCCCACCAGGCTCCGCTGCCCATTCCCGGTGGGGGCCTCCCCCAGCAGGGCCGGGCCGGGGGCGCTGCTGGGGTCTCCCCCAGGAGGCAGCGGGTTGGCGGTGGTGGAAGCTGTAGGGGTGTTCGGGTGGGTACCCCCGGTCCCACCGCCCGTGCTGGCGGCTCCCACCGAGTTGGGTGTCAGGTCCTGGCTGGTGTCCTCAGGAGGTCCCTCAGAAGGCAGTGCAGGGGGGGCGCTGCCCGGGGCTGCGGGCGGCGGCGGCGGCGGCGGCTGGGACTGAGGGGTGCCTGCGGACGGCGTGCTCAGGGGTAGCGGCTCTGGGGTGGGTGGCACTTTGGGGGCCTGCAAGAGGACAAAGGCAGCACATGAGACGGGAAGGGGGACGCGTCAGCCAAGCTGCTGCTCACGGTGGGGGGCCAGGTGCCACGCTCACCTGGTCCAGCTTGGCCCGCGGCACGTTCTGCTGGTGGTAGGCGAGGATGGAGTCGGCCCGGCCCTGCAGCACAGCCTCCGCGGCCCTGCGCGGGAGGGTCGGGCACAAACAGCTCAGAGAGGTGGGCAGGATGGAGCTCTCAACCTCCCCCCCCCAAGCCGACCCGGGCCTCCCGCAGGCACTCGCTCAGGACCCCGGGCTCAGAGGCACCTACGTGTTGGCCAGGTGGGTGGTGAAGACATACACAAACTGTGAGGGAGGCTTTCCGGGGACACCCCCGCCTCCACCACCAGGGGCATCGGGCCGAAGGCCTGGCGGCGGCCCGTGAGGAGGACCTGGTGCGCTGCTCTCGCTGAGGGGCAGCTGGGCGGCTTGGCCGGGACCCAGCTGTGGGGCCGCCATGGCTGGGTCTGCTACATTACAGTCTGCACAACAGAAGAGGGGGAGAGAGACCCAGATTCAGAGAGGAGACCCCCCCATCATCCAGCCCAGAGATGCCCAGGGACCAAGAGCCTCACTGCTGTATAGATCATGCCTGCAGGGTCATCTGGGGCCACAGCCTGGCATTTTCACTAGTTACTTTCCATGCCTACTTCCCTTAGACCCGTCTGGCATGGGCGGACCATGAGGAGAAGAGAGAGAGAGAAAATGGCTTCCGCGTGCCTGACATCCTGACGGACACTTATGAATGTGATCCCATCGAATTATCACATCCGAGGGAGGGAGGTGTCGTATCTTCCACTTGACAGAGGAGGAAACAACCTCAGGGGCGTGACGTTACTCGTTCAAGGTGACACAGCCAGGCAGCACAGAGCCAAGGTCTGGACCAGGCAGGGGCTGCAGAACCCTGCAGTTGGCCCCGCTCCATCCAGCCCCTTGTCACTCTGTGTGTGTGTGTGCGTGTGCGTGTGCGTGTGTGTCTGTGTGTCTGTGCACGCGCACACATTGGCCAGGGGAGGGGAAAAGGGGAAAAGGTAGAACTGATGATTCAAACGCTGAATGACTTTCATTCTGGCCTTCTCAGTTAACGGCTTTGCAACCTTATGAACAAGATACTTCTTCCAAGCCTCAGTTCCTTCATCTGTAAAATGGAAAACCACTAACTCCTGCCCTGGGGGCTGCGGGATGGGGGGAGGGGGGGAGAAATCTAATTGTACAGCAAGCTCAGAACTACGTCACAAACCAAAAAGTTATTTGGAAAAACAGAGTTACAAAAGCCTAATGTACTGGTGGATTTACTCCTGGCCACCCCTGACACCAAGGTCACAAACTTGACTCGAGTCCTAGCGTAGAAAAGATCTATGAGGCATTCCCATTGTGGCTCAGTGGGTTACAAACCCAAATAGTGTCCTTGAGGATTCACGTTTGATCCCTGGCCTCACTCAGTGGGTTAAGGATCCGGCATTGCTGTGGTTTAGGTCACAGACATGGCTTGGATCTGGCAGTGCTGTGGCTGTGGTGTAGGCTGGCAGCTGCAGCTCCGATTCTACCCTTAGGCCAGGGACTTCCATATACCATGGGTACTGCCCTGAAAAGGAAAAAAAAGGAGAGAGAGAGAGAGAAAGGGAGGAAGAAAAGATCTATGATGGTCATGAAGGGGTCTAGGCGAGTGGTTAGATGCTTGACCACAAGTCAAGTGCCTGGCCAGCAGGCAGCAGGCGACAGCACCCTCAGTTCACGTAAAGATAACTGCCTTAAGTTGTCTCACTTGTGCCAGGGCAGCGCCACCTTCCCGCAGGCCCAAGGGCAGGGTTCCCTTCTTGAACAAATCTTCTCCAATATTCTTACCTCATAACCCCCTGCTCTGGACCCTGTCTCTCCAACTTTACTCAGAATAACGGAGTCAAAAGTTTAGGGGGGAACCTGAGAGCCAACCTCAACATGTGAGGGGGCTGCCCTGGGAAAGAGGGAGATGTGTGTTCACCACACAGAACTAGGACTCCTGGGACAAGCCATGGGACGAGAGGCAGGTTTTCTTCCAATGAAGAACTTTCTAGTACAATAATAGTAATAAAAGCTAACACTGTTCTCAGCATGTTACATGTATCAACTCTTTGACCCCCCACAACAGTCCTAAGAAGGGAACATTATTTGTATAGATGAAGAAACTGAGGCACTTATTACTTGTGTAAATTTGGGAAAGGGCCTCAGTCCATTAAGGACTCCTCGAGAACTTAAGAGCAGTATAATTAAAACAGTAAGTGACTGCCTTGGTATTGGGTATGGGACGTTAGCAACTTCTTCCTTGTATTTCCCTGCTTCTTCCTGTTCCTACGACGGCGCAGTCTAATGCTATAAAAGTGAGCTGAGGAGGGTCTGTCCTAGACGGCCCCCGTCTATCACTGAATGGCTTGGCCAGGGCTTGTGGACCACCAGTCAGTCCCCTGGGGGAGGGGGTTGTGCCTGGACCAGATGACCTTTGAAGTCCCAGCCAGCTGCAGAGGCTTCGGTGTTTGACCCCCCACTCCACCTCCTTGGACGTGCTTCCACAAACATCTGCTGAGTCTGTTTCCTCCTCTGCATCGTAATGACACCCACTTCACAGGGCTGTGGTAAGGATTAAATGAAACAAAGCAGTAAAGTGTCCAACGTATTTTCTCTTCCTTCTTCCTACAGGCTGGCCTCCCAGAAGTTCACAATTTAACATTCTCTGGCTAGTTTCTTACACACTTCTCTCCACATACAGATGCAAATTTGGAGGAAAAGCATCAGATCAATGGATATGGGCCTCCAAAGAGCTGGGGTATGCTGGTGCCCCCAGCACTTGTGCAAGGCCCACACGTTACGCCTATCAATGCAAGAATGAGAGGGGTGGGCATCCACCCACACCCACTCCTTGTCCTGGCGACACAATCCAGGCACTTGCCAGGAGTCAGTTAGAGGTTAGGGAAGGGTGCCAGAGAGACAGCTAATGTCGGGTCACACCAGGCTTAGCAAGGCTTTGCTCAGCAGAGCCGACTGTCCTGCTCCCAAAGATGCTGGACCCTCACAGCCCTCCCTCTAGTGACCAGTAGGTGGCAGCACAGGCCAGGAAATCAGAGAGGAGGTGTAGGTGGTATGGCCAGGAGAGGCCACCTGAGGCTCAACCTAACAGACCCCAGGTCCCTAGGGAGAAGGGGGCCACAGAGCACCTAGAAGGCAGGGCCTGAGCTGCCACAGGGCAGGAAGGGACTAAGTCAGAGATATGAGATGGGAGAGGAGCCGAGGCTCCTGACGCTTGTTTGGTTCTTGCCCAGGCTTGGCCCTCTGCGCCCCAGGTGAGGAGAGGGAGGCTCCCTCAGGGCAGCTATCCCTCGGGGGCACCATGGGCCACAGCATCCTGGCAATGACGGGCACTCACTGTGGGTGGCCCCAATGGGCTTGTCGTCCTCCTCGCTGTCTGGTCCTGAGCACCATTCGTCCCCACTGTATGGCTGCTTCCGCTCCAGCACACAACGCCGCTTACTCCGGGGTGCCACCTCTGCCCAGGCAGGCACGGGTCAGAGTAAGCACCCAAAGCCCTGACCTTCCACACCCAGGGTCCTCCCCAAGCCCATTCTTCCAGATGCCCCACCCCAGAGGGCACTACCCAGGCCGCGGCGGGCACTTTGCCAGCCCTCGGCCCCCACCACAACACCATTTGTTTCTGATTTCTCTCTACAGCCCCGCTGCCTGTCTCCCTTCCCCCACCCAGCACCAAGCACAGCCTAATCCCCAACCACAACTGGTTCTAATTAGGGCTGGGGGGGAGGGGGAAGCCGCTGCTACTCTCCCAAGCCCCGGTGCCTGCTCCATGGCTCCCACCAGCCAGGATCCCGGGGGTTCCGGGGAGGTGTGCGGGTCTGCCCCTCACCCCAGGGCACCTCCCACTCCCCCTGGGTGGCGGAGGGGGCCCTCTGGAGAGAAAGGAGATGAATGAGACGGACAGACCAGAGGCCCCCTCACCCTCCAAGGGAGGCACCTAAGGATGCAACATCTCCACCCAGTCCTGAGAGCATGGCCAGACTGGTGGCTACGACGGGGCTGAGAGAGAGGCGCCCCTGTGTAACTGCTGGAGAGGAATGGGGCTGAGGATTAGGCAAGTGGGGCAGGAAGGTGGTCTCCCAGCAAGTGTGGGGCTGGGACTGTGGAAGAGGCTGGGGTCTTGGGGGTCAGGAAGTGGGATACCTTTGGCCTCTGAATCCAGAGACGGGGTCCCAGCCTCTCGCTGTTCTCCGGAATCCACAGACACGCTGCGCTCCCTCTTCGCTTTGCCCTTGAGCGAGCTGAAAGGGGGCACCCCTGCTTGGGGGTTCTTCAGACTTGAGTTGCTGGGTGAGATCTGGTTGCCCTTGGCCCCATGGTTCCCCGCCCCTACGCCCTTCGAGCCCAGGTTGCAGGTGGGTCCTTGGTTCACATTCTGGTGCTGGGATTGGGCCCCGCCATTCCCTGTCTTGCCATGATTGGTCAGCTTATTTTCTGGGTGCATTGGCTTGGCTGGGGCAGGGGGGCAGTGGCCGCGGGGGGACAGCGGCGGGCTCCCTGGAGCTTCTCTCCTCCTGGGGTGGGGTAACCTGGGAGAAGGTGGAAGAGACATGAAAAGTTAATCTTGCTGGGGGTGTGTAGCAAGCCTGGATTTTAATCGCCCCCATTCTGCCTCACCTAATGGTAGGGGAGGTGGAAACTGAGTAGCATCTTAAGACCACCAGCCATCCCTTTCCTCCCTCCCTCCATGGCTCCTCAGACAGGGGCTAATGCCCTTCTCCACCCCCCAGTCCCCACAATTCAAATGAAAACCAGGGTCTTATACTGGCAGAATCCAACCCACCCCCAAGCCCCAGCATCCACCAGACGGCAAGCCTCCGTGGCAACCCCCATCCCTAGCGCCTGACCAACACATAAGCATCCTCTCTTCAAGGGTGTGCTATCTTCAGACTCCTTCCAAGGTCCCCAAATCTCTACTTCCATGTGTCCCAACACCAGCTGGGAAGGGGCACAAGGACCTGAGGGTCACTGCTCACGCCCCAGCCCCATTCCCCTTAGGGATGTGGGGAGAAGTACACCATAGAGTGGTACCCACTGGTCCGGACTTTTCCCCAGAGCAGGAGGGGAATGCCTGACGAGGGTCCACCGGCAGGCCTGGCCGGCAGGCAGGAGCAGGAGGAAGGGGGGAGGGGACTGGTGTGCCGAGCAGACTAAAGCCAAGGATTCCTGCAGCCTAGGCTGCGGGCCCTTTAAGTTCTAGCCCGCTCCCCCCACCGCCTCCCCCTCCCCGGAGACCTATTAATAGCCGCTGGAAAGATCACATCACGGGAGAGGATATTTATCCCCCCTCATTCCACACCAGCTCAGATTTATTTCAGCTCTGCTGTCCTGCTGCTGCCGCCTGGCCCAGTCTGCCGGCTTCTCCTGGGGAAGGGGAGGGAGGCAGGCGCCGCCCCTCCCTCCAGCTCCCACCCCCAGCTAGACTGAGGCCAGAGGGCGCCATTGGACCCGACAGTGGGGTGGGCGGGGGTCTACTCAAACCACTTTTAAGAGGGAAGGGTAGAAAGGGACTAGAACAGCAGGCTTAGCTGGTTGCCATTCCCCTCTGTCCCCGGGCACTAAAGCCGTGGGCTCCCGCCTCGAGGCAGGCGCTCCCATTCTGACCCTCCTCTATCCCACCAGCGGCCTGGAAGCCAGCTGCCCGGGGGACTCGCTCTCCAAGTCTGCACAGTTCAGCGCCACCGTCACAGGGCCCTTCCCTTCCCCTCACTCCGCACACACATCCCGCCCTCCACGACACCCACACACCTTGTCTTGTTAGCCAGGATCCTCATGGCTCCCACACACAGTGGGGCTACGGCCCCTGTGCGTGCCCAGGGCCCAGCCAGGTACTCGGTACTGGATCAGGGACTGCAGCAACAAGCCCCAAAGAGAAAACTTGTGACTTGGGGACCGGGTGTGAGAAAGGGAGGGGAGACGGGAGGACCCAACAGCCCTGGGACTAGGGAACTGGATTCGGTAGGGTGGGAACGGCAAGGAAGGACTGCAGGTCGGGGTCACGATCCTAGCGGCCGGTCCAGTCCCCATCCCTCCCGCACCTTATCCTCCCGGAGCTTGAGGTGTCTAGCAAGGACCCCCGGGGCAGAATACACAAGGACAGGGTTGCAAAGGTGCCCGCGTGGGGCGGCAGTAAGGTCTGTCAGGCCCCCGGGGTGGGAGGGGGGGGACTCCCGCTCCCAGGCACGCCCCTCACCCGGGGGGGGGGCGGGGGACCCCTGGCGCCCCGCCCCCAGCGCGGCGCCCGGCCCCAGGGCGCCCGGGTGGGGAGGGGGCCGGGGGTGGGGGCGATGCCCCGCCCCCAGCTCGAGGCCTAGCCCGTGCCCATCCCAGCAGGCCCGGGCGGGCAGCGAGAGGCCTGGCGGGGCCCCGGGGCTGCAGCTGGGCTCTTCTGGAGACCAGTAACGCTGGCTCAGATTCCTCCCCGACCGCAAGAATGCAGAAGCCTCCCCTCCCCCGCCCCAGCACCCACCCCGCCCCCTTCGGCAGAGCCCGAGCGCAGAGGCAGAGCGAGCGAGCGAGCAGGAGAGCCAGCGGGCCGGGGAGCGGGAGACGGGCAGGACTGCGGCGTGTCTCTCCCGGCCCCGCACGCGCCGCCCGGGCAGACCCACGGCCAAGTGCAGCGAGGGGCCGGGCGCGCGCCGGCGGGGCCGAGGTTCGACTCGGCGCTGGGCGCCGTCGGGCAGGGGCACCGGGACCCACCAGCACCCGAACTCTGACTCACACACCCTCGCAGCTCGCACGTGGACGGGGAGACAAAGACACGCACGGAGCCCAGGAAACTAGAGGCGCGCTCCCGCCGGCCCGCGAGGTGTGCGGGAGGGCGAGGGAGGCGCCGGGCCCAGCAGGAGCACGGAAACAGCCTGCGGCACGTTTCCAGAGGCGGCCAGAGGACCGAGAGCGAGCGCGTCGACTCACTGAACAGATGAAAAGACTGAGGCCCGGCCGCAAGGCAGCCACAGAAAGTTGAGCCTGGTACTCAGAAACACACACACACTCCCACACGGTCTTAGATACACCAACGGACTTACTCAAACACAGAAGCCTCACCCCACCGCCCCCTGCCCTGCCCCCGCAGGCCCGCTCCCGCGGATACCAGTAAGGGCCGGGGAGGGGAGGAGTCTTGGGCCAGGAGTTCCTGCCCAGTGACAGGCCCAGCCAGACACCGGTGCACGCTCCCTCGCGGGCAGCTGGAGACTAGACTGGGACCTGGGGGACCTGGGGGACCTGGGACCTGGGAAGGAGGAGGGAGACACACCAGGGACCCTGTGGGAGTCTAACCCTAGCTTAACCCAGGGCACGTGGGCCTTCCCCAGCTCCAGCTCTGTCTCTTCTCCTCAAGGGAAGGTTCCAAAGTCCAGGCCCCGGTTGGGAAGCGGCCTGCTCCCAGACCCCATCTCCTGCATCAGGACAGGGGAGAGATGGAGCCTGCAGTGCCTGGGTCCAGGAACAGGCGATAGTTGACGTGGATCCCAGGCTTCCACCTTCACCACCTCACTGATCCTCAAAACTACCGAGCACCTACCAGACAGTATTACTGTCCCCGTTTCACAATGAGGAAACTGAGATCTGGGAAAAGGAAGTGATATGTTCCTGGGTCACGTGACCATTACGTGGCAACACCAAGACAGCGGTCCCCTGGTGTTTCCCCTACACTGCAGTGTCCTCCCCTCAAAGTCCTGACTACTCATCTAAGCCCACACTGGACGGGTGGGCTTCCCACACACCAGCCACTGGGCCCAGCCCCCTGGGGGTTGGGGTGGGGCAATGCTGGGACTGCTAATAATTTGGGAAGGGGCTGTTAGGAAATTTGTCCTCTCCAGGGTCCCCAGTCAGGCCAGGGCTCCTCGGCATTAGAACCTTGGAGTGGCCCTCCCCTTTGGACTCCACCCCCTCGCTCCCACCCAGCAGGAGGACGAGCTGAGTCAAGTACAGGTGAGTCAGGACTTTCCCAGCTCACACCTCCCCTCCCCCGCCCCTCAGGAGTCAGCCCCAGCTCCCAGAGACCCCTCCTCCTCTAGGCAGTCACAGTCCCGGATGAGACCTGCAAGGCCTTGGGATGGGAGGCAGGAAGGCTGATTCCCTGTGGGTGCGGTTTTAAACAAACAGAATGAAGGGGGCTTCCCAGGACCGGGCCAGGAGCCCCTGAGATGGGTGAAAGGAAAGGGGTGGAGTGCTGTGGCTCCCTCTCAGGGGGTAGGGTGGGGAGCGGTGACACATGCTCACAAACCTGGAGCAGGTGCCAGTCCCCTGAGTGAAAGACCATGAGCAGACCCATGAGAATGGAGCCCAGGAGGCTGTTGAGACAAGGCCTGTCAGAGAGCTTGTGCCTTCCTGGTGCAACCTGTTGGGGGGTGGGGAAAGTGACCTAAGGGCTAAAGTGGACCTGACCTCAGCTGGGGGAGGGAGACCAGGAAGGCTTTGAAGGATGCCCAGGGCCTCAGGATGGGACATGCTCAACACAGAACTGCTGCAAGTACAACACACACTAGTGACAACCTGCCTATTTCCAGCTGTCCCCACCTTGGGGCCCTCTGTTTGGTTCACCAGTCAGCCCACCAGACTCATTGCCTAGCTCAAAACCACCCCAAAGAAGCAGTGAAAATGTGGCTTGGAAGGTCCACGGTTCCACGCACAGTGGGCAGATAGCTCTAGAGAGGAGATGGGCTGCTGGGACCCTCTGCAGTAGCTGAAAGGAAAGGGACCTGCTGGGAATCTTAGGGCTGGGATCCTTGAGCCACTGACTCAGAAAGAGGCAGCCCCCAAGACAACAAGGTGCAGAGTCCCCTTTCTCCTGGGTGTTAGGACTCCTTGGTCCCTAGAAGCTCTCCTCTACCACCCAGGTCACTTCCTCTTCCTGAGGTGATGACGCAGTCGGGCGGGAGGTCAAGGCTTCACAGCCCAGCAGGAAATCTGCTCAAGAACCAAGGCACTGCTCCAGGACCCTCTGTGTGGGGGCTTCCAGGCCTGGGGGGCCTTCCCCTCGCCCTGGTTCCCAGCAGCTCTCTGCCCTCCCCCTCCACCTCCTGCCCAAGGAGACCATGCAAATCAACCATTTTTGTCTGGGAGTTTCCAGCCTCCCACCCCCACCTGTAGCCCGGGTGATGTCAAGCAACCCCAACCCTGTTGGGACTCTCGGAAACTCCTGGCCCTGGACCTTCCAGTCTGCGGTGTTTGAACAGGGTGCTTCTGGAGGGGATTCTGCCCTTCTGGAGACTACCAGGCTAAGTGGCATTGCCTGGGCAAGCCTGAGGTCACCTCACTTGGCTCCTGCAGCCAGTGCCCATGTGGCCAGGCCCCGGGAAGCAGTCGTACCCTGGCAGTGGGGTGCCCCCAAAGGCTATTGCCCAGTCCTTAGCTGCTCCCTCCCACGGGGGTGGGGGGGGGGGCACAAGGAAACAAGACAGGGCAGGAAGCCCAGGCAGGCGGCGGGCACTCTAGGCCAGGCACAAACAGCCAACACAGGAAACCACAGCCCACCCCCGCCCACCCCACCCGCCCAAAGCTCTGGGAGAAAGGAGCGCCAAAAGCCTGGTACCCCAGCAGGGGCAAGGGCCAGGGGTTAGCCCGGGGCAAGGGGGGAGCAAGAAGTTTCCCAGTCCTCTCTCAGTGCTCGACCCTCCCTGGGGAGGGGGAGAGGAAGCCAGGCTGGCAGGGATGGTGCTGCCTCTTTAAATCCACCGAAATCCTGAGCTAGGCCCAACCCAGCTCTGGTTTCACAGGAAGGAAAGGAGCTCAGGAGCCAGTAGGGCAGGCGGTGGTGGCTGGAATTAGCCCCACCGGCCCAAATATATCTGGTCTCCTCCCGCCACCCCACTGGTACTTCCTGCCCCCTGGCACCTGCACCACCGTGGGGGAGAGAGAGGGTCTAGGTGCTACTCCCTGCCCTGTGGGAGACCCCAGAATCCGGAGGTGCCCCACTGCTGGGTACACGTGGTGGGAGGTGACGTCCCAAGCCTGGTTTCCCAGGAGGGAGGAATCAATAGGCCGGGTAGCTTCCTCGGGCCCTCACCTGGCCTCTGTCCTCCAAGGGGTTAATCTGGCCCTTTTTTTGGAGGGGGGGATTAGGGGTGGCCCAGGAACCTCCTCCAAACTGCCTGGCGGCTGGGAACAATGGGGCCATTGTGGGAGCTGTGGAGTGCGGGCAGACTGCTGGCACAGGCAGCGCCACGGGGCGGGACCTCACCCAACGCCTGCCTGCCCGCTGCTCGGCTCTCTCGCCCAGGTACTGCCAGCGTCAGAGACATCCTCCCAGTCCCCTCGCCCGCTGGCCTGGCCCAAACGCTTGGCACCAGCAGCACCTGGAGGGCCCTGAGCTCTGCCCACGTGGACATTCAGACTGCCATGACCCTACAGGAAGCAGGGGCATCGGGGCCAGGACCGGTGGGGGTGGGGGCCGACGAGACAGGATGTGTGCCTGTGATCCTCCTGCAGGGACGACAGGAAGGCCAAATGGGGTTTCTGGTGTCAGTCCTGGCACCCTCAGGCAAGAAAGGCTTAGGGCACTGTGAGAGTGGTGACAGGCAGGCCCCTGCTCCCAGGCCTGCGCTCCCACACTCATTCCATAAACCTGCTCCCTGAGGAAGCCCAGTCCCAGTGCCAGGCTCTCTGGGGCTGGGACACTGGCAGGCAGTACCAGTACAGGTGATGCAGTGGAATGAGAACTGGGTTTGCAGTCAGTAAACCCAATCACAGCCCACCCCTTCTGAGCAACAGGACTTTGTCCAACCCCTCAGCCCTCTGAGCCCCAGTTTCCTCATCTGCAAGATGAGAATCAATGCATAGAGTGAGAGACTAAGAGTGAAACTATCCAACAGAATGCCTATGACATACTCAGCCCTCAACAGACCACCTCTGGCCATGATGTCCCCCTCTGTACCCGCTACATGGCACCCAAACCCATGGGGCATTTTGTAAAGGTGGGCACTGTCCAGATAGTTGCCCTTGAGTATCCAAGGAAACAGGGCCCATGGACATCACCTCGGTGGTACCAAGTGCAAAGATTTGGCTCTCCCTGGCATCACAGAAGCCAGCTCCCCCAGCCGGCACTGCCCTGGGCTTCAGTGGGTCTACCGACATATACTCAAGCCCAGAGCAGGAACCCAGAGAGCAGTCAGCCCCTGTCGCAGCCTCAGGGCTATGTCTCAAAACCCCAGGAGGCAAGCAAGGGGGCATTTCCTTTCCGCAGCAGCCCCATCCCCTCTGCCAGCCACCCCTCTCCCCTCCCCACCCCCTGGCAGTCTCCCAGCGGGGTCTGGGTGAGGAAGAAGCTCCAGCTTTCTTGCCATGGGCCTCTTTAAAGAGCGGAGGGCCTGAGAGGGAAAGAAGAGCAGCTTGGACGTGCGGTTCTGAAAGTAGAGGTCCAGGGAGAAGACCGGTCCTCTTCTCAGCTGCACAGGGCTGTCCCATCAGGGCGGCTCCACAGCCCCCAAAGGGTTAACAAGGCCCTAAAAATAACCTGCTCCCAGCAGGACCTGCTGATCGGAACCCTCCAGCCATCTGTTCCCATTTTCTCCTGTTCACATTGGAACATCTGAAACCAGCCCCAGAGCCCCAGCCCGATCCCAAAAATAGCCCCAGCCTGCCCAAGGAACAGGCCCCAGGGGCTGGGCACAGGCGGCATGGCCCAGGCCAACACCGCGCCCTGACTCCCAGGCCCATGGAAGGGAGGTGTCCCCTCTGTTCCCAGGAGGTGGTGAGTACAGCCACAGGCTCCAGCCCACCCTCCTTGGTACCAGGCCAGAGAAGGCACCTGTTAGGTATTCCAGGCACTTGTGCCACATCTGAATCCACTTTCTCTGGAGATTTGGATACTCGCTCCCCAGAAGACCAACCACTCGTCTGCAGAGCTTCCCTCCCCGTGGACACCCACCCCATCCCTGCTGCCCGGTCGTGGGCTTCACACCAGAAGTTCCCAAGCCTCAACCCCTCCATCATCCCCCTCCCCTCCCAGGGCCTTTGGGAGCCTGGCTCACCCAGAGTCACTCAGCACTCTCCCCTGGCCTGGCCCAGGCAACCGGGCTGAAACAGAACTTTCCCCAGCCCCGCCCACATTCACGCAGCGTCCCCTCTGGCCCAGGTGGATGCTGATATGACCCCACCCCTCTGGGCTTCCGAATGCCTGTCTGTGTGCTGCAGGTGCCAGGCATGCCCATCTGGGCACTGCCCACCACGCTCAAGGAGAATGCCTAAGCCCGGCACAGGGAATCCGGGGGACCCTGCGCCCTAAGGTAGGCCTAACTGCTGTCATCCTTGTCACAGCTCCACACTGCTACTTTTCTCCAAAAGGGAGGTCTCTGACCCCACAGGCCAGGAAAGAGAGGAGGTGGCCATTTAAGCCATTTAAGGACAATGTGTCTTTTTTTTTTTTTTTGTCCTTTTACGGCCATGTGGAGGTTCCCAGGCTAGGGGTCGAATCGGAGCCACAGCAACGGAGGATCCGAGCCGCATCTGCTACCTACACCACAGCTCACGGCAACGCCGGATCCTTAACCCACTGAGCAAGGCCAGGGATCGAACCCGCAACCTCATGGTTCCTAGTCGGATTCCTTAACCTCTGCGCCACTACAACGACGGGAACTCCTTAAGGACAAGGTGTCTTAATGGCTATTCAGCCCGGTGTGAAGGAACAGAGCAGCAGGGGATGGGATGGTGGGAGGGGTGCTGAACTGATCTGTGCCAACAGCCTGGGGGAGGGAGGCTGAGAAGGGCTGGGAGATGGGAAGGGAGTTCCTGGTCCTCAGACCCCTGTCCAGGCCCACAGCTATTTGGCAAACTTGCAGTCAAGGTGTCAGCCAGCACCGACAGTAAGGAACCTGTATTAAAAGCTGAAGTCTGAAGTGTTGGAAAGGCTGTCTCTTCCCCACCCTCCACACTTCCCCCACCCCCATCAATTCTTCTGCTAAAGCCCCTGGGAGGGCAGGAGTTCCTGTGAAGTGCTATGAGTAATAATAATGAGAAGGCTCCCTAATATTTATTGAGCATTTACTCTAACACCAAGCTGTCCTGAAGGCTTCACGTGCAGTATCTAATTTAATCCTCAGAACAATACAAGAAATACTCTTATTATCTCACTTTACAGATAAGAAAACCGAGGCACAGGGAAGCTGAGTAACTTGCCCGAGGCACATAGTCCAGAATTAGAAGAGTTAGGATTTGAACCCAGACACCCCATCAATTAGGCTCTTAACCATTTCACAATACAGGTTCACCCTGGTATCAGCCCTCTGTGCTATGATGAAAGAACGACTGCCTCACTCCCTCATTCCACACGCTCCCTCCAAGCCTGATGCGCATCAGGTGCTAGCTAGAGGCCACAGTTCCTGCCCAGGGACGAGATCAAAGAGAGGCCACCCCTCCTCACCCCTCAACACAGGTACCCGGCCCACTGGTGCTCAGAGAGCAAAGTTCTTAGGCCACCCCAGCCCCACCCACCCCCAATCCGTTACATCCTCACCTATTCCGGTCCCTAAAGACGCCAGGGCGGAGCGAGGCAAGTTACCATGACAACGGTACAGGCCCCTGCTGAGAGAGGCCCGGAGGCTAGAGTGGCGTCTGCTGCCCCTCCTACTCCGCAGGTGGGGGTCAAAGGTCAAGTGGGACTCCGGTGAGGGTGGAGCCCCAGCCTCGCCACCCCCACCTTCTCAGCCACACCTGTCACTGCCCCCCACTGTTTTCACTGCCAGAGTTGGAACCCAGACCACTCAGGGGTGGTGGCCTCCGGCGGGGAGGGTGAGGGGACTTGGGGCCCGTCGGGCCTGAGGACAGTCTAGCAGAAGGGCTTCCTCTCAGCCCTCCGCTTTCTCCAGCTCTCCCAAGCTTTCCCTGTCAGACTGGGAGCCTGCAGGCGTGTTTGTTGTGAATTCAGGGAGTTGTTGCTAAGTAAGGAAGGAGGGGAGGCAGGGAGGGAGGGGTGGGGGTGGCAGTAGGGAGGAAGCGTGGGCGTGCGTGTGTGCGTGCGTGCGTGTGTGCTTGTGTGTGTCCAGAGGCCGGGGCAGAAACCACGTTACCGTGGCTGGTAGCCACCCTGGCTTTGACTCAGCCTGCTGAAGCCAAAGCCAGCAGGCGAGGGGGAGCAAGCACTTGGGACAGCCGGGAAGGAAGCCGTACCTTGCCCTCCAGGGGTGACTGGGCTGGGGCTCCCCACCTCCCACCCCGGCTGGGACTTTCACTGGAGTGACGGGCGCTTTAACCCTTCCTGCCCCGGCCCCGGCCCCGCCCCCTACCGGGCTCCAGGTTGTGGGCCGTCTGCACCACCCCCCACCGTCAGGGGTGGGGTGGGGGTGGGGAGGAGAATGAAAGGAGAAGTGGGGGCACAGAGCCAGGAGGAGGGCGCCCGAGGCAAAAAGCCAAGCGGGAGGCTGGGGCAGAGGCGGACAGAGCTGAGCGAGGAGGCCGTGAGGACGCACACAAGCACACAGACCTCTCACCTCAGGATAATGCGTGTCGGGCTCAGGCTCAAGGGTGTGATCTGGGATGGGGCTCCCTGTGGAGAGAGGGTCACAGCTAGAAGCCCCAGGCCAGCAAACCATACCCTGTTCCTCCCCGGACCCCGCCCCCGCCCCCGGCGTGCACCCCACCGACCGTGTACACCCCACCAA
>PVHT021183652.1:304232-376199 GCA_004024745.2 Catagonus wagneri
ACCGTGTACACACCACCGACCGTGTGCACACCACCCACCGTGTACACACCACCGACCGTGTACACACAGCGCCTGCAGCTCCAGGAAGTCCCTGAGCTAGTCGGAGGCCACCTCCCCTTCGCGACTTCTGTGGATTGGCTGGGAGCCAGGCCTGAGCCAGCCACCGCACCGCACAGCCCCCTCCCTGCCCTGGAAGCAGGAAAGGAGAAGGCAGTAGAGATGCCTTAGGGCCTGGCTCACAGGGAGAGCGGGGGCGGGCGGCTCCCACGGCCTGGCCTGAGGTCCGGGAGGGGGGACGGACCGGGAGGCCCGAGGACCCCAGCTCCCAGCACCAGCCACCCTGGGGTTATCCTGCGTCAGGGAGAAGAATGGTGTGGGTCCTATGTCCCTGTGTGGTCTTTCTTGTCCCCTGAAGACGCGGGGACTGGGTCTGGCTGGGCGGCCGGGGTGAGAGAGTCAGGCTTAGCCGTTCAGTAAGAGGGGGCTGGGTGAAGCTCCCATGGGCAGGCGGGAGGGAGGCTGGTGGCTGGGCTCAGTTTGTACTGGGGGTCAAAGGGGAGTTCTTTTCCGAAGAATTCTGGGAAAGACGCCAACTAGAGCAAGCTGCTAACCACCCCTCCCTCTCTCTCTCACTGCACTGGGGGGGGGTGTCCCTGCCAACCAGACTTAACCCTCTCCAGCCTGTGGTGCTCCCAGGCCCAGGACAGAGGGGGGTAGATGCTGGGGAGGGGAACCCCCCCCCCTCAGGGCCCAGCTTGCATTTCGAGGGGCAGGCACAGGGCACCAGCCGGAACATGGCACCACATGGCCCCATCTGGTACTGCCCTGCCCTACCGCCACCTGGGTGACTTTTCTGGGCTCATCTCCTGAAGGTGTCTGCAGTGACGTGTGTGTGCGTGTCTCAGAGACAGAGATTGAGAAACAAACTGAAAATTCCTTGCCAAGGCCCTCCCCCTGCTGGGTCACTGAGCACTGTACCAACCTGTGCCTCTACCCCTCCCTTCCTCCCACTATGTCCCGGACCAGAGGCCATGGGAAGGTGGCAGAGTAGGGGTGGGGTGGGGTTGAGCGGGTGGGAGGTTAGATAAAGGGGCAGCTCTTCCCTCAGCCCACCTCCTGCTGCAGTCTCCATAGGCCCTTGACAAACAGCCTCTGCCCCAGCCCTCTTCTTCACTGATTTGCTCCAAGTGCTTCTAAAGGAAAGCATTCAATTATAGCCTGAGATCCCAGGATGGGAAATTGAGTCACAGTGAGGCCTCAGGGGTTCCAGTGCCCACATCCCATGCAGACATAACTCTGCTATCACCACTTATGCTCTGGCAAAAAGAAAATGAAAAAAAGAAAGTTTCCCCACCCCCAGCAACCTCGCCTCCCGTGGAGCACTGTCCAGCTGCAGCAGGAAGGATTGAGATTAGACATCAAGAAGGACTTCCCAGGATCAAGGATACAATGGCAGCTGGTCCCACACCCAGTGCTTCATATTTCTGGGGTGGTACATCACCGCCCCCACCCCCCGCCCCCAGGATTCCAGGCCACTCTGTCTTCTGTTCAGGCTGGAAATATGTGTATCTTGTCTTGTTTTGCTGTCTGCCCTTAGCTAGAGAAGTCAACTTTTCTGAACTGTAGCTACCAAGCTCCCAGGTCTGATCTGGCTGGCTGTTTCTTGTCCCAGTGAAGCAAGTAACACCAAGGGTGGAGGGTTAGCTCCATCTCCCCAGCCCTTTCTTTAGAGCACTGGGCCTCCCAGTGACAGCCCCCAGGATATCACGACAAGAAGAGGGTGTACTGGTAGTGCCCCAATCCCTTAAGGTGCTGGGTGTCTGTGAGGGGCAGAGGAAGACATCCCAGCCCAGGGGACAGTTTATCCCAAAGTCTCCCCACTGCCGCCACGTTCTCCCCAAGGACCACAGAACTACCAGAAGCCTTGGCCCCACCCCAGGAAACCTCCTATCAAAGGACGGAGGGCTCCATGTCCCAGGGAGCTACAGGGAGGCCTGTGGCTACACAGCCCAGACACGTTCTGAGGAACAAGAGAGGCAAGAACAGAAGTGGGGCACACACGTGAGCACGCTCGCGTGCACGCACACACACACACTCATCAGAGATACGACCCCAAGTACACACACAACGGCTCAGCTCCTCTCAGACACATGCACCTGATAGCGAAGCAGACACAGCTCCCAAGGACACACATCCAGGATACTTCTGGGAATAACCCAGACTCCCCAAAAATGGCTCCATAAGACCCACAGAGGCTCCTGGACTCACAGAGAAGATCTAAGAGGTTTCAGGAAACACAGGGGACATTGGCCAGTCACCCAGAACTGCTGACAGAAAGACCCACAATGGGAGATGCGCACAGACACACACAGAGTAGTATGCACGTGGCCGTGTGCTAACACACAAACACACACACACACACACACACACACACACACACACAGGCAATGCACAGCATGAAGTCAGATTAGAGGACTAAATTCTGGGCTAGTGGGGAGGAGGGGAATCAGAGGGGGGTGGAGCAGTACTCAGGGATTTCAAAACAATCCTGGTTTCGAAATGCTGGAAATGCTGGATTCAGGGCCATTCCCAGTTGAGGCTGGGCTGGGGAGGGGAAGGGGGAGGGGAAGACAGGGCAGCGCAGGGCCACCAGCCCACTAGGGGAGGGACTTGGACAGAAGGTACCCCAGCCCCTGGGGAAGGGGGGACTAGGCCAGACACCAAGGTTAGGAGGGGCAGGTGGCCCAGGGCCAAGTGGGGAGGCCTGGCGTGGAAAGGAGGCAGAGGAGGAGAGGCCCCCACTTCAGCCACTGACTGGAGAAGAAGGCAGGCCAGGGAGGCTGCCCTTCTCCTCAGGACTGCGAGGAAGGGGAAACCAGCTGGGGCCCCTTCCCCTACCCACGCGTGGCTTGTGGTGGCTACCTTCTCCCCTCAAGTGGCACGCTGGCTCCCCTGCCCTGCGAGCCATCAGTGCCCCCAGGCAGGCCTAAGGCTACGGGGTCAGAGGGTGTGGGAGAACAGCAAGGACCTGCAGGGGTCAGGGATCTCCCAGGGGACGCAGGACCCCCCACACTCGGGGACCGGCGGGGGACATCTCCCTGGGAACACAGAGCTTCCCACCTCTCAGTGATGGGGGGGGCCTCGGGGAGGCTGAGGCAGTGGAGCGTACCCCCACACCCAGGAAGCACCCCTCCCTCCCGGGGCAGCCCAGACGCCCTTACTGCCCCTCCCCCGACCTCCAGGGAAAGTCGGCGGGCGGGCGGCTCTCTCCCCGGGAGGAGAGGTCAGGCCAGGCTGGGGGTGGGGCTCTGGAGGCCTGGCCCTGGCACCCAGCAGAGGAAATTCCAGGCGGTAACTCCAGGCTGCCTTCAGGGCGGCCCATCCAAGTGACTGCAGCACCTCTCGAGCCTCGGCTTTCTTCACCCAGCCCCTCAGCTCCTAGACTCTGGCTCCCTGGGCCTCCAGCTTGCTCCAGCTCCGGGAGTAACAGGGTGGGACCTGGGAAGACAGCACTCCTGGAGGAGCCTCTGCTAGCCCCATCCTGGCGCCTTGGCCACTCAGATCCCTAGGGGCAGTCCCCACAGCGTGCTCTGGGTGGGCAGCTGTTGGGGCTGGCAGGCAGGGGCACAGATGCCAAGCTGGAGCAGCCAGGCACTCAACAGGTTGAGCCAGTCCCTGGAACAGCCAGCCCCACCCCAGGGAGAGCAGGCCTGGCAGAGGCTCCCTGCCCGCGGCACCCGGCCTGTACCCGCTTGGCTCCCACGGCTGCCCACTTTCCCACAGTGCCATCCCCTCTGCCCCCTCCCCTCCCCCAGGTCAGCAGCTGAGCGGTGCCCAGAGCTCCTGGCCTGAGGAAAGGATGCCATTTGCCGGTCACCTCTGGGTGCCCAGACTCTTGCAGTGCCTCACGACCAGCAACCAAGGAGCCCCAAGAAGAGTAAACATGGCATCAGGCCACTAAGAACCCCAAAGTGCCCACCACCTCCTTGCGGGCCTCTTCCAGTCCTGGGCAGACTGGACACTCAGACACCCTGGCTCCCAGCAACTGCCCCCCATCCCCTCCCCCAGGGCACCAGGACAGAACTTCAGCCTGTGGCACCAGAGGCAGTGTGGGGTGCCCCCAGCTCCTGTCTCAGACCCCCTGCAGGAGGGGCCCCTGAGCTGGTGACTGCTGGCTCCCTCCGCTCTGGCCAGAACTGCTGCTGCCTGAAACCCCCGGTCCTTTCCTTCCACCCCACTCCTGGGCTCCACGGAGTTCCATCCCAGCCCCTCCCCCTGCAGGCAGGCAGCCCCCTTTGCAGGCATCTCCTTTAATCTAAAGCAGGTGCCAGGCATTCCAACCCTTGCTGAGTCGACACTGCCACCCACTAGGCCTCTGCCCAGAAGGCTATGCCCTGCCTGTTCATGGAGGTTGAGTCCCCAGCCCAGAGCCCCTGCCTAACCCAAGTACCCAGAGTTGGGAGGCAGGAACTGTCCAAATGGAGTCATGGGTGCCCAACACAGATTCAAGAAGCAAGTTCACTAGGTCCCACTTTACCACTGAGGTGATCGGTTGCAGACTATGGATCCCTCAGGACTCTGTCATCTCCTCCCACCGGGACCCTCAACCTCAGTAGTTAGAAACTCACTCTGAGGCTCCATATGGACTTCCAGAAATCATCTCCAGCATGAGGCCACCGCTAAGCTGAGCACAAGTTACTCTGGATCCAAGACTATAGGTATTCTCCCCGACCCGGTCACTCTTTCAACATGAACCCCTGCCCCACCCCCAATGAGGAGCAACACAGGTAAGCACAGAACCTGCAGAGGGAAGTGGCCAGAAGCCCAGCCTTCCAGGCCTGGTTCTCCAAGGCCAAGGAGCCAGATCAACTGGGGGAGGGCAGCGCCTCCCATCCTGATACCAGACTCCCCCTGACCCTTACCTTCCTCTCCCATTCTTACTCTGTCCTCAGGCTTCTAGCAGCAGGCGCCTCAGAGCTGATACCAGAAAGACAGGGCCTGAACATGCTCTGCCCCTGGGGCCATGAAATCACGGTCCCGACCCAGAGAAGGCAGCCCAGCCAGTGCTGGGGGCAGCCCAGCCAGGCAGCCCCAGCCCAGAAGCGGCTGCCCCCTGGAGAGGCCGAGGAGGGGAGAAAACAAGGGGAGCAGAAGCCCACCCACCCTGCAGGTCAGTCGGAGAGCTGCCCAGAGGCATCAGTAGGGTTACAGCAGACACTGGGCGAAGACAGCTTTCCTAGGTCAAACAGGAAACCAAGGCCAAAGATCAAGGGGGCCTTCAAGCCCCTTTCCCAGGCCTCAATCGCATGCCCGGCTCACCTCTCCCAGGGCAACACTCTTCCTCCCTGCAGCAGGGGCCCCCCAGACAGAGACGCAGCCCCACACCCCAAGCAGCAGACAGACAGAAGGAGGAGGGAGGAGGGGGTGTCAGAAAAACCCGGAAGGAAGGAAGCCGGACAGACAGACTGAAGCTGATCCTGGCTTCACTGCTCCAGAGAGACACCCTCCAGACTCCCAGACTGTGAGGGACACTCTCCTTCTCGGCTCCCAAGAGGGACAAGAGGAGAGTACACCTCAGTGTCCCCTGAAACCAAATTCCAGCAGCCCTGGGATAGGACATACCCCAGCCAAGCAAGAAGCCCTACGCCTCCCTTTGCTTCCCCACATTCCTTCCCCAAGGGCTCCTCTGGACCAAGGCAGGGGCTGCCTGCCCTCAGCGATGCAGAGACACCTCCAAGGAATTGTGTGACTGCCCTACCCCACCCCCAGCCAAGCCCACATCACTAAGAAGCCTTGGCAGGGGTGACTCCTCTGCAGGTCCTAGACAGTGCTTTGGGACAGAAGGTGATCCCCAGCAATCCCCATTCCTAATGCACCTCCTTCTGGACGCTCCCATCAGCCAGGAGAGGAGTGCTGGGGTGCTGGGGTGCAAGGGGTTTCTAAGCCTGGAAGGGGGACTACATCTCCCAGAAGCCCCCAGGGCAGGGTTGCTGCTCCAGCTGGCCCAAGGCCGGCCTTGTTCTCTGCGCTAGGGTGGCAGGGTCCCCTGACTGCCCCTAAACCCTCCCGATTGTGTTCTGGGTCTGCCAACCTGACTGGGGGTCCAAGAGTAGCCTCCGCTAACCCTGGGGGCGTCCACCCCCTAAACAGCCTGGGGGTGCGTGCCAGAGGGCAAGAGACAATCAGACTGTATTCCCCCTCCCCAGTTCTAAGTGGATCTCCCTTCTCACGCCTCTGCTGGCCTGGCATGACTTTCGCCCTCGGCCCCAGCCCACCCCTCACCTCGCGCGGGTCGGGGGTCCTCACGCCAGGCCGGAGCTGGACGCCATGACCAGGTCAGGGTCGGTGGGTGGATTGGGGTCCTCCTGCTCGCCAGTTGGAGGTGCGGAGGGGGCAGGCAGGCAGTGATCTTTTGATCCCGGACGTCTTGATCTCAGTACCAGCCCGGCCCGGGAGTGGTTATCCGGGGGTCGCTGGGCGCCTGGGTTCCTGCCTGCCAACCGCGGAGCATGGTCGTGGGCGCCCGGCAGCGGCGGGAGAGCGCGCACAACCGCCCAGCCCGGGACTCGGGGCTGGGGTCTCGGCCCCGAACCTCACGGCTTCGGCTCCTGCTCCTCCTCCCTTCCTTCCTTCCTTCCTTCCTTCCTTCGCCTCCTCCTTTCACTTTCCCCGAGGCCCGCGGGGACGGCGGGCGCGGGTCGGGGAGGGGGCTGTCTGGGCGCTTATTGTTGGTCGGACGCCGAGGGTCCAGGTCGCAGCCCCCGGGCGGCGCGGCGCCGGGGGACCCAGGCGTGCGGGTGTCCGGCCGGCTGGCTCCGGGCGGCGGCGGTGGTGCAGTGGCCCCGAGTCCGGGGCATGTCCGGCCACTGGCTCCGCCGCTCGCCGCCGCCTCCCCGGGCTCCCCTTCGCTGCTGGAGCCTCGCTCGCCCCTCCACTCGGCTCCGCTCCCCAGCCTGAATAAGCATCGGGGCTCTCTGGCTGCCTCCTTCAGCCTTCATACCAGAGCCCGGAGAGGCCCCTGTCAAAATAAGAGCTCCCCCATCTCGCTCGCCTCCTCGCCCAACCCGGCTCCCCCAGCCTCCCAGTGGTCTGACTCGGTAAGGCGCCCGGCCGGCTTGCGGGAGGCAGGTTGGCCCGGGGGCGGGGAGGGGGCTTCTATCCCTCTCTCCTCCCCATTCCCGAGGACTGCGGAGGAGGCGCGCTAACATCTCAGGCTAGGGAGAGGTTTGACAAACATACCCTCCTATCTACACTGACTGGAAGGAGTGGGAGTTGCCTAGACTCCCCCAACCCCCAACACACACACACACACACACACACACACACACACACACACACACACACAGACACTACTGGGTCCCTCTCCGTTGTGCCCACCCACATTCATTATGCACTGAGCATCTCTTTATCTGTCTTTCCTAGTAGACCATGAGGTCCTCGAGGATGTGGACGGAATTTTTTCATGTCAATCCTCAGCATCACAAAGTGGATGCTAAGAAAATGTTTGTAGAAGTAAAACCATTGTTCTCTCAAAAGAACTCTCCCCAGCCTCAAAGTGCTACACACGCGCGCGCGCGCGCGCGCACACACACACACACACACACACACACAAGGAGACCCCATAGGTGAGTGGGTGCGGTGAAAAAGAAATTGTAAAGCACTATTTTAAAGCATTTCACATAAGTTATTTCAACGTGTGCCACAAACCTCTGAGAAAGAGGTCATGGCCCCATAATACTGATGAGGAAACCGAGGCTTGCATTAGTTAAGGACTTCCTCAGGGTTATACAGCTAGAAAGTGGTAAGCTCAGGACTAGAGTCTGGGTCTCCTTATCCCAAGGCACTTTCCCTGTATCCCACTGCCCCCTGTACCCCAAATACCAACAAGTAATAAGCATTGCTGGCTTCAGAAAGGAAGGGCACTAGCAAGCCCCCTTGCTCCTGCTATTTGTTTCCTCTGATCTGTCCCCTGCCCCTCCTCACAGACACCCCCAGATGGCTCTACCCTCACTGACCTCCCTCTCTTTTGATCATCTATTACATCTATGCCACCCAACCTATGTTTTATCTTGTCTCTCCTGTGTGTATATCTGGTTACCCCAAAAGATTCTCGAAGCCCCAAATCACACCTCCTATGCCTCTATATTCCGCACAGCACACAAATGCTGGACTCACAGTAGGGAATCAGTAAACATACACTTGATAGGTAGATGGTGCCCGCAGCTGGCCACTGGGAAGGCACAGGTGGAAAAGGGGGAGAAATCTTCAAAGAAGATAACAGCCCCTGTGGGCGCCTAACATTGAAGTTTACAAAGCATTTTTATACATACTAACTCTTGGTCATGCTTTGAGCCGACCGACAAAATTTCCCCAAGTGCCTGCTGTGCCAAGACCAAGCAGGGTTAGGAACTGGACCGTCACAACCCTATGAGATAGGTATTATTCTCACTTAAAGAAAACTGAAGCCCAGAGAGGCTTAGCTCTGGTGTGAAAGTTCCCAGAGCCCAGGATAGTACCTGACCCACGGAAACAGACTTTAAATTTCTCTCCCCTTTCCAGGGTCCTGTGGGTATAAGATAAGCCACAAAATAGCATTTGAGCCACATTTCTCAAAAAAGGATGCTGGTTAGGAGGGTCCACCCAATTATGTGGGTCAGTTTCCCATTACATACATGACGATCCCCATGGGCTTGTGATGATCCATTTGGTACAATGCCCTGTTCATGGTTCATAGCAGGTCCAGAAAACAACGTTTGTAGGGGTGAGTGATGGCTCTGTTGCAAGGGGTCTGTTAAATGTGGTACACAGTAAGTTCAAAGCGCGGTCGGCATGTCGGGTGGTGGAGCAGCCATGTAGAACACTCGCCTGGGTGGGGCTGTGACTCATTCCCCCATCGTAGGTTCCAGGTTGGGATGCGGAGCCCCAGCTCTGGGAAGCCACGAGTTCTGGGTGGAACCCTGGAGTTACTGAGGAGAGGAGAGTGGCCTGTGGCCCATTGCTGGAATCGAGTAGCTCCCTCTACTGGCAAACTCGGGGAATCGCCTGTGTTTTCGTGTATCTGTGTGTCACTGTGCCACGAGGAGGAGTGTCACAGGTGTGTCAGCCAGTGTCGGCGGAAGTTTGGACGTGGGCATGGTTGTGTGAGTGTGCCAGCAGTGTGCGCTTACCAGCGTTACGCGGACCTGCTTCTAGGACCATAGGGTTACACACACAACCACTTTTTGTAATACAATTTACTTTGGGGTGGGGTAGAGGGTGGACGGAGCTAGGGCTGCTGATTATCTGAGATTATTACTAACCGGGGTGACTAGGACGAAAGGATCCTCCAGCTGATACTCATCACTGACCTCGTGCAGGTGAAGGATTCAGGACTAGAGAACAGTTCCTGGGAAGGTATTCTATCCCCTAAAGCAACCAGGGACCCAAGAAAGGGTTAACTTGGAGCCCCACAATGACTTCAGTCATTGGCTCTGGGCACTGTCGGTCAGAGTTCTGGGGGTGGGGCTTACGGGGCCGCCTTAGGACTGCCCAGCGCCCCTCACTTGCCCCTAGACCCCCACTTCATTTTACTTCTGGGCTGCTGCCACACCCCCGTCACGGTGGAGACACCTTCCTGGGCCCTGGAGGAGGAGCAGATCTGGGCATCCTGGCTTCCCCACTCACTCCAGCTGCCTGGCTTCCTGATAGATGGTGATTATTATATAATAGACCTGCTGGACAGAACGGTGCCAGCTCTCGGAACACTTTGACCCCTCCTTGAAGCCCCAGGGCCTGGCACCGGAGTTTAGAGCCCGCTGCCCAGCTCTGCTGGCGCCCCAGGCACTGCCTCCATTCCGCGGCGGGAGACCCCTGGGCCACCCTCCCTGGGGGCCCTGGGGCATGTCCTGGGAGATGAGGTCCGGCGCCCAGCAGGTCTCAGGGTCGGCCTGCGAAGTATGGCTTGCCCAGCGCCTCTCCAGAATTGTGGGACCCACTTGGCCCTTTCCAACCTGAACTTGGAACTTGGGAACCCAAAGAGGTGGGGATAGGGCGCGCAGGGGCCAGGGGCAAAGGGAAAGGGGTTTGGAAAAGGTGCGGGGGCAGGAAAAGGGAGGCTGGGAGAGCGGACCCGGCAGGGGCAGTGGGGGAGGGACTCTTATCCTGACAGGGCTCCCGCCTTCCCCGACTGGAGGGTTTGGAAAAACTGAGCAGGCAGCCAAGGCTTGGCTGGAAATCCTGCAGCCCACCCTCCTGGGGACACAAAGCTGGAGGGCGGCGGCAGGGCGGGGGAGAGAGCACGACCCCGGGGAGGGCAGGGCCTCTTCTGGGTCTGGGGGCCCGGGGCCCAGGGCCCAGGTCCCTGGGGAGGGGGTTCCTGGCGCTGTCTCCCTGCAGTCTGCTTCCCTCTTCTTCTCTCTCCCCCTTCTCTGCCCCCTCTTCCCCCTCCCGGCTCCAGTCTTGCAGATTGCAGGCAGACTTAACTCCTTGCGCGCCAGCGCGGGGGACTCCGTGGTGGTGACGCTTTGAGGGAAGGAAGGAGGGAGGGACTCCCGACCCCACTCCCACCCACAGTTTAACACCTTGAGGCCCGAAGCGCAGTCTCGGAACTTAGGCTTGTCAGAGTCCTGGGAAGGCTGCCTGGTGCTCGAAGGGGGACACACAAAACCCGGCACCTGAGAGCTGTGTAATCCAGTCAGTCCGCTGTCCTGCCAAGTCTTAACTGTCTTCCCTCCCGTGCCACCCCAATCCTCTGTTCTTCTTCCTCTACCCTTTGGCCACAGTCCCGCCACCACCTCCACTAGTTGCCGCAAAGGTCCCTGACAGATAAGGACGCTGCGGGGAACCCGGAAGTATGGGTTCTGTGGCTGCATGGACCTTCTCTTCATCCCCCGGCGCAGGTGACCGCAACCCGCGCCTCTCTGGCCCCCAAGGGGGCCCCTCCACCCATCTGTGGGGGTAGCTACCCACCCGAGGCAGGGAGTGCTAGCCTCCCCCCATCTCTAGCTAGCACAAGGAGTAGCCGGAAACCTGACCTCACTTCCACCCAAGCCCCTCTCCTAGGCAGCACTTCCTCCACCATCAGATTTGCCACACACACACACACACACACACACACACCCCGCCCCCAATTCGGCGGCAAATGGCTGCCAGAGGGCAGTACCTCAGTCTAGGCGGGAAGGGGTTAACGGAGCTCCCTGGTTCAGGGTGAGAGCCAGGTGAGGCACCGCCCGACCTGGCCTTCAGGTGTGCGGGTGGGGAAGTGGAGGGACGCTGACCTCAGGGCTGCTCTTTTGCCCCCTGGTGGCTAGATCTGGCTTAGCAGTCCTGGCAAAAGCTAGGCTCAGATGGGGACTGGTGGAGGGGAAACTTCGGAGGCCGCTAGAGTAGTCCTCCTGTAGGAATAGCATCTTCAGGGAAAAAGAGAATCCTTGGGGAGGTCGGTGGAACGAGGGAGCTCCCACAATCCCTGCCACGCCATCCCCGCTCAACAGGCTGCCTCAGCCACTTCCAGATCTGCACCCTAGGGACTCTACTTGTGGGTCCCAGAGCCCCTGGAGGAAGAAAGGCAAAAATAAAAGATATAAGCCCTCTCCTGCCAGGGTCACAACCTAAAGGAGGGGGGTAAGAGGAGGAGGCTGCCCCGCACTTCTTTTCTTTCTGTGCCCCAGGCCTTCCTAGAACTCCCACTGCTTCCAGACCCCAGCAGCAAATGCCAACCTCTAGCCTGGCTTCAAACCTCCTATCAGCTTCCCTGTCCCCATCAGTTTCTCTCCTCTCTAGCCAGCCTGCCTTCTGGGGCTCTCCCCCGTAAAAGGGGCCTCTTGAGGGATTCTGGGTGCTCACAACTCCTTCCTCCCCTGGCTAGCAGAAGCCCTCCCAGGTTAGCAAAGGCCATGAACTTCAAGGGTTCTTTTTGTCTTTATTTTCTGAGGTTGCCTCACTTCCTTCCCTCTCTCCAGTATTTCCTGTTATCCTCTATCTAAGGCTTCTTTTCACAGAAGCAGTTCACCCAACCAGGGGCAATCCTTGGAGACTCCGCCAGGAATCCTCTGACCAACCTCACTTATTCATTCAAAAAAATATCTTTTGAGGACCTACTATGTGCCGGGCACTGGACTAGGCAATAGGTAGGTATATGTTGACGAGTGAGTGAGACAGATGTGGTCCTTGACCTCACTCTAGCTAGGGACAGACACGTGAAAGGGCAGTTTCAACTTAGTGTCATGAAGGCTCAGGGAGCACTTCTTTTTTTCTTTTTGGCCCTACCCATGGAAGTTCCTGGGCCAGGGATCAAACCCACACCACAGCTGTGACACAAGCCTCAGATCCTTAACCCGCTGTGCCACCAGGGGACCCCTCGGGGAGCACTTGGAGGGACATCTATCTGGGACTTGGGAGTCTGGCAAAGTTTCCTGCAGGGAGCAACTTCAGAGCCTAGACTTAGTCCAGCCCAAGGTGTGGTTCCGCCCAGGCAGAGAGTATATCTCACTGGATGTCTAAGGATAGAACAGGATCCCAGGGAGCCATCTCACCCGATGTTCTAAGAGACCACTAAGGCTGCCTCTCCAAACAACCCGTTTCTAATAAGTTCCCCAAGCTGCAAAAGAAAGGAGACTGGCCTGAAAGCCAAGAGTACATGACCTTGGCCTAGTCAGCCTCCCATCTCTGGGCCTTAATTTCTTCAAATGTAAAACAAGGGGGCTGGATGAGTTTATCTCTAGGCTCTTTTCTTTTTTTCTTTCTTTCTTCTCTCCTTTTTTTTTTTTTTTTATCAGAAAGATAGCAATTAAATAGCAGGTTTGGTTTGTCAAGAGAAAAACAGTCACATGGCTCTGGTCAGCTTGGAGATGGAAGGCAGAGTTCACAAGCCCAGGAGAAGCTGTCTGAGGTGCGGCCCAGGGAAAGCGGCACAAGTCACCTCCTACTCCTCACTGCCCCTGGGGTTGCCTGGCAGCTCTGAGTCCTGGACACATTTATTTCTTGCTATCAACTGAAGGCAACAGCCCTTCTGAGATTATGCTGGGAGGGGCGGGCACCCCTAGAATACATTAAGCCTACTGCATTCATTTGCTCTTGTATGTTGCACTGTAGAGCTTTTATTTTGAAGAGATGGAATGTTCAGAGATAGGAAACTGAGGCACAGAGTGGTGAAAGGACTGGCCTAAAATCACATGGCTGGTGAGTGATAGCTGGAAGAGGTGCCTGGGCTCCGAATTCCCAGTCCAGACTCTTTCCACAACACTACCGCAGCCCTTGCTTCCAACTTTCCATTGGACTTCTTCCTGTGTCTGGCTCATTTCCCTGTGAGGCCATAAGATCTGGGAAGGCAGGCTTGGCCTCCTTATCTGGACGTCCCCCAGAGCCTGGTGCAGGGCTCTGAACGGAGGGAGGGGGGTGATCAGAACCCCAGTCTCCCAGCCCCCCTCTCCTCTCTGAGACCAGGAGCCTGTTTACATGCACGTAGCTCTCTGGCTCAATCTAAAAAGGCATCCCTGGATTGTGGACAAAGCCTTGGGCCAGGCATATTCCCAGTCCCAGCCAGGCCTAAAACCTGCTCTGTGACTCTGAGCAAGCTGATTAACTTCCCTGAGCCTCATTTTCTCCATCTGTCAAGACCCTTAACTGATTCTAACTCCTGGGGCATTTGTAACTTGAAATCCCAGATTAGGAAGTCTTTTTAAGATCTACAACTCTGAGAGAAGGAAATTAGCTTAAAATTTTTGTCTTTTTGCAGGATCCCACAGCCTCAGGACCACATCTGCCCTATCTGCAGGGCCTAGGTGCTGCTTGATGGGGGCACCTTCACCCTGATACTGTGCTGGGTCCTATGAAAGTTAGAGGGTATGTAACCTGAATATGTTCTGGGGTCCCACAGCCCAAATACCAAAAATAATTTCAAAAAATAATCCCAGTTTTTGCTTGTATCCCTTGAGGGTTATCCAGTTTGTAACCTACACCACGTCTTGTTAAAATTCCCTTTCCTCTTCTATTCTCCTGCACCTTGCAACAGTTGAGTCACTCTCAGCAAACCTGCTATCAGGCCCTCTCTCTGCCTCTCTGTTCTCTGTAATCAACAAAACTCTTCTGGGAGTTCCCTGGTGGCTCAGTGGGTTGAGGATCTGGCATTGTCACTGCTGTGGCACCTGTTTGATCCCTGGCCCAGGAACTTCCTCCCCATGCCACCAGTGTTGCCAAAAAGAAAAAAGAAAACAAAATAGACCTTCTGTCTCTTTTTGCCCACTGTCTTCTTATTACGTAGATTAGCTAGCTTAGCCTCTCCAGTTTCATTATTTTCCTTTTTCCTTTACCCATTACCCAGATTCTCCCTAACACACAAGAAAGTTACCTATCTCCTGCCTCTCTAGTCTTATCTCTCACCTCCTGTTCTCCCAGTTCTGTATTACAAAAGCCTTGGAACTGAGCAGGCCACAACCAGATTTCCAACAACAGGTGAGGGATAAAATTATCTTGGGGGTGAAGAGAGGCGGGGCAGAGGGAGGCTAAGAACAGTCAATGGTTAATATGTTTTTATCCTGTAACAGATGATAAAGACTCCTGCCCTCAAGGACTTTATAAAATGGGGACAATTAAAGAACAATAGAAGGAGTTCTCGTTGTGGTGCATCGAAAAAACGAATTTGACTAGGATCCATGAGGATGTGGGTTCTATCCCTGGCCTCGCTCAGTGGGTTAAGGATCCGGCATTGGCCTGAGCTGTGGTGTAAGTCGCAGACGCAGCTCAGATCTGGCGTTGCTATGTCTGTGGTGTAGGCCAGAGGCTATAGCTCCCATTTGACCCCTAGCCTGGGAACTTCCACATGCCTCGGGTGCAGCCCTAAAAAGACAAAAAGAAAAAAAACATATATATATATATATATATATAGAGAGAGAGAGAGAGAGAGAGAGAGAGAGAGAGAGGGATCAAAAAAACATATAAAAAAGAAGAATGTCTTTTGGGGGGTTAATTAAGTTAATTTATTTTGCTTTTTAGAGCCGCACCTGCAGTATACGGAAGTTCCAAGCTAGGGGGCGAAGCGGAGCTGCATCTGCAACCTATGTACACCACAGCTCAGCTCTGTGGCAACACTGGATCCTAAACCCACTGAGGCTGGGGATCAAACCCGAATCCTCATGGACGCTAGTTGGGCTCATAACACACTGAAACACAATGGAAACTGCAGAATGTTTTTGAGTAGAAGAGTTACGTGGAAGCAGATGGGAGTAGCAATAAAACAAAACACTGACTGTGGAACTCCACAGATCTGGACATGAATCCTAGCTCTATTGCTTACTAGCTATAGAATGTGGGCAAATTACTTTCACCACTCTGAGCATCAATTCCATCTCCTGTAAAATGGGTTAATACCCACTTTATAGATTATAGTGAAGATTAAATGACACATATGAAAATCCTGGTACATAATGGATGCTCAATAAATCAAGAAGAAAAAGAAAGGGGGAGAAGAGGGTCATGTTTCTGGTGAGTTTGGTTTCTGAGAGGAGACTGCCTTTCTAGGAGGCCCAGGTAAGAACTGGACTATAGTGAGCGCCTCTAAGACTTGCTGGACACTTAGTCACAGGTGGTTTATACGAAAGGAAAGAGGGGAGTTCCTGTTGTGGCACAGCGGAAACGAATCCAACTAGGAACCATGAGGTTGAGAGTTAGATCCCTGGCCTCGTTCCGTGGGCTAAGGGTTCAGCATTGCCGTGAGTTGTGGTGTAGGTCACAGACGCAGCTTGGATCCTGCGTTGCTGTGGCTGTGGCTGTGGTATAGGCCAGCAGCTGTAGCTCTGATTCGACCCCTGGCCTGGGAACCTCCATATGCCGCAGGTGTGGCCCTAGGAAGCAAAAAAAAAAAAATGGAGGGGGGGCAAAAGGAAGCACTGTAAAGCGGGAGGATAATTTGGGGCAGAAGGGTTTATGCTGTTGAATTAGTTGTTGAATGACAGTAGGACACCCCAGTGGTTATGGCTAATGACAAGGTAGACCTTTTTTTTTTAAGGTTTATAGAAATACAGTTGATTCACAATGTTGTGAGGTAGAGAGACTTGATTGAACTTTATTTTGTTTTTGTTTGTTTATAATTTTTACTGGAATATAGGTGGCTTACAGTGTTATATTAGCTTCTGGTGTACAGCAAAGTGAATCAGCCATACATACACATATACATCCATTCTTTTCCAGATTCTTTCCCCATAAAGGCTAACACAGAGAGTATTGAATAGATTTCCCCGAGCTGTGAGAGTGTGTGTGTGTGTGTGTGTGTGTGTGTGTTTGGGGTGCTTTTTTGGCCTCACCTGAAGCATGGGGAAGTTCCCAGACCAGTAATCAAAGCCATGCCACAGCAGTGACCACGTGGGCTTCTTAACCTACTGTGTCACAAGGGAACTCCAGCCAGGGAATTCCTTGATTGAACTTTGGAGAGACAGAGATCAGAGCCAAAATTAGGTACTTGGGATGCAACCCTTGCCAGTGGGAGTTGCTGGCATGGGGCAAGGTTTCTGAGTGTGAGCTGCAAAGCAAACCAAGGACAGACAGTGCCATGCAGGACCGCACCAGAGCCATGCTGATTCTAGAGACTGATTCTGCCTTCCCTCCCTCGCCATGCCCTCCCTGGTCAGAGCTGAATAAATAAAGGAGAACTTAGATCCGCCTTGGCATCACTGACCTCTGTCCAGAGCCCAACTGGGACCCAAACCATGTCTCTCCACGACTCTCTGCTTTTCCTCCCTTATGCGGAAGGAACACAAGTTCTTGTTCAGCTAACAGACTAGCTGGTTGCTACAATCTTGGATTTGAGAAAGGAGGGATGAGGAGTGAAGGTGCAGAGAAAGAGTTCAGAACAGTAGCAGGCAGGGACAAATGGAGTGCAAGAGAGAAACAGAGAAACCGAGAGAAAGGTGAACACCACGGGTACAGAGAAATGCAGACCAATACTGGAGAAAAAGACTGAAGGAGGGGCAGGAAGAAATATTTGCTGAGAAACTGATGAAGTGCAACTGAGAAAACTGTTGCCATGGTGACGGGTCCAGAGGAGGGAGTAGGAATATAAATCCGATTATGAATTGGGGGAGTGGGGAGGGGGGCTGCTCAAGACTCAGAGGCAGAACCTGTCCCCACCCCCAAGCCCTCCCCATCAGACCTCTTTCTACCCACAAGGTTCCCAGAGGTCTCCCCCGGGGCCAGGCCAAGGAGTGCAGTGGGGACAGAAGCACTGGAGGGTCTGGGGCTCTGGCACTCCCTCCCTGCCCCCCACCCCTGGTGAAACAGATCTGTACCCCTACCCCCTGGCTCCAGGGGAGCTCTCTCCATCAACCCTAGTGGCTCTCATTCTACCTCTTCATCAGAGCCCAAAGTGAAGCGAAGGGAGGGAACTTGTTTGAAGCACCTACTCTGCGTCAAACACTGCGTTAGGAACCTCGAGCCTTCTTTCATTTAGTACTCAGCACAGCCCTCAGAGGCAGGTTTCTCACCTCCGTTTATAAGCAAGAAACTGAGATCAAGGCCCCAAGCTGGGAAGCAGCAGCCAGAGTGGGGTGCAGCCTGGCCCACTGGCTCCAAAGCCATTTTCTCTCCTCCTACCCCTTTGCCTCCTTGCAGAGCCTGTGTCCCATTCCTCGTCTTTTGCTGCACCTTTGGGACAGGATGCGGCAGGATGGGGCTACGGGGTGATGGACAAGCTGGAGGCTCTCACTCCATTCTCACAGATAAAGAGAGCAGGGACACTTGAGGCAAAATGCCATAGCAGGTGGCCTCAGAGCTCAGTGGGAGGTGCAGGGGTGCTCTGAGCTCAAGGCTGGGGGAGTGGGGAGGAAGGGCTGAGGTGGAGAGGATGGTGGGAGGGGGGAAGCTCAGAGGCCAGGCCGTTTCCGGTGATGCTGCAGAGAAACTCCGGCAGGGCCATGTGGGTTGCTGGGGCACCGTCAGCTCCCAGTTTGCAGCTCTCTGAGCTAGTGAGCCAGAGTGACTGCAGGTTGGTATTTGAGGGCAGGTCCCTGCAAGTGAACTAGCTGGAGTGGAGAGGGAGGAGGGCGCGGCTTCTCTTCCCCCTCCCTCAGGCTTCTGTATAAATAACAGTTTTGCAAAGGGCATAGTACAAACAGGGCATATCAAACAGGGCTGGGAGAGGTGGGAGAAGGCAGAGGTCGGGACTGTGGCCTGGGCAGCTGTGCTAAGACTACCCCTCTCCGCCAGGATTCAAGAATCAAGAGGATGCTAGCCCCTTCCCATCATACCTTACTGTTGCTCTTAGTGGCTATCTGGCTACCTTGAAACAGGTCCCTCTTCTCTATGGGGACTGGCTTGAGCCACACCCCAACCAGGAAGTCTGTGTGTGTGTGTGTGTGGGGGGGGTTGAGTATGAAACAGCTGGACCCCAAGAGGGACAAAAGGTCCCTTGTCACCAGGCTGTCACCAGGCGGGAGAGCCCAGGTCCCTGCCCCACACCCCTGTGGAGAGGGTTGGGGGCTAGAGCTCCTTCCTCCTCAGGCCTGAAGGGAAGGCCAATCCAGAGCAGCTCACTTCTGCTGCTTCAGTTCACACGGTCTCCTCCACATGCCACCAATACCCCAGACCCTCCTCATGGTCCCATCGTAAGTTTCAGACCCAAAAGGACCTAAGGAACTGGGCGGGGGTGAGAAGAAAAGCCTCTTGAATACCCACCTCCTTCATGCCTGCCCTCCCCAGGCTGTCTGGTCTCCTAGCACTCCAGGCTCCTGGATGGAGCTTAGCCCAGCTCCCCCCAGGCCTTCAGGCCTTCAACACCCTCTAGCTCAGCCCGGTCCCTCTCTTTCAAGTGTCCCCTGATTTGAAGCAGTCTCCAGACCTCCTACTTGCCACATCCCAGGAGCACACTTCACGGCTCTGGATTCCCCACAGACAAGTTTGCTGGGGAACATGCCTTCTGGAAATATCTCTGGGGACCAAGGATGTCATACCCTCCCGGCTCTTCTTTTATCATTTAGGGAAGCTTCTAGGTCTCCTTCGCAGGCTCCCCTTTTCCTCTGCTCAGTGTTGGTGTTCCCCCCGCTCTGTCCTTGACCTTGCCTTCATACTTGGGTCTTTTTTCTTTACTTTACTTTTCTTTTTTTCCCCCTTCCTTTCCTTTTCTTTTCCTTTCTTTTCTTTTTTTTGGCTGCTCCCACATCATGTGGAAGTTCCCCAGCCAGGGATCAAACCTCCACCACAGCGGTGACCTGAGCCACCACAGTGAAAACACCTGATCCTTAACCCTCCACGCCACAGAACTCCTTGCCTTCTTACTTGGTGAGCACTGTTCTCCAAAGCTGCACCTGTCACATCTGTTCTGACAAACTTCCTGAGCTCCAGACCAAGCATCCGACCACCTTCCAAACACTTCCACCTGGGTGTCCTCCAGGCACCTAAACTCAGCAAGTGCAAAACTAAATGATCTTTGACCCCTTCCCACAAATCCGCTCCTCCAACCCCCAGTGCATTGCCAGCTAGGGACAGTGCCATCATCCACCCAGGTGCCCAGCCAGGACCCAGGAGGCATCCTTAACACTGCCCTGTACCCCAACCCACAGCCCTCCCAGCCAAACCATCACCCCCAAATCTCCCCTTCTATCATCTTTTGCCAGGATTCTTATCTCAACAGCATGTCAGAGACGTCTAAAATATCTCCCAGCTGTTCACCCAACACAATCTCTGCATGGCAGCAAAAGCCATCTTTTCAAGACACAAATTTGATCATGACACTCTCCAGCTTAAAACCCTTCGAGGACTTCCTTTTAGCCTTAGGATAAAAATTAAAATTGCTTCAAAGGAGCTTAGAAAACTCTTCATCTGATCCCAGCTGCTTCTTCAGTGACTTCCCCAAATTCCACTGTAAACTTCCAATGGACCTAGTCTCTAACCTTGGTCCCTGCAGCCTAGAACAATCTCCCATCTCCACCCCTCCCCCTGCCTTCACTGGGCTAACTCCTACTTAACTTTCAGGTCTCTGTTTATTCACCACTTCCTCCAGGAAGTCCTTCAGGTCTACCCAAACCCGTTTAAGTTGCTACCGCTCTGTGATGAGCTCTTTGGCAAGTGACTTAGTTCTCTGACCTTAGTTTTCTCATTAATAAAATGAGGGCAGGTGTTCCCTGGTGGCTCAGAGGGTTAAGGATCTGGTATTGTCACTGCTGTGGCTCTGGTTACTGTCCTGGCCCAGGAATGTCTGCATGCTGCAGGCATGGCCAAAAATAAAATAAAATAAAATAAAAGGCAAAATGTACAACTATAAATATAATAAAATTCGTTGAGGAGTTCGTCTTGGCTCAGTGAGACTAGCATCCATGAGGACTCAATCGGGTTTAATCCTTGGCCTCGATCAGTGGGTTAAGAATCCGGCGTTGCCCTGAGCTGTGGTGTAGGTCACTGACGCTGCTCAGATCCTGTGTGGTTGTGGCTGTGGCTGTGGTGTAAGCCAGCACCTGTAGCTCTGATTGGACCCCTAGCCTGGGAACCTCCATATGCCGCAGGTGCAGCCCAAAAAAGGCAAAAAAAAAAAAAAAGAATCCAGTGTTGCTGTGAGCTGTGGTGTAGGTCACAAACATGGCTCAGATCCAGTGTTGCTGTGACTGTGGCGTAGGCTGACAGCTGCAGCTCCATTCAACCCCTAGCCTGGGAACTTCCGTATGCCGCGGGTATGACCTGCAGCAGACAAAAAAATAAATAAATAAAATTCATCGAATTTTTAAAAGTAAGGGCAATAATAACAATATTCACATCACAGAGGTTATCATGAGGATTAAGCAAGAATACACACAAAAAGGATTTAGCACAGAACCTGGTATGTTATCAGCACTCAATAAATAATAGCTGTTATTACCACATCTTCTAAAATCCTGATGCAGTGAGCAGTGGCCTCTTCAGTAGCTCCCACTGGACCATTAGTTCAGGGAGAACAATGTCTTGTTCACCTCTGAATGTCCAGCACTTAGCACAGTGCCTCGTGCAAAAGCATTTAATAAACATTTACTGAACAAATTAATTTGAGCCATCATTATTTCTTGCATGGATTAGCTCTCTTTCAGCCAAAGAGAGTATTAAATACCCCACAATCAAGCCTCCACCTACTCTTTCAGTAACCTTTCTTTTCCCCCCATAATCTTTACTGGCCACAGTGTACAGCAGCTTGAGGTGGGATCTCAGTTCCCAGACCAGGGATTAAACTCAGGCTGCAGAAGTGAAAGCGCTGAGTCCTGACCACTAGACCAGCAGGGAACTCCCTCAGTAATCGTTCTACAACCAGAATGAATTGTGCAACTTCCATGCTCAAACCCTGTCCCAGGCCCTGCCTGTCTGTGTAAACATGGTGGTCAGGCCTTCTCAGGGCGATTGCTCCTGCACTTCCTGGCCCTGTCCCTTCCGCCTTGAATCCTCCTGCCCAGGGCTCTGCCTACTGGCTGCACTGAACCCCTTGCTGCTTCCACACCCTCCAGCCTCTATGCCCCCAACCTCAAATATCCTTCCAAAACCATGTCCCAGGTGACACAACTTGGGACCGCAAAGGCAAAGCTGGCATCAAAGATGTATACTGTTTGGCTCACAAAGTGCATTTACATAATATATATTTCACCTAAACTTTGAAAATAATATCATTTTACCAAAAAATTCAGATTTCTGAGTTCTCTTGAAAAAGCCATGTGACGTGGCCATACTAGGCCCCTCTTCCACAAGGCAACTCTGGGGGTGGCCCGTGTTAGATGGAGCTTGCGCTTCTACCCTCTCTCCAGTGGCCCCAGTTTCACCCTCCTCGTCTTCCCACTTTGGTTATCTGCCTGGACCCTGGAGACACCAAAGTCTGCAGCATTTTGATCCCCTCTGGCCACAGTGAGGCCCTCGGCTCTCCCCTGAGCAGGCACCTAGGTGGCCCCCACCCCATCTCCGGCCTCGTCCGTACACCCTGCTCCTCCGCCTCTCCCACAGCTTTGTTCCACCTCGACCGCAGGGCACACCCCATCCCTCCGGCCTCCTTCCTGTCACATCTATCACTCCTTCTCAAAACTAGCCCGTGTGGAGTTCTTCTGTGGCACAACGGTTAAGGATTTGGCATTGTCACTGCAGCGGCTTGAGTCGCTGCAGTGGCACAGGTTTGATCCCTGGCCCAGGAACTTTCACACGCCATGGGCGAGGCCGAAACTAGCCTACATCTTATTGTCCATGCCTTCATTCTTGCCAGCACCCTCAACTTTCTCTTTTGTTGTTGTTTTCTGTGTTTTGGGGGGTTTTGTGGGGTTTTTTTTAATTTCTTTTTTTTTTTCTTTGTCTTTTTAAGGCCACACCCATGGCATATGGATATTCCCAGGCTAGGGGTAGAATTGGAGCTACAGCCCCCGGCCTACACCACAGCCACAGCCACGCTATAAACGAGCCATGTCTGTGACCTACACCACAGCTCACGGCAATGCCGGATCCTTAACCCACTGATCGAGGCCAGGGATTGAACCCATGCCCTCATGGATACTAGCTGGGTCCATTAACTGCTGAGCCACGACAGGAACTCCTGTTTTTTCTTTTTAAGGCTGCACCTACAGCATATGGAAGTTCCCAGGCTAGGGGTCGAATCGGAGCTATAGCTGGCCTACACCACAGCAATGCAGGATCCGAGCCACATCGGCAACCTACACCAGATCCTCATGGGAACACAGGATCTTTAACCCACTGAGCGAGGTCAGGGATCAAACCCGAATCCTCATGGATACTAGTCGGGTTCTTAACCCACTGAGCCACGGCGGGCACTCCTGCTTTTGTTTGTTTCTTCATTTTTTGGCTGCACCTGCAGCGTACAGAAGTTCCTGGGTTAGAGACTGAGCCCATGCCACAGCAGCAACCTGAGCCACAGCAGCGACAACGGCCTGATCTTTAACTGCTAGACCACCAGGGAACTCCTACTCAAATTTTCATGCCTTGGAAACCCGGAGTCAGTACAACCTGAGTTTCATTGTTTCTGTACTCTAGCTATTGAGTAATTTGAAAAATCCCAAGACACCGAGGTCAGTGTGATGGTTAATTTTATGTGTCAACCTGACCAGGCCATGTTGCCCAGATGTGAAGTCAGAGCTACTCCGGATGTTTCTGGGAAGGTGTGTTTTGGATGAGATTAACATTTAAATTGGTGAGGAAAAGAAAGGAAGTTCTAGTTGTGGCACAGCGGAAATGAATCCGACTAGGAAACAGGAGGTTGCAGGTTCAATCCCTGGCCTCGCTCAGTGGGTAAAGAATACAGTGTTGCCGTGGCTGTGGTGTAGGCTGGCAGCTGTAGCTCCAATTCGACCCCTAGCCTGGGAACCTCCATATGCTGTGGGTGTGACCCTAAAGAGCAAAAAATATATATATATATAAATCAGTGGATTTTGAGCAAAGCAGATTACCCCACAATATGGGTGGGTCTCATCCAGTTGGTTGTAGGCACTAATGGAACAAAGACCAACCTCCACCTTCTCCCCATGAGAAGGAAAGAATTCTGCCAAAAGACCGCCTTTAGACTCAAACTGCAACTCTTTTCCTGAGTTTCCAGCCTGTTGGCCTCCCCCATCAGACTTTGGACTTGCCAAGCCTCCGCAATTGCATGAGCCAATTCCTTAAAATAAATCTGTCTATATATACACATCCTGTTGGTTCTGTTTCTCTGAGAACCCTGACTAACGCAGTCCGCGCCCCTGAAGACCAGTGGTCCCCACACTCAGCTGGCTGTCACCTCCAAACACTCAGCCTTCCTCAAGGCTCTTTCTAGCTGTGTCCTCCTCTCCCCACAACAGCTGTTTCAAACTCTCACCCCTCTTCAGGGCCCAAACTCGTCTCCTCCCTGAGTTTCCTACTTCCCAGAGAAAGCAAAGACCTTCAGGAGGGTGCTGTCTTAACTTACTTCCTTCATCCCTCAGCCTTGCAAAAGTATAAGGTTTCTCTGCACCACTGCCCCCATTCTTACCTCTGCCAGACAGGGTCATTCCTAAAGCCAAAGGCTGATGCCTCCATCTCTGATCTGAGTCCCAATTTTTCCCTCCTCCAGAAGCTTCCTCATAAATTCTACCCCCTTTTCTTCCATATCTTTAACTTTGAAAACAAAACAGAAGATGGTGTTCCTGCTGCACCGCACTGTTGGGAGCGCTGGGACGCAGGTTCAATCCCTGGCGCAGCATAGTAGTTTAAGGATCCAGCATTGCCACAGGTTTGGCTTAAGTTGAAACTGCAGCTCCGATCTGATCCCTAGACCGAGAACTCCATATGCCACAGGGCAGCCAAGAAAGAAAAGAAAGAAAAAATAAAAATAAAACAGAAAAGCCTGTCCTGTACCCCCATTTCCCTCCAGTTCTCTCTCTCCTTCCCTTCCCAGCCAAGCTTCTGCAAAGAGCGGTCTGCACAGTTCTAACTCTATCTCCTCCCAGGTATCCCTGGACGCTTTCAGTCTGGCTTCTGCCATCCTCACCCGCAGGGCTCTGCTCTGAAGGACACGCACCCCTCAAGATCCTTGGCCCGGGGACATTTTTCAGCCCAGCCTTTCAATCCTGACCTTCATATCATCTGACACCTCCTCTGCAAAAAATTCCATCCACTTTCTCCCGGTTCCCCTCCCAAAGCCCATGCCGCCTTCTTCAGCCCCTCTCCCTCCATCTGTCTTTTAGATGCTGCACTCCCAGTGTCCTGTTCTGGGCGGTCTTGTCCTTCCCTCCCACTACTCTCTTAAGGACGCTTTTCTCCGTGTAGATTTTACCCACTGCCCAACTTCCCTCACTTTATCCCAGGCTTTCCCCGTGTGCTCCAGACTCATATACTCAATTATGAAAACGCAGTTTTCATCTGATTTGCCCAAGATATTTGCAGTAGTTATCTATTACTGTATAACAGCTTACCCCCCAATTTAGTGGCTTATAAAAACAAACACTTAAAAGTAAGTAAGTAAATAAATAAACACTTATTCTGAGAATCAGAAACCTAGGAAGGACATAGTTGGGGGTCTCACGAAGTTGCAGTGAAAATGTCCCCCTGGGCTAATCATCCAAAGGACTGACTAGGGCCGGAGGATCTGTTCCAAGCTCATTCATTCACGTGGCTGTCGGTTGGAGACCGCAGTTCTTCTCTGGATCTTGGCAGGAGCCTCAATTCCTTGTCACGTGGACCTCCCCTCGGAGGGGTCCCATGCCCTCCATGGCGAGTAATCCACGAGAGCAAGGTGAAGGTGCCATGCCCTTTAGGACCTCACCTCAGAGGTGGCCTGCGGCACTTCTGTCGTAGTCTGCTGGTCACACAGACCAGCCCTGACACAGTGTACCCATCCATTATCTGCTGCCAGTCCATTCTCCATACTGTTTCCGGAATGATATTTACACAAGCATAACTCCTCAAGGGCTTTTTTTTTTTGCCTTTTTGCCATTTCTAGGGCCGCACTCACGGCACATGGAGGTTCCCAGGCTAGGGGTCTAACAGGAGCTGTAGCGGCCGGCCTGCGCCACAGCCACAGCAACGCGGGATCCGAGCCGCGTCTGCAACCTACACTACAGCTCAGGGCAACGCCGGATCCTTAACCCACTTAGCAATGCCAGGGATCAAACCCGCAACCTCATGGTTCCTAATCGGATTCGTTAACCACTGAGCCACAACAGGAACTCCCTCAAGGGCTTTTAAAAAAGATTTTTACTTTTCCATTATAGTTGATTTACAACTTCAGAGGCTTTTGTTTTCTTCAGCATAAAAACCAAGCTCCTTAACATAGCATGCAAACCCCTGGTCACCCTACCAGTGACTAGAACTCTTACCGTTTCCATCCTTGAATACTTCTTTCTAGCCAAGAGTTATTGTTCACAGTTCCTAGAATGTGTCAGGACAACTCACATCTCTGAGCCTTTTCATGTGCTGTTCCCTCATTTTGGAATATCCCCTTCCACTTAGGAAGGCTAATGTCCATTCATTCTCCGAAATTCAGAAGCAACTTTTTGTTTGTTTGTTTGTTTGTTATTGCTTTTTAGGGCTGAACCCTCAGCATACGGAGGTTCCCAGGCTAGCGGTCGAATCGGAACTGTAGCTGCCGGCCTACACCACAGCCATAGCAACGCCAGATCCAAGCCACATCTGAGAACTACACCACAGACCATGGCAACGCTGGATCCTCAACCCACGGACTGAGGCCAAGGATTGAACACAAATCCTCAAGGATACTAGTCAGGTTTGTTACCACTGAGCCACAAAGGGAACTACTCTCCCTCTTTTTACGGCTGCACCTGTGACATATGGAAGTTCCTGGGCCAGGGATTGAATCCGAGTGACAGCTGTGATGGTACAGCTGTGACAATGCTGGATCCTTTAATTTACTGTGCTGGGCTGGGAAACGAACTTGTACCTCTTCAGCGACCTGAGCTGCTGCAGCTGGATTCTTAATTCTTGGGAGGAACTCCAAGAACTGTCTCTTGCCATCTCTTAGGTATCTTATCACCTAGCATAGTACCCACCATAGAGAAGTTGTTCAACAAATGTTTAGTGAACGAATAAATGCATGAGCTGGAATTCCCATTGTGGCACAGAGGTAACAAACCTGACTAGCATCCGTGAGGACACGGGTTTGATCCCTGGCTTCAATGGGTTAAAGAGCCGTGAGCCAGGTGTAGGTCACAGACAATGCTTGGATCCCACGTTGCTGTGGGTGTGGCTTAGGCTGGCAGCTGCAGTTGTGATTTGACCCCTAGCCTGGGAACTTCCATATGTCGCAGGTGAGGCCTAAAAAGACAATAAATAAATAAATAAATAAATAAATAAATAAATAAATAAATAAACAAAGCAAGCAGGCAGTTTCTGGGTGCCTGGTACCCCTGTGGCAGGTGTGGTATACAAGTTATAGCTGACAAATGTCTCAGTCACATGCCCCCCTCAGACTACCTTTCCTGCCCATTCATCTCCCTTTGCATCAATGGCACAATTGGGAAAACAAATTCTAAATTCTGTCCCCCTTCCTTTCTTGCTAGCTCTGTGGCCTTGGGAAAGCTATTTATTACCTCTCAGTCTCTAGTTTTCATCTGCACCAAGGGTTAATAAAAAGGAGAGGATAAGATGAATTACTTAATATTAATATTTATTGAACCAGATACTGTGCTAGGCACTCTTAAATAAATTAGCTTGAGTGATAGTCATAGTATCCTGGTGAGACAGACTTTTTTTTCCTTTTACGGTTGCACCTGCAACAGATGGAAGTCCCTGGGCTGGGGTCGAATTGGGGCTGCAGCTGCTGGCCTAGGCCACAGCCACGGCAACATTATAAACAGACTGCACCTGTGACCCGCACCACAGATTGCGGCAACAGTGGAGAAGGAGAAGGCCAGGAATCAAACGCGCATCCTCACGGACACTATGTTGGGTTGTTAACCCGCTGAGTCACAACAGGAACTCCACGGTGAGACAGACTTTATATTCTGTCTACAGAAGAGGAAAGTTCAGCTCAGAGCAGTTAGGTAGGTAACCTGGCCAAGATCAAAAAACTGGAAGAAGATCTGGGGCAAGTGGTTGTATCGTGGGCAACATTAGAAAAAATAAAGAAGCATCCACTTGTTTTCCAATGCCGAACAACTGAGATTTTCTTACTCTCACAGTCTTTTCCAACTTCATTGCTCAAGAACAGAGGCTCTGCCATTTCCTGTCAGACCAATATTTGCTGAATACTGCATCTTACCTCTAGGTCCAAGTGGCCAGGGTTGTCCCCAGTCTGCTCCTACAGATTCCGACAATAACACCCACATTTCTTCTGCACCTTTCTCCTAAAGCATTTTCATAGCTGTCATGTCTTGCTAAATAAATGGGAAGGAACGAATCTTCCCATTTTATGGTGAGAAAACTGAGGTTCAAAATGACTCACCAAAAGTCACATAGTATCAGTCCTCAACAGAGGGTCAGCAGTCCCCACCAGAGGGTAACATGCCCATGGAGCCTAGCGGACACAATTTTCTAATTGCCTGGGAAGCAGCAGAGTGGTATTATGGAAGGGGGACCAAAGACCTCTATCAGACAGACCTAGGTTCTGATCTGAGCTCTTTCGCTTGCAAACAACCATAGCTCAACTAAGAAAAGAGAGGAGAGAAAGAGTAGTTCCCTTGTGGCTCAGCAGGTTAAGCGTCTGGCATTGTCACTGCTGGGGCTCTGGTTACAGTCATGGTGCAGGTTCAATCCCTGGCCCAGGAACTTCTGCATCCCACAGGTGTGGTCAAAAAAAGAAAGAAAGAAAGAAAAAGAAGAGCTCCTACTGTGGCACAATAGGATTGACAACATCTTAGGAGCACTGGGACACAGGTTCGATTCCTGGCCCAGCCCAGTGCGTAAGGATCCAGTGTTGCCACAGCTGCGGCTTAAGTCAAAACTGCAGCTCAGATCTGATCCCTGGCCCAGGATCTCCATATGCCGAGGAGCGGTCAAAAAATAAAAGAAAAAGTACCATCGCTAGAAAGAGTAAATCTGTTTTAGGAGCTATTCTTTGGCGCAGAACAGAGAGATCAGGAGCTCCTTGAGAGCAGAAACTTAACTCACCTTTATATCCCGCGTGCCTAGCACAGTTCCAGGGACATACCTGGTATTTAATAAATATCAGTCAACTTGAATAGGAGATTTGGAAGGAAAGATGCAGGGGAGGGAACTTGAGTGAGTTGAAAATTGAGAATCCAAAGGGGAGACAGCCTAGAAAGACTGGGTCCAAGAAAGAGATTCCAGGCATTTGTGGCCCTGGTTCCCTTTCTCCAAGCCACAAGGAAATCCTCATAGGAACAGAGTGCTGTGGCTTTAAATGACTTCAGCGTTGTCAATGAATCTGCTCTGCTAAAAGAGTTATCCTCTTGCTCCTGAGCTTGTCCTCCCCCTCCTCTCAGCTCCCCAAACCCTTCTCAGCTGCTGTGATGGGATAATTAGATGCGAGAGCTCAGCACAGATGATGCTCCAGTTGCTTAGCAACTAATGGTTTCCATGGAGACCGCAAAGCACAGCCTCCAGAGCAGCCAGTGAGCAGCTCGGCAGGGCAGGGAGAAGACGCAACTCTCAGCTCCTCCAGAAACCTGGGGAGGGCCAGGAGTGGGGAAGAAGTGGGGGATTGGAGGGCTTAAAGGCACAGGCCCCTCTTATCCTCTTAAAATCTGGTCAGAGCTCTGCCCTCCCCTACCCTACTCTGTCCCACTCATAATTTCAGATGGGGTTGGGGGCTTAGGAGTGGATCCAACACAACCCACCCTGCAATAAAGCCAACCTCTTCTTTCTGCTTCTGGTTTGTGGCTAAAATGAGAAAAGAATTCTCCCAAGTGCAAGTGTAAACATGCTCCTGGTTTGGTGATGGGATCTGAAGAGTACTAAGAAGATCCCTCAGCCTCGCGATTCCACCATTTAGTCTGTTGCCTCTCTCCAAAGTTCTCAATGTGCAAAAGATCCTCTTTCAGTTTGAAGAACAATGATAGGAGCTTCTAAAAGGGGACAAAAGCCAAGGTGCAGGAAAAACAGATTTCAGTTTTTCACCCAAAGGCAGCCTGTCCTGGGAGACCGGGGAGAAACACCTGCCCCTGATCTCCGTCAGAGGATTCAGAGTCTGTGTGTTTGTTGGAGGGGGCGGAACCACACACAATACAGAACATCCGGTGACTCAAAGTATGGGCCTCCCAGACTAGCATCAATCAACATTACCTGGAAGCTTGTTAGAAATGCAGAATTTCAGGCTTCATCTCAGACCCACTGAATAGGAAACTGCATCTTAGCAAGATCCCTGGTGATTCATACACACATTAAATTTGGAGAAGCGCTGGCCTGAGACCCTCCTACTCTCTGCTTGGGCCCATGAGTTCTGTCTTTATTGTCACCCCCTGCTCAGAGCCCAGGCTTTGAGCCTGCCCTTACCACCACGGGGGAAAGGACACAAGCCCACCAGCCCCTTGCTCCCCTGCCAGGACCCTGGTCCTCCTCCGGGATCTGGAGTGGTTCCTGCGGAGGAGGACACAGAAGGCCCCTCTGTGGAGGTCTGCGACCCCTCCTGACAAAGCATTCCACTGGCCACAAGTGGCTCTACCTCTCTGAGTCTCAGTTTCCACATCGACAAAAGGTGGCCAATGCTATCTACCGCCCAGGATGGCTGTGAAGGTGAGTGTGGAGCAGGCATAGCCCCTGACCAGGGCCCAGAGTTGGGGCTTTCCTCGTCATCTCCTCTCCGATCACAACTCCTCTCTAACTGAGCACAGGGGCGGAAGTGCCATCAGAGCTGTGTCTCTTTTTCATTTTCTCCCAGTGGGTTTCTTTCTCTTCTTTCTTTATTTTTGTCTTTTGTCTTTTTAGGCTCGCACCTGAGGCATATCAAAGTTCCCAGGCTAGGGGGGCCAATCGGAGCTGTAGCCACCGGCTATACCAGAGCTCATAGCAACCCCGGATCCTTAACCCACCGAGAGAGGCTGGGGATGGAGCCCACGTCCTCATGGATGCTAGTCAGGTTTGTTAACTGCTGAGCCACGGTGGGAACTCCTCTTTCTCTTCTTTATTCTCAAATAGTTTAACAAAAGTTGCTGACCAAAGCTGACAGTGCCCACCCCCCAACCCCCTGGACCAGGCCAGTGCCCACCTCGCGGGTCTCTCTGGAAGTCCTGCCCAGCATCGCTTGGCCCCACTCTCCAGGGGACCCACACCCCTGGGCGTCTCCCAGAGCATAGGGTCTGGCCTTCAGGGGACACCAAGAACTGGAACCCTCGGCCCTACTGCCCCCACCCCCTACTACCAGTTTCTCTCCCACTCCCGCCCAGCCCAGGGCCCTCAGCGTTACCCTCCTCTCCCTGCACACCAGGGCAACCTCAGAACCTGCTGCCCTCCTGGGAAGACCCACCACTACCTGGGAGGAGGGGTCCTCTAGGGGCCGGGCCCCTGATGCACTTGTGGCAGGTACACATGAGCCCTTACATGTGGGTGTCCCGCAAGAAGGGGGTTTTCCACCCCCCACCTTAGTTACCCTGCCCCTCTGCAGCTGCCTAAGCCACCAAGATCCAGCCAAAGTCTCCTGCCTTCTGGCCTGAGGGCCAACTCCCCATCCTGAAAAACCTGTCTGGGGGCCTCTCCTGAGGCTGTAGAGCCCAAGGGGCAGGTTGGACAGGATTCCCCTCTGGCCCCTCCTACCCCCGGGACAAAACCAGAGCCCAGGGGAAGGGCCTCACTTGCCTCAGGAAACCACAGCTTGCCAGCACCCAGTCCAGCACCCGGCCCAGCTATGGCATCCCCACTGCCTGTCCAGACCTTGCCCTTGATCCTGATTCTGCTGCCTGTCCTGGCTCCTGGGGCTGCAGGTCTCCACCATCTCTGGCTAGGGTGGGGAGGGGCTCGGGGGTCTGGAGGGGAGGCACTGTGCCTTCCCGGCCCTCAAAGCGGGGCCGGACTAGTCAGTTGGGGGTGGGGGACTGGTGAGGGCAGTGACCAGTCATCAGTCACTGGGCCCGGGGTACTCTTGGTCCTCTTCCGGACCCGTGGGGCAGGGTGGTGTGGGGAAGGGTCCAAGGCTTTGGATAGGGGTGGAGTTGGGCCCTGCCCCCTCCTGGCACCCAGGGTCTGGCATCTTGGTGGAGCACCCAGCTTCTGCAGCCTAAGCCTGCCACCTGGTGGTCAGAGGGGCACAGCTAATGGACTGGCAGAGTGGAAGAGAGGATTCACCCTTAGAAAGGTCCCCTTTGGGCGGGGGCAGGGAGAGGAGGGTAGATCTGAGGGCAAGAGGGGGATGGATTCTCCCCTGAACTCCCTCCTGACCCTCCAGCCAACTTCAACATCTCAAGCCTCTCTGGTCTGCTGTCCCCTGCGCTGACTGAGAGCCTGCTAGTTGCCTTGCCCCCCTGTCACCTCACAGCGGGGAACGCCACACTGATGGTCCGGAGAGCCAATGACAGCAAAGGTCTGCTCCCCCCTCCCAGGCATTCCCTAGTCTCCAGAGACCCCTTCCCAGGACACCCCCAGCATCCCCTTCTTTCACTACGAACCCTCTTCTCGGACCATCCATACTAAACACTGCTGGTCTTTGCCTACAGAAACTTGACCTTGCCTTTTGTTCCCCACCTCTTCCCACCCATCCCCGATGCCTAGTGGTGAAATCTAGCTTCGTGGTGCCTCCATGCCGTGGACGCAGGGAGCTGGTGAGTGTGGTGGACAGTGGGTCTGGTTTCACAGTCACCCGGCTCAGTGCATACCAGGTGACCAACCTCGTGCCAGGAACCAAATACTAGTAAGTACCAGATCCAGGCCCGGGGAACCTGGGGGAGGAGCGACAGGAGGAGAAGCTGGGCCTGAGCCTTGTGGTGGTGGGATGTGGTCAGCATCAGGGAGAGAGCGAGGGCAGTTAAAGGCGTCCAGAGTGGGCCTCTCTTGGGTACCACGGGAGGCACAGCTATGGAGGAGGCAGCCCAGGCTCCCACATACTCACTGAGGATTCTCTTCTCTCTCCCAAACCTCACCACAAAGCATTTCCTACCTAGTGACAAAGGGGGCATCCACGGAGTCCAGCAGAGAGATCCCAATGTTCACGCTTCCTCGTAAGTAACATCTCAGGACCCCAGAGCCCTCCGCCTGCAGCTGCCCCTCCCTGCGCTCCGCTAGCACCTTCGCTTACCTCTATGCTCACACCAAACCCCTGGCATCTTAAGTGGCTGTTGACTCATCTGCTTGCACCGATAAACTTTGTGGGTGGCGACTGTGTCCGATTAATTTCTGTATCCTCCACGCCTGACATAGGCGATGCTTCATAAATGTTTACTTGATGGATGTCTGGATCCCTCTGATCCTTAGCTGGTTGGCTGGATGAATAAATGGATGAAGGGCAGGCTGGTCGGATGAATGGATGAGGGGCGAGGCTGAGAGCCTCAGGCAGGATGGTGGGGGGGGGATCCTGCCCACAAAGGCTTCCCCCCTCTCTTCTGACAGGAAGGAAGGCGGAATCCATTGGGCTAGGAGTGGCCAGGACGGGGGGCATGGTGGTCATCACGGTGCTGCTCTCTGTCGCCATGTTCCTGCTGGTTCTGGGCTTCATCATCGCCCTGGCACTGGGTGCCCGAAAGTGAGGAGGCTGCACCAGGCGGCAGACACCTCCAAGGAGTCCAAGGCACCATCCTTTCCCCAGCCCAGGACTCTGCTCCCAGGCCACGGTCACCAGGCTTTGGCCCTTTAGTGACTTCACCTCCGCTCCCTGCCCCTTCTCCCCTGCAGCCCTTTCCTCCCTCTGTCCCTCCCTCTGTTCCCTAAGTCCTCACCTTCGCTTAACACTCCCTATTACTCCCCTCACCCCACCCCCTCGAAACTGGTTTCCTTCCATTTCAGCTCTTCAACCAACCCCTCCCGGATCAAGAATTCTCCCCTCCCTCAGTGAACTCAATCCCCACAATAAAGTCTGATGCTGTGTTGCTATGTGTGTTTCTCTTCAATGGGCTGCACTTTGGGGTGAATCTACAGATTCTGTGTCCAGGCTGCAGGTGCTCCCGGGCCCCTCTCTGCCCCAGAACCCCTGAGTTGCTTTTCCCGAGAGTAAAAGGAAGGATGAGTAAGAATCCAGGAGTCAAGAATTTTCAGACCCACACCTGGGCTATGAGTTCTGTACCCTCCACAGCAGGCCACCCAACCAGGACCTAGGGGTGCAGTTGAAACTGAGACTGGTGCACCACGTGGGGCCCAGAGGCCTGAGGGCTTTTGTTGGGGCTGGCAGAGTGAGAGGAGATGCTGGAGGAAAGAGAGGCTCCGAACAGGAGAAGACAGAAGGCCGCCAGGTGAGACTCAAGAACAGAACAGGCTGAAGAAGCCCAAGGAGGAGAGCAGAAGGGGAGGGATCCGGGGGTGGAGGGCTAGAGAGGTCTGGTGGGGTAACTGAGGGAAAAGAGCGGGAGCCGTCAGCCCATTCACTTGTGTCCTCTCCCATATACATTTCTCCTAAGGAACAGTGATCTTTGCCTTGCTCTTATGGTAAAGACCAAAATCTCTGAGGTGACCTAGGTCTCTCCCCTAACTGCCCCTCAGCTCTCACCCTGGTGAGAGTACATCAGAATGCAATCAATTACCTCTGGTTGATACCAAGAATTTTTCTATTTCTATTTTTGTTTTTATATTTTGCTTTTTTTAGGGCTGCACCTGCAGCATATGGAAGTTCCCAGGCTAGGGGTCGAATTGGAGCTGCAGCTGCTGGCCTAGGCCACAGACACAGCAACTCCAAATCCAAGACACATCTGCGACCTACACCGCAGCTCACGGCAACACTGGATCCTTAACCCACGGAGCCACCACAGAACTCCCCACGGGGCTTTTAAAAATCCTGGCTTCCAGGCCTGACCCACACCAGAATCACCACGGCTTGGGGTGGGAGCCAGGCATTAGTGCTTTTTAACGATCCCCAGGGGGAGTTCTCTGGTGGTGCAGCAGGTAAGGAAACAGTACTGTCACTGCAGCAGCCTGGGTCACTGCTGTTCGAGCCTAGGAGTTTTCACATGTCTTGGACATGGCAAAAAAAAAAAAAAAAAAAAAAAAAAAAAAATTAATATCCCCAATAGATTCCAATGTGCAGCAAAGTTTGGAAATTACTAACATGAACTTTTATTTATTTATTTATTTTTTGGCCTCCCTGCAGCATATGGAGTTCCTGGGCCAGGGATCCTGGCCAGGGATCCTGCAACCTACACCGCAGCTGTGGCAGGCCGGATCCTTTAACCTGCTGTGCTGGGCCGGGGACAGAACTTGCAGAGACGCTGCCAATCCTGCAGAGATGCTGACAATCCTGTTGCGCCACAGTAGGAACTTCAATATTTTTAAAATATTTATGCTGGAGTTCCCATCATGGCTCAGTGGAAATGAATCTTTTATCCATGAGGGACACAGCTTCTATCCCTGGCCTCACTCATTGGGTTAAGGATCCAGTGTTGCCATGAGCTGTGGTGTAGGTTGTAGACACAGCTTGGATCCGGCGTGGCTGTGGTATAGGCCAGTGCCCACAGCTCCGATTTGACACTTAGCGTGGGAACCTCTATACTGCCACGGGTGCGGCCCTAAAAAGACACACAAAAAAATACTTACGCTGTTTAAATAAAGAGAAAAAAATCCTAACCACTTTTACGTGCACAGTTCAGTGGCATTAAGCACATTCACACTGTTACACAGCCACCTACTACCCATCTCCAGAACTTATCATCTCAAACAGAAATGCTGTACCCATCAAATACGAAGTCCCCATTCCCTTTTCCTCCACCCTTGGCAACTACTGTTCTACTTTCTGTCTCCATAAATTTGGCTATTTTAGGTAACTTATACAAATGGAATTACACAAAACCTGTCCTTTTCTGTCTGGCTTATTTCACTTCGCACATGTCAAGATTCATCCATGTTGGAGTATTTATCAGAATGTTATTCTTTTTTAAGGCTAATATTCCATTGTATTTATATACCATACTTGGTTTATTCATTTACCCATTGATGGACATTTGGGTTGTTTCCACCTTTAGAATAAGACTGCTTTGAACATGGGTATAGAAATATCTTTTCAAACCTCTGATTTCAACTGTTTTGGTTATATACCAAGAATTGAGATGGCAAAGTTCCTGTCATGGTGCAGCGGTTAACGAATCCGACTAGGAACCATGAGGTTACTGGTTCGATCCCTGGCCTTGCTCAGTGGGTTAACAATCTGGCGTTGCCGTGAGCTATGGTGTAGGCCGCAGACGCAGCTTGGATCCTACATTGTTGTGGCTGTGGTGTAGGCCAGCGGCCACAGCTCCAATTAGACTCCTAGCCTGGGAACCTCCACATGCTGCGGATGTGGCCATAAAAAACGACAAAAGGCAAAAAAAGAATTGAGATGGCTAGATCATATGATAATTCTACATTTAATTTTTTTTTCTTTTTAGGGCTGCACGCATAGCATGTGTAAGTTTCCGGGCTACGGGTCAAATCAGAGTTGCAGCTGAGGGCCACACCACAGCCACAGCAACACGGGATCCAAGCCTCATCTGTGACCTACACCACAGCTCACAGCAGCACCCGATCCTTAACCCACTGAGCAACACCAGGGATTGAACCCATGTCCTCATGGATACTAGTCGGGTTAATTACGGCTGAGCCACAACAGGAACGCCTACATTTATTTTTTGAGGGACTGTGCCATTTTACATTCCCACCAGGAATTCACAAGGATTCCAATTTCTCCATATTCTAGTCAACACTTGTTATTTTCTGTTTTTTTTTTTTTTTTCAAATAGCTCTTATTTTTATTGATTGGTCTTTGCTTTTTAGGGTTGCACTGGATGTTCCCAGGCTAGGGGGTGGAAGCAGAGCTACAGCTGTCAGCTGGCAACACCAGACCCCTGACCCACTGAGCAAGGCTGGAGATAGAACCCCTACCCTTAAGGATACTAGTGGGATTCATTTCTGCTATACCAAAACAGAAACTCCTGCTTTGTTTATTTTTATAATAGCCATTCCAATGGATGTGAAGTGGTATATCACTGTGGTTTTCATTTGTGTTTCTCTAATGTTAATGACATAAAAGCCCATCTTTTTTTTTTTTTTTTAGGACTGCACACACGGCATGTGGAGGTTCCCAGGCTAGGGGGTCTAACCAGAGCTGTAGCTGCCGGCTGACGCCACAGCCACAGCAACTCCAGATCGGAGCTGCATCTGTGACCTACACCACAGCTCATGGTAACAACGGATTGTTAATCCACTGAGCAAGGCCAGAGATCGAACCCGCAACCTCATGGTTCCTAGTCAGATTCGTTAACCACTGCCATGACGGGAATTCCAAAAGCCCATCTTTTCATGTGCTTATTGGACATTTGTATTTCTTCTCTGGAGAAATGTCTATTCAAGTCCTTTGCCCATTTAAAAATTGAGTTTTTTGATGATTTATGGCCATTACCTAATCTGGATGTTAACCTCTTTTTTTTTTTTTGTCTTTTTGCCTTTTCTAGGGCCGCACCCACAGCACATGGAAGTTCCCAGGCTGGGAGTCTAATCAGAGTTGTAGCCGCCGGCCTACGCCAGAACCACAGAAACGCGGGATCCGAGCCGTGTCTGCAACCAACACCAGAGCTCACAGCAACACCAGATCCTTAACCCACTGAGCAAGGCCACGGATTGAACCCGCAACCTCATGGTTCCTAGTCAGATTTGTTAACCACTGAGCCACGACGGGAACTCCACCATCATCGTTATTAAACGTAGAGTCCTAATAAACTTTTTTCTTTTCTTTTTTGCTTTTTAGAGCCATACCTGCAGCATATGGAGGTTCCCAGGTCAGGGGTCGAATTGGAGCTACAGCTGCCAGCCTATACCACAACCACAGCAACTCGGAATCCAAGACACGTCTGCAACCTATACCACAGCTCATGGCAACGCCAGATCCCTAACCCACTGAGCAAGGCCAGGGATTGAACCCACAACCTTATGGTTCCTAGTCGGATTCGTTAACTGCTGCGCCACGTCAGGTACTCCCTAATAAACCTTTTTTTTTTCTGTCTTTTTTGTCACTTTAGGCCCGTACCCGCGGCATGTGGAGGTTCCCAGGCTAAGGGGTCTAATCGGAGCAACAGCTGTCAAGGCTATGCCACAGCCACAGCAACTCGGGATCCAAGACACGTCTGCAACCTACACCACACTGAGCAAGGCCAGGTATCGAACCCACAACCTCATGGTTCCTCATCGGATTCGTTTCCACTGCGCCACGATGGGAACTCCCTAATAAACTTTTTTTTTTTTAGGGCCGCATCCTCATGGTTCCTAGTCGGATTCGTTTCCACTGTGCCATGACGGGAACTCCCTTAATAGACTTTTTTAAAGGAAGCTGTTGTTTTCACCACACTTAAAACATTTATTGAGGGTCTCCTATGGACCAGGCACTACTCTCAAAGTTTCTGGTCTAGACAGGCAACAGGTAACACAGTACAAGAGGGTGTATGGGCTCTGATGGAAAAACCCAGGCTGCACAAAGGAACCAGAGAGAGCTACCTCGCCCTCTGGCCAAATCTGGATAGTTTAAAGATTAAAAGAAATAATGATAATACTGAACTATAATCTACTTTGTAATAGAAGAATCAATACTTTGAGTCCATACTGATAACAAATAAATATGAGCTAAGGGAAAGCTCTTCCTTACAACACAATGCCAACTAAATAATCAGTGAAGGAATGAGAGATTTAGAAAAATCATTTCACACCCATCATAATAACAATTGATTTAGGCAAAAATCATAAATGGATGCTAGAATTAGCCAGTCCAAACTTGATGAGAAATAGGATTTCCCTGTTTTTAGGAAATATATACACAAGTATTTATGGGTAAAGGGACAGATGTCTGCAAATTACTCTCAGGTAGTTCAGAAAAAAATAATGTACCTCTTACACACAGAGAGCAACAAAAAATATGATAAAATGTCAATAATAACTGGTGTAATGGGTGTCCTACCAGATTTAGGTATACTGGATTATTTTTTTTCCACCCCCAGGCGCACACAGGGCATATCAAAATTCCTGGGTTGGGGGGGATCAAATCTAAGCCACAGCTGCGACCTATGCAATAGCTGCTAGGGCACAGAAGGTGGGTGTGGAATCCAGGACAGAGAAAACTCGGGATCCTTAACCTGGTGCACCACAGTTGGAACGCGTTTAAAAAAAAAAAAAAAAATACTGGAGTTTTTAATAGTAATCTTGGGACTTTTCTGTAAATTTGAAATTAAAAACAAGATTTTAAAATCACCATCCAAAAATCAGATAATAAAAATCACCATTTAATCCTATCTCCACCGTGTACTTACAGATGCGATCTTGGGTAAACCATGAAATCTTCGAACTTCTAGAAAGTAGCTTTTCATGCCGCCGCGGGATCATTCTTAAATGGCAGACTGATTTACTAAATAAAATACGAACTTGGAGCAAATGTGGAGTGGCCAGAGGGCGGGCGAAACCTCCCTTTTGGACCCCCAAATTGCGCAAAGGCCCCTACGAAAGCGTGCAGAGTTGCGGAAAGACGTGGCGTGGAGCACTCAGGAGTGGCCCGGGATTAAGGGTGTCAGATGGGGACTCTGCACACCTGAGTGGGCTCCAACCTAACTCAGAGCGCGGGGGATTAGAGGAAGTGCCTCCCAGGCCTCAGCCTCAGTCTCTCCCGACTCTCCCACCCTGTGGCTGGCTCTCCCTCCTCTCTCTAAACGTGGACCTGAAACTCCAGCACCCCGACTTCTGGGCCAGCCTCCATGGCCAGGTCCCGGGATTGCTGGACTGGGACATGGGGAATGAGTCCTTTCTGGCCTTCACCACGACGCACCTGCCCTTAGCCGAACAGAACCGTAAGTGTTCCGGAGCGGGCCGTGGGGGAGGGGCGCGCCGCGCGGGTGGGGAGCTCGTGGGCGCGGACTCCCCGGCCTTTGACCTTCTCCGCGACCAGCCCCGTGATGAGGTAGACTTTTGGGGCCCCGCACCCCCTTTGCTGAGCCCGGGAGCCCCCTCCACTCTGCCCCAATTTTTTCCAAGTGGCGATGGAGTCCTCGCCTCGACCGAAAGCCCACGGAGGGCAGAGGTCCTGCCTGAAAACGGCCTTTAAACCTCCACCCCCTTCCCAGCTCCGTCCCAGAACTTCTAGGCCTCTTGGCCTTTTCTCCGTGGTGCCTACGCCGTTTGGGACCGCTGCGTATTTCGCTCATTTTTCTCTTAAAAATTTTATTTTCCATTAATTTTGTTCATCGCTGTATCCGGCCCCTTAATACATATCCGACACCTAAAGGTGCTCAATATTTGCTGAATGGGTAGTTGACCGTTGTCTGTAGAAATAGATATTTTTTCCTTTGGTCCTCAAGTGTTGAGAGTTGAGATAATCACCTTCTACCTTCCTGGTGGTACCTGATTGCCATCTGTTTCAGCAAGGTACTTGGATTAACTCATTTTCCTCCTTCAATCTCCACCCGCTTTTGTCGCCTCCCACGCACTCAAGTATCTACCCTAATCCATTTAATGTCCTTAGATAGGTGTATCTTTGAAAACTGTTTACCATTTTGTTGTTTATAGGTGACCTTAATTTACATAATGCTCTTTTTTTTCCTATTCGCATTGTTTTTGAGAGTAATTTGGGTTGCCTAATGGAGATCTGGTTCATCATTTCTGACTGCTCTGTAGTATTCTATCATCTGCATTTACTACCTTTTGCATTTTAATTCTCCTTCCTAATGGAGACAAAACTCCATTGGAACTCTTTGCCTTCATAAGTAATGACATTCCTTTGTCTTCACTGATTAAAGGAAATACTTATTGAGCACCTCCAATTTGTCAGGCAGTGTTCCGGACACTCCCATGATCCATAAAGAACAAAACAGACAGGTCTTCATGGAACTGATATTCTATTGGTGCCACACAGGCAATCCACATTAAAATATTTATATAAAAAATAAAATAAAATATATAGTATGTTATAAGATGGTAACTGAGGTTTTTTTTTTCTTTTTTAAAAGGACACTGTAAGAGAGCTCTGGAATCGGGGTGGGGAGGTGGTGGTAGCTACAGTTTTAAATAAGGCTGGTCTTCCTTGGGAACAAAATATTTGAGAAGAGTTGAACAAGGTGAGGTAGTGAGCCAGGAGGACACTTAGAGGAAAAGTCTCTTGTGTAGAAGAAATAGCCTGTGTAAAAGCCCTCAGGAAGGAATATGCCTAGAGTGTTTGTGGAACTGGTTAATAAACCACTGAGGCTGGAATCAAAGTAAATAAAGATGGAGTCCCCCTTTTGGCTCAGTGGTAACGAACTGAACCCGACTAGAATCCATGAGGATGCCGGTTCAATCGCTGAGAGCTGTGGTGTAGGCCAGCAGCTGCAGCTCCGATTAGACCCCCAGCCTAGGAACCTCCATATGCTGCAGGTGTGGCTCTTAAAAAAAAAAAAGGTAAATAAAGAGGAGAGTTCAAACGCGTGAGGCGTGAAGCAGAGATCAGGAAGAGGCCTCTTCTACTCTGAGGGCATTGGGATTGACCCTCGGTAAGATTCTGAATGGTGAACAGGTTTGGAGCAGAGGAGTGACGGGATTGCCTGCTTAGTGAGTGTGTGACCTATGCCATTGAATAGGATGCCTATACTTGGTTTAATCTTATGCTATCACTTAAGATTTTTAATAATTTTTGGATGCAGGGGGTTAAGAATCTGCAGCTGCTCAGATCACAGCTGCAGCTCGATGGCCTGGGAACTTCCATGCCACAGGTGCAGCCATAAAATATATATGTATATAGTTTACTCATTTTTGAACAAGGAGCCCCACATTTTCGCTTTGCACTGGGCCCTGCAAATTATGCAGATTGGACAACTAGGGTGGTAGCAGAGGATATGGTAAGAAGGTAGAACCAGCTGGATTTGTTTGATGGACTTGATTTGTGGTTTAAGAAAAAGAGACTAGAGGATGACTCCTCCAGAGTTTTTGGCTGATGAAGTGGAAGGATGGAGTTGGACTGAGATGGGGGAAGCTTCTGGTAGGATGGCTGAGGGAGGAAAATCAGGAATTCTGTTCCCAGTATTCTGAGTTTGAGATACTTTTGTTATGGCTGAGGCACGTGGAAGTTCCTGGGCCAAGGATTGAACCCATGCCACAGCAGTGACCCAAGCTGCTAGAGTGACAGTGTCAGATCCTTAACCTGCTGCGCTGCAAGAAGACTCAAGAGAGTCTTTGGTATATAGCTGGCATTTAAGGGGTGAGAATAGAGGAGGACCAAGAATGAGCCCCAGGGGGCATTCCATTCTAAAGACATTGGAGAGAAGAGAGATAACCTACAGAAACTGAGGAAGTGACCACTGAGAATCAAAACTGAGATTGTGGTTTCCTGGGAACCAAGAAGAAGGGGTTTCAAAGGAGTGGTCACAGGAGAGGAACACTGCTGGGAGAGGTGAGGTCAGAGGTGGGCTGACAACTGGAAACAGCCTTGATTCTATGGTCTGGGGGCGAGCAACCTTTATCATAGTGGTTCTGGTGGAGTGGTGGAGGAGAAGGCCTGCTTGGCAAGGGTTTAAGAGTGGAAGGGAGAAGTTCCCGTCGTGGCTCAGTGGTTAACGAATCCGACTAAGAACCATGAGGTTGTGGGTTCGATCCCTGGCCTTGTTCGGTGGGTTGGGGATCCGGCGTTGCCGTGAGCTGTGGTGTAGGTTGCAGACGCAGCTCGGATCCCGCGTTGCTGTGGCAGTGGCGAAGGCCAGCGGCTACAGCTCCTGTTAGACCCCTAGCCGTGGGAACCTCCATGTGCCGCAGGTGCGGCTCTAGATAAAGACAAAAAAAAAAAAGAGTGGAAGGGAGGGGAAGTGGAGACAGAAAGTAGAGGCAATTCTTTCAAGGAGTTCTGCCTCAAAACAAATATTAGAGAGCAGTGGCCTGGTACAGAAAGTGGCAACAAAAGAAGTTCTGGTCTTTAATATGATGAGAGAATTAACAGTGTATTTGAATGCTGATGAGAACGATCCAGACAGAAATTAATAACAGAAAAGAGAGGATTGTTGAAACATCGTGCTTGAGAAGACACGGGGGCATCTGCCAGAGAAAGCAGGGGAGGGAAATACAGGGACTATCCCTTTTATTTTTTGTCTTTTCAGGGCCGAATCCTCAGCATATGGAGGTTACATTCCCAGGCTAGGGGTTGAATCTGAGCTGCAGCTGCCAGCCTACATCACAGCCACAGCAATGCCAGATCTGAGCCACATCTGCGGCCTACACCACAGCTCACAGCAACGATGTGATCCTTAACCCACTAAGCAAGGCCAGAGATCGAAGCTGAGTCTTCGTGGATACTAGTCAGATTCATTTTCACTGACCCACGACAGGAACTCCTAGAGGGACTATACTTTGGTACCACTGAGATCACGTCTGTTGCTCCTTTAACCCTTTCAGTGCTCTTAGTCACTGGATGTCCTCTCTTTAACTAACCTGGAATCCCCTGATCAAACAAGCGCCCGCTCTTGCATACACCATCCACTCCTTTGGCCCTCTATGGCTTTGGAACACTTGTTTTGACACCCATGCCTCTGATTAAACCCAACTCTATGACAAGTCCCTCAAAACCATAGATGAGTGGATTGGTGATATCAGTGGTATCGAAGGATGATTGGGGTTGAGAGGAAGATGGCTGGAAAGGGGTGGTACATTTTTATGTGGTGTAAAAATGACATTTTGGAGAGGTTGTAGTTCTTGGTTTAGATTGTGACAGATAATAATAGAAGGCAAAACTTGGGGAGAAGAGTTTAAGAAACTTAGAGGTCAGGTTATTAGGAGAATCATCTATGTCTATTGAAATAGCCAAGATGTAAGGCAGCGGTAGCATTAGAACAGTGAACCAGGAACAAAACTCTTCTGAGGGAGGGGGAATGACTGAGAGTTTGGTGGATGATAATAACGATGAAGGTTGGTATATAAGTTCCTCTATTAACTTGAATAGACACTCCCAGGAGTAGAGAGTAAGGATCCAGTGTAATCAAGGATCCAATTTCACTGCATCTTTGCCAGCACTTGTGGTGTTACCTGTTTTTATAGTTCTTGTCAGTTTGAGGTAAAGTATTATCTCATTCTTTTATTGTGTTCTTATCTAGAAAGGCTGAACATCTTTAAACATCCCTTCCTTCTGAATACCGCTTTGTATCTTTCGCCCATTTATAGGTTTGTCTTACCCTTTAATTTTTATTTATTTATTTATTTATTTTGCTTTTTAGGGCCGCACCTCCATCATATGGAGGTTCCCAGGCTAGGGGTCAAATCGGAACTGCAGCTGAGGCCTACAGCCATGGCAACACTGGATTTTAGCCACATATGTGACTTATGCCACAGCTTGTAGCAATGCCAGATCCTTAACCCACTGAGTGAGGCCAGGGATCAAACCCACATCCTCAACCCACTGAGCCATGGCTCCATTAGCCTTTTTTTTTTTTTTTTTGTCTTTTTGCCTTTTTTAGGGCCATACCCACGACATATGGAGGTTCCCAGAGGTTTCCAGGCTAGGGGTCTAATTGGAGCTGTAGCTGCCGGCCTATGCCAGAGCCACAGCAATGCGGGATCTGAGCCGCATCTGAAGCCTACACCACAGCTCACCGCAACACTAGATCCTTAACCTCCTGAGGTCAGGGATTGAACCCATAACCTTATAGTTCCTAGTCGGATTCGTTAACTACTGAGCCACGACGGGAACTCCTTATTTTTTGATTTATAGGCACTATCTATTAGAGAACTGAGAGCTTTAGGAGTTGAATTTTTTTTCTGGTTTATTTTATTATCGATTTTTTTTCCTTTGTGATTTTTACTGTGTAGAACTTTTTAATTTTTATGTATTATAATACTATATGAAATGTAGCAATTAATTGGAGGATTATTGGTATACTTATGTATTATATATCTCTATTTGTTGAAGTCTTTTATGTCCTTAAATAGCGATTACATCTTTCTCACATAAAGGTCTAGCCCGGTCTTTGATGGAATAACTCCTAGATACCTTATAATTTTGGTCGCTATTGTGAACAGCATCTTTTCGAAAAAAAATTTATTTTCCAGTTTCTTCATGCTAGTATAGAGGAACAGTGGTGATTAGTCCTTTGCTTTTATATCCAACAAACCTGCTGGCTCTTATTGGTTTTAATAATTTAAATATTGATTTTTTTTTGTCTTTTTGTCATTTTAGGGCTGCACCCACGACATATGGAGGTTCCCAGGCTAGGGGTTCCCAGGCTACAGCTGCCAGCCTACGCCACAGCCATAGCAAAGCCAGATTCGAGCTGTGTCTGCAACCTACACCACAGCTCACAGCAACACTGGATTGTTAACCCACTAAGCGAGGCCAGGGATCGAACCCGCAACCTCATGATTCCTAGTCGGATTCGTTAACCACTGCGCCACAACGGGAACTCCCCTAAATATTGATTTTTGTGTGGTTTTCTATGTTAATCTGTTTTTTTTTCTGTGAATAATTATAGTTTTGCCTTTTTCTTATATCTTTTACTGTTTTTTTCTTTTTTAGAATACTATGTTGAACATTAACTATATAATGGGTATCTTTTCTAGTTAAGCTAATTCTCCAATAAGTATTTCATCATTTTCCAGACAAAACCTAGATCAATCTCTAATATAAGGACACTCCATGGGGACAATGAGGGGGACAGAAATAATTCCCCCTAATCTCAAGGAGCCAGCATCATGCCAGGCAGATAGCTCTAATATATACCTGATTTACTCTAGCCCACCACATATTCATTCATCCAGTCAAGCTCCTCCTATATGCCAGGCAGGGAAGGAAACAGACCTGGAGATAGACTCTAAACAAGTAATTACTATAAAATGTGTGTTATGGGGGTGTTTGGACAGGTAGTCACAGAAGGCTTGCTTTAGAGAGGTGTTTTGGAGTTCCCACCGTGGCTCAGTGGTTTAAGAACCCAATATGGTATGCATGAGGATGTGGGATCAATCCCTGGCCCTGCTCTGTGTTAAGTATCCCAGCATTGCCATAAGTCGCAGTTTAGATCCGGTGTTGCTGTGGCCGTGGTGTAGGCCGGCGGCTACAGCTCCGATTCGACCCCTAGCCTGGGAACTTACATATGCCGTGGGTGCAGCTGTAAAAAGAAAAAGAAAGGTGTTTAAACAGAGGCCTGATGGGTGAGTAGTAATTAACTAGGCAAGCGGAAAGAGGGAAAAGTGTTTTGGGCAAAGGAAACAGCTTATGGGAAGGCCTAGGAGCTAGATGTGGTCCATTGGAGACGGGTTGAGAGCCTAAGAGGAATGACAACACTGATGAGGAGCCAGGGCCTTGTAGACTATTGCAAGGAATTTAGATCTGGCCCAAAGGCAATGGAAAGCCATCAAAAGGTTTTACACTTAAGGGTGACAAGGCTGGGTTAACGTTTCAGGGCGATCATTCAAACTGCAATGTGGTAAGTTTTGTTGTTTTGTTTTTCTTTTTTTTTTTTTTTGTAGTATGATAAGCTAAAGAAAAGATAAATAGACCTTTTTAGATTATGGTTTGGACTAGGATGGTAGAACTTGGTGATTGATTGGGTGTGGCTGTATGGGAAAGAGAAGAGTCAAGAATGATTTCCAGGAGTTTCCTGTCGTGGGCTCAGTAGAGACAAAGCTGACTAATATCCATGAGGATGCGGGTTCAATCACTGGCCTCACTCAGTGGGTTAATGATCCAGCACTGCCGCGAGCTGTGGTGTAAGTTGAAGACCCAGTTGTTGCTGTGGCTGGGGCGGTGGCCAGCCACTATAGCTCCAATTCCACCCCTAGCCTGGCAACTTCCATATGCCACAGGTACAGCCATAAAAAAAGAAATAAGAAAAAAGAAAACAATGTTATGGTTACTAAAGGGGAAGTAGGGAGTGGAGATAAATTAGGAGTTTGGGATTAACATGTACACACTTTTATATGTAAAATAGATAACTAACAAGGACTACATAGCATAGGGAAGTATATTCAGTATCAAAATTGAGGGGGTGTAAACCAACTATAATGGAAAAGAATAAAAATCATTAAAAAATTGAGGGGTTAAAAAAAGAATGATTTCCAAGTTTTTGGCGGGCCTAGACAACTGGTTAGATGGTACCACTTGCTGAAAGGAAGAGCAGGAAAGTGGAGTTTAGTTTTGGAAGTGTTCATTCCAAGTGCTTAGGGGTTATTCTGTAGGCAGTTCCCCTTAAGGGATAGCAGAAAAGTCTGGGTTAGAGATAAAGATTTAGAAGCCCTGAGTCGATAGATGATGACTGACTGAAGGCATTAATGGATGGTTCAGGGACAGTAATGTGGGGTAAGAAGAGGAGAATGCAGAGGAGAATAGGAAGGTCAGAGAGGTAAGGGGAAACCAGTAGAACATGGCGTCATGGCTTCCCAGGCTGGGCCCATGGCCACTTCCCAGGGAAGTTTCAAAGCCCAGGATCCCAGGCCCACAATGAAAATCCTAGGGCATGTTTTGACTCTTCTTTCCTTTTGCCAGTTGCCAGATATAAACTCCGAATAGTTGAGCCACCAAAACTACCTCTGGGGAAAAAACCCAACCTTGAGAATGATGGTGAGTAGAGAGAGTAAGTTCTCTGAGGCCTGGGTGGGACACCCGAAGCCCATGAGCTCTGGCCAGCCCACAGTCTCCTTTGTCTCTGCACAGGTCCAGATTTTGAGCCCAACCTGTGGATGTGGGTAGACCCCAACGTCGTGTTCCCTCCTGGAAAGCTGGAGGTCCTAGAACCCAGTAAGGGGGAGAACCTGACAAGCACAGTCCCCTCCCCTCAGCTGCCCCCCAGAGACGACTTTGCCCACTATGCGGAGGCCGCAGTGGTGGGGTCACCGTCACTGTCCAGAGAGCAGCCTCCCCCTCAGAAGCGGTGTGCCTCTTCCCCCAGCAACTGGGAGGTAGGGATTTCTGGGCTTGTGGGCCGCCGGACTTGGGCTGAGGCAGGGTGGGCTTAGGGTGGTGGCTTAGAGAGAGTTCTGTTTTATTAGGGATCACAAAGGGCTAATGGGTTCAGAAATTAGCTGTGCCCCTGGGTTGGGGAGAAGCCCAGAGGGTGGCCCCGGCCCACCACCCCTTCCTGCCATTGCACGGGTGGAGTAGAGGCCGTGGAGTCAGGACCAGTTCCTACTCTGTGCCCCTCCAGCTCACAGAAGAGGAGGAGGCTGAGGACCAGGATGACAGCTCCTCTGTGGCTCTCCCGTCCCCTCACAAAAGGGCCCCCCTCCAGAGCCGGAGGCTTCGGCAAACCAGCAGCCAGGCGGGGAGGCTCTGGTCCCGGCCCCCTCTCAATTACTTCCATCTAATTGCACTGGCATTAAGAAACAGTTCCCCCTGTGGCCTCAACGTGCAACAGATCTACAGTTTCACTCGGTATGTGCGGGGGGGGGGGGGGGGGGCTGTGAGGAGGGCGAAGGGTGGGGGCAGGGCCCCTGGTCTGACAGGTCCCAGTCTGCCCTAGGCACTGGTTTTAGGGTGTCCTCAAATGTGTCCACACATCACATATACAGGAAGATAACCACCCCACCCCCTGTCCGATCTAAGAAACCCCAGCCTTCTTATATCTTAGTTCTTTAAAACAGAAATTTACTTGGGTCATAAATTCTCCCATCTTCTCAAGATCATGCAGTATGAAATGGAGTTTCCCCAATAGCTTCTCACATGCATTCCCTTCGGACTGAACCGCCTGGCACAGCCTGTCCCCCAGGGAGCCGGGGAAGCGGGCTGCAAAGGGATTTACTTTTAGCTTTGAGAGCTGGGTACCCATGAGCATAAGGATTTTCTCAGACCTCTTCCCTCTGTTGGAAGAGTTGCAGAATATTAATCCTCATGAGGGGTCCTCCTTGACCAGGATTCCTTTGACAGGAGTTGGTTGGTCTGATTTCTGCTCTGTTCCTGTTGCGAGTCAAAGTTCTGAGCTCTCAGAGGGAGGGAGGAATGTGAGCCTGGGAAGGGGCAGGGAACTGGCTTTAGAAGGTGAGACTCTGCACAAGCAGCACACCAGGGGCAGGTCTGTCCCGGGCTTAGTTGGCAAAGTGTGTCCCCGGGCCAGCTTGCCCTTCTCCACCGTGGGAAGGGCTGAGGCTCTGGCCCCAGGGGAGAACATTCTCACGGGTGGGCATCTCCCCGAGAAACCGCGCCTCTCCTTACCACTCCTCCCTGTCCACAGACAACATTTCCCCTTTTTCCGGACGGCTCCTGAAGGCTGGAAGAACACCGTGCGTCACAACCTCTGCTTCCGGGACAGTTTTGAGAAGGTGCCGGTCAGCATGCAGGGCGGGACCCCCACGCGGCCTCGATCCTGCCTCTGGAAGCTGACTGAGGAGGGACACCGCCGCTTTGTGGAGGAGGCCCGGGCCTTGGCCTCCACTCGGCTGGAAAGCATCCAGCAGTGCATGAGCCAGCCAGGTGTGAGGCCTTGTCACACGTGGGGCCGAGGGGAGGGGACTGGAAAATCCCTACCCAAGGCTGAGCGCGCAGGGCAGAAGCCAAGGTCACACCATGGGATGGTGGGGGAGGGGTGCCTTCTGTAAGAAGAGGGAAGGACAGCAATGGTCTGGGACCTGGGGTGCTGCCTGCCTGAGGTGCGTCCCCACACATAAGCAGGGATGTGAGGTATCAGGAGTTGATGGAGACACAGCTAAGGGCCCTATGCACAGTCCAGCAGCCTGGGAAGATGCGGACCACACAGTGTGAGAAGCGTGGTATGAGAGGTTCTCTGCAAAGGGGGCTTTTTCTTTTCCTGGAGACCAGTAGATCACCCGCTGCGAGAGGGCGTCCAGGCTTAGGGGACAGCAGCTGCGAAGGGCAGATAGATCCCTTTCACTTTCTTCTTTCCTTACAGATGTGATGCCCTTTCTCTTTGACCTTTAAGTCCAAGATCCAAGCGTCAGCCCACGCGTTAATAAAGTTATCTGCAGTAGGCTCGTGTGTGCGTGGTCTCTGAGGATGGGGTAGGGGTGGAGGTGGAGGTCAGCTCTGAGGTTGGAAATGGGTTGCCCTCGGAGCTGAGGGACACTCCAGAGGCAATGGGGCAGTTGCCTGGTACGCAACAAAGGGAGCCTATGCTCTTCTTTCCTCTAAGGAAGAAAATACTAAGCCCTCTTCAGGGTCCCCACCACCACCTTTTTTTTTCTTTTGCTGTACCCTCAGCATACAGAATTTCCCAGGCCAGGGATCGAACCCATATCATAGCAGTGACCCAAGTCACAGCAGTGACAACACCAGATACTTAAGCCAGTGAGCCACCAGGGAACTCCAGGATCCTATTTTTCTTGGGAGGTGTTAGCATGTAACAGCCAGCCCTGGAAAAGGCCCCCAAATCACCAACCACTCTTGGGAGTGGATGTAATCAGCTGGGGACAGTGAAGATAGACCTAGGAAAACACATCATTTATGGCCAGTTGATGGAAGCACCCTCATAGGAGGCCATGAAGGAGCAGTGTGAAAGGTGAGAGGAAAGACATTTGAGAGTTACCATCGTGGCTCAGCAGAAACGAATCTGACTAGGAACCATGAGGTTGCAGGTTTGATCCCTGACCTCACTCAGTGGGTTAAGGACCTGGCATTGCTGTGAACTCTGGTGTAGATCACAACGTGGCTTGGATCCACCGTTGCTGTGGCTGTGGCATAAGCCAGAAGTTGCAGCTGTGATTCGACTCCTAACCTGGGAACTTCCATATGCTGCTGGTGCAGCCCTAAAAAGACAAAAAAAAAGCAAAGACATTCAACAGTGCTAGAAGGTAATCCTGGGTTTCCCACAAGGACAAGGTGACCATTCTCATTCTCTCCCCTGCTCTTCCGTCAATCCCCGACAGGCCTGCACAGAAACAAGGCTCCAGCCTCAGACACTATCCCAAGGGACTGGGCATAGCTCCTCCCCAGAGGTGGCAGTGCTTGGTTCTTGAGACTCCAGAATGGCTCTGAGACCTCTGTGATTGGTCAGGGACTCATCTTTCCTCCCTGCCTCTTTGCTGGCTCTCAGCTCTGATGTAGCTGCTTGCTATTCCTGCATCCTCATTCCAGAAGAAACTACCTCAGGCAGCCACTTTCTCTCTCTCTTTTTTTTTTGTTTGTTTTGTTTTTTGTTTTTGTTTTTTAGGTCCACACCTGCAGCATATGGAGGTTCCCAGGCTACTGGTCTAATAGGAGCTACAGCTGCTGGCCTACACCACAGCCATGGCAACGCCAGATCCAAGCCGCGTCTGTGACCTACACCACAGCTCACAGCAACGCCGGATCCTTAACCCACTGAGAAAGGCCAGGATCGAACCCACAACGTCATGGTTCCTAGTTGGATTTGTTTCCACTGCGCTACGACGGGAACTCCAGCCACTTTCTCTTTGAACTTGAGTGACCTGATCAGGAAAATGAATCTATTGTTTTTTCTTAGGACTGTATCAGCATGGAGGTGGGGGCGGGGTGGAATAGAGTGCTTCATACTGGACCTGGTTCCCAGTTCTAAATGGTAGCTATTTTATTGCTCATTGTGATGTCCAGTTAGGAACCCCCTCCCTGTTCCAGGAGACTAGTGGGCTAATGATGGCCTGCATCTACTTTCAGCACTTGGCAACTCTCAGTGGGAGCTGGGGCCTTGCTATTGCCAGCAACAGTCTTGTTCTCCATCTCTGACTTCAGCTCTGGTCCCTCGCAGCAGATCACCTGTCCCCTCTCACTATATCTTGTTTAGCACAAGTTTTCTTAACATTTCTAAACTTTGGTTTTGTGTGCATGTGAAATGGGGGTAATAAAATACACAGGTTTTAATTTGATTTGGGAACTAAATAGGAGACTAGAAAGTGTGTAGTCCTGTGTCTGGCATATTAACACTGCATGCTTACAACTGGACCAGACATCTTTCTACATGCATTTGCAGGTTTAATCTATACTGCAGCCTTAAGGAGCAGGTAGTATTACTCTCTTCAGGTCACTGAGTGTGATTGCCATTATATCTGAGGAGTTGCCTTCATTGTCTATCCACTTTTTCAGCCCTTAATCCCTGGCCCTCTGTCTCACTATAAAATCTGACTGCCTCCTGTACTATTTACAATAACCAAAACATGGAAGCAACCTAAATGTCCATCAACAGAGGAATGGATAAAGATGTAGTACATGTATACAATGGAATATTACTCTGCCATAAAAGAATGAAACAATGCTATTTGCAGCAACATGGATGGATCTAGAGATTATCATACTGAGTGAAGTAAGTCAGAGAAAGACAAATATATCACTTACATGTGCAATCTAAAAATGACACAAATGAACTTATAAAATAGAAACAGACTCACAGATTTTGAAAACAAACTTATGGTTACCAAAGGGGAAAGGCTGAGAGAGGGATAAATTAGATGTTTGGGATTAACACATACACACTACTATATATAAAACAGATAATCAGGAATTCCTTGGTGGCTCAGCAGGTTAAGGATCTGGCATTGTCACTGCTATGGCCTGGGTTTGATCCCTGGCCTAGGAACTTCCGCATGCCATGGGCATTGCCAAAAGAAAATAGTCAACATGGACCTACAGTATAGCACAGGGAACTCTATGCAGTATTCTATAATAAACTATAAGGAAAAAGAATCTGAAAAAGAATAAATATATGTATAAATAAATCACTTTGCTGTACACCTGAAACTAACACAATTTGTAAATCAACTATACTCCAATACACAATAAAAGAATTTAAAAATAACAAGTTCCCTGGTGGTCTAGTAGTTAAGAGTCCAGCACTGTCACTGCAAAAGTTCAAGTCAGTGCTGTGGCATGAGTTTGATTTCTGGCCCAGGAACTTTTGCATATAAATAAGTAAAGAAATAATTAAAAAACCAGACAGCCTCCTCCCTGGCCTCTGAAATGTATTCCTGAAAAGCATGACCCATGCCCTACCAGATCAAAATCTCTACCTTTGAATAAAGGTCCCAGTTCATTTGCTTGGTTTGCATGTTTTCAGTAAAAAACATGAAACTTTACTCTGGTCACCTGTCCATCATCACAACTACTTCTGCTTTACCTACTCCAGCTTTGCATTCATTCTGGAAAATGCACCAGAAAGTACTGCTAGGCCAGGGGCTCTCACTGGCCCTAGGGGGTGCTATGGTTGCACGAGGATTTGGGGGGCTGGTAGGCAGGCCCAGGAGTGTCAGACCTCAGTACAAGAGGCAGTCTCTCACCCTGAAGAACTGACCCCCATACCTAAGTCCATTTATCCTGAGCAGAGCCGAGAATCTAACCCAGTTTTACATCTAAACCAAAAGTATTTGTTATATCATTTTATTATACACTAAGTTTTCCAGGAATGCAACTCTTATGTAAAATGAAGTAAGATTGCACTTGTTTTAGTTTGGAAGTTTACCAAGAGTTGTTTGCCATTTCAGAAAATCACTTCACTGACAGCAAAGCTGCTCTGGTATTTAAGTCACCAATAGCACACACTTGTATCAGTCTGTGTTTGTATCTGTTGTAATCACAGGGATTCTACGTGTAAAAAGAAATATTTAGCTATTTCACAGTAGCCAATATAAAGAAAAAGTATTTTCAATAGTCATTTGAATGTCATCTCTTAAATCTAAGCTATTCACTACAAGTAAGTGCAAATTTCAACTGTCTTATATTTTCAAATACAGTTTATCCATTGGAATACATTTTTTTTTTCATCTTTTTCAAGCTGCACCTGCAACATACGGAAGTTCCCGGGCTAGGGGTCAGCTACAGCTGCTGCCCTACACCACAGCCACAGGATCTGAGCCACATCTGTGACCTACACACAGGTCATGGAAACAGATTCTCAACCCACTGAGTGAGGTCAGGATCAAACCCGCATCCTCATGGATACTAGTCGGGTTCTTTACCGCTGAGCCACAGTGGGAAGTCCTGGAACACCTTTTTTTTTCTTTTTTTTGTCTTTTTCGGGCTGCACCTGCAGCATATGGAGGTTCCCCAGGCTAGGGGTCCAATAGGAGATGTAGCTGTGGGCCTACACATACCTAAGGCCATACACCACAGCAACACTGAATCCAAGCTGTCTCTGCAACCTACACCACAGCTCATGGCAACGCCTGATCCTTAAACCACTAAGCACGGCCAGGGATCACACCCTCATCCTCATGAATGCTAGCTGGGTTTTGTTAACCGCTAAGCCATGATGGGAACTCCAGAATACATTGTTTTTTTTTTTTTTCTTTTTAGAGCTGTACTTGAAATATATGGAAGTTCCTACGCTAGGGGTCCAATCAGAGCTACAGTTGCCGGCCTACACCACTGCTCACAGCAACGGCAGATCCTTAACCCACTGAGCAAGGCCAGGGATCAAACCCGCAACCTCCTAGTTCCTAGTCGGCTTTGTTTCTGCTGCACCACAACATGAACTCCTGGAATACATATTTTATTACAAATTTATCTCCCTTTATTTTTCTGTTATTTACAGTCAGAACATTACAGTTTTTTTTAAAGTTATATATGTAGATAGGTTATTTTATCAGTAAGACCCATTTCAGGGTGGTAAGATAGTCTTACAAAATATTTGCTCTATCCCTAGGGTGTTAAGGCTGATGAAATAGGAAATCACCAAACCAAGCAATTTTTAAGATACAGCCCCTGTCCCAGAGGTGCTCACCCTTAGTGACCTTGGCAACCAGTGAGGACAATAGAATGGAATAAGTCATGTTCATTTCCAAAACCCAGAGCCTAGCACGGGGCCTGTTAGTTAGAAAACATGCTGTGTTTGCTATGCCTTGTCATTAGTAACATCTCTAACAGGCAGATCCCATGTCCTCTGGAAGCACAAATAAACTGCAGTTAGCTCAGGAGGAGCTGGGGAAACTTTTCACAGGAGATGTCAGCATGGGTTTTGTGTTTTTTTCCTAGGTCTGGAAGACAAAAGCTAGTACTTCTCCAGAAGTGCTCAAAGGCAGCCCTGCCCCAGGTTCTGGGAGGCAGGGGTGAGGCTGGGGAGGTGGGGGGAGAGCAGGGATGGAATGGAAAGAAAGAGACTCGGGCCTAAGAAAAGACTGGACAGACTCATGCAGAGTCAAGACTGGAGCAAGTCAAGAGCTGCTCTTCCCTGCCCCGGCCAGAGGTGCTTTGCACTGATTTTCTCCTCCTGGACTATCTGAATTTTAATCTTTTTTTTTTTTTTTTTTTTTGTCTTTTTGCCTTTATGTAGAGCTGCACCCATGGCATGTGGAGGTTCCCAGGCTAGGGGTCTAACAGGAGTTGTAGCTACCAGCCTTTGCCATACTCACAGCAACGTGGGATCCGAGCCGTGTCTGCAAACTACACCACAGCTCACGGCAATGCCAGATCCTTAACCCACTGAGCAAGGCCAGGGATCGAACCTCCAACCTCATGGTTCTTAGTCGGATTCGTTAACCACTGACTCACGGCAAGAACTCCTGAATTTTAATCTTCATGTGGTATCCATCAGAGGAGAGGGTGTAGGGGCCAGGTCATTACTGTCATTGGCTCTGGGCCCTCCCAGCAGTCTCAACAACTGCGCTGGTCTATCCTGCTTCCGGGAAGGAGAGGGTCCTGAATCCTAAGCTCTGGTTTCATCCGATTTGGCCTCAGTTTGCCTCACCTGTACTTTGGACCTGTCCTTGTGGACATCTTTATCACTGTCCACATTCTTGATGTCTGGCCTAAGCTGCAAGTGGATCCTAAAAGGCAACAGGTCAGAAGGAAAGAATGTAACAGTACGGCCTTCGGAGAAAAATCTGCCTTCACCCATTTGTCTTCTAATAGAATATTACACTCCTACACCCACCTCCTCTTTTTTTGCTCAACAACTATTTCTTTTGAGCTTTCAAGGTGCCAGGCCCTGTGCCAGGTCCTAGGGATACAGTAAAATCCAAAATGGCTCCTCCCTCACAGAGATGAATCTTCCTCACAATCTAGATAGAAAGATATTAAATAGACACACTAATGATGTACAATGATCACAAATCTTAGTAAGGTAGGCTTAGGTTATTGAGAGAAAAAACAATGTGAATACTCAGCTCTAACTTGAGAGGTCAGAGAAGGCCTTTCTGAGATATTTTAACTGAGACCTGTTTAATGAGTAGCCAGGCGGAAGCATGGGGAGGAACAGTGTTTTAGTAGAGGGAACAGAATGGACAAAGTCCGGGAGGTAAGAACCTTCTCACCTTGGTTTACTGAAAGAATGAGGATGGGCCAATAAGAACAGAATACAGTAACAAAGGTGAGACTGGTGAGGGAGGCACAGACTAGATTTTTCAGGGCTATAATACAGAATTTGGATTTTTTTTTTTTTTAGCAAAAAGTAATTGAAGTAACCCAATTTTATTTTTAAAATGAGGAGTTCCATCGTGGTGCAGTGGTTAACGAATCCAACTAGAAACCATGAGGTTGCGGGTTCGATCCCTGGCCTTGATCAGTGGGTTAAGGATCCAGCGTTGCCGTGAGCTGTGGTGTAGGTTGCAGATGCGGCTCGGATCCCGCGTTGCTGTGGCTGTGGCGAAGGCCGGCGGCTACAGCTCCTGTTAGACCCCTAGCCTGGGAACCTCCACATGCCGTGAATGCGGCCCTAAAATGACAAAAGACCAAAACAAAAACAAAAAAAAAAACCCAGCAACAGTATGTTCCATATGATTCCAAATGTGACAGAAACTATGTTTATATATACAAATAAGTTGTATAAGTACAGAAAATGTCTTGAAGAAGATAGGTATGAAACAGTAATTGTCATCTTTGGGGACTGGCAGGTAGAGAAAGATATGGAAGACAATTCCTTTTTATTTATAACCTCAGTACAGTTTTTGACTTTTTACGCCCGCATCTGCAGCACATGGAATTTCCTGGGCTAGGAGTTGAATCAGAGCTACAGCTGCTGGCCTATCTGCCACAGCCATAGCAGCACAGGATCCCGCATCCTCATGGAGACTTCGTCAGGTTCTTAACCCACTGAGCCACAATGGGAACTCCCAGTTTGTTTTTTTTAACAAGAAAGTAGTTTTTAGGAGTTCCCTTCGTGGCTCAGTGGTTAACAAATCCGACTAAGAACCATGAGGTTGCGGGTTCGATCCCTGGCCTTGCTCAGTTGGTTAAGGATCTGGCGTTGCCGTGAGCTGTGGTGTAGGTTGCAGACATGGCTCGGATCCTGCCTTGCTGTGGCTGTGGCGAAGGCCGGCAGCTACAGCTCCTGTTAGACCCTTAGCCTGGGAACCTCCATTTGCCGCAGGTGCGGCTCTACATGAAGGCAGAAAGACAAAAAAAAAAAAGAAAGAAAGTAGTTTTTACAATTTTTTTTTTCTTTTAGGCTGTACCCTCGGCATGTGAAAGTTCCCAGGCCAGGAATCAAACCTGTGCCAGAGCAGAAACCCGACCTGCAGCAGTGACAACACCAGGTCCTTAACTCCGAGACACAGAGGGACTCTACTTTTTACTTTTTTTTTTTTTGCTTTTTAAGGCTGCACCCGTGGCATATGGGGGTTCCCAAGCTAGGGGTCAAATCGGAACTGTAGCTGCTGGCCTACGCCACAGCCACAGCAACACCAGATCCAAGCTGTCTGCGACCTACACCACAGCTCATGGAAACGCCGGATCCTTAACCCACTGAGCGAGGTCAGAGATCGAACTCACAAACTCATGGTTCCTAGTTGGATTCATTTCCACTGTGCCACGATGGGAATGCCATAATTAATTTATTTATTTATTTATTTATTTATTTATTTATCTTTTAGGGCTCCATCCACAGCATACGGAAGTTCCCAGGCTAGGGGCTGATTTGGAGCTGCAGCTGCCGGTCTACACCAGCCATGGCCACTCGGGATCTGAGCCACACCTGTGACCTACATCACAGCTCATGGCAATGCCAGATCCTTAACCCAGTGAGTGAGGCCAGGGATCAAAGTCGTGTCCTCATGGATACTAGTTGGGTTCATTACTACTGAGCCACAATGGGAACTCCTGCAATTTTCAAATAAATAAAACTGTCTATTAGCCTGTTTTGTAGGTTGACACTATTAATTAGCAGACTGTTAGCTGCAAGCTTCCCAGGATCCTTCCTAGCATATGGGTGTGTTGACACCAGGGTGCCTGGAGTCTTGATGATTTTAACTTAATTTGACAAACATGCATAGAAGACCCCTTTCTGCTAGTTTGAACAAGTCAGGTATGACCAAGACACATTCCTACAGTTGATCAGGAGATTCTCAACTATTGGGCTTTCAAATGGCTGCTAAAAAAAACAGCAATAGGATGAGCAAAGGACCTTGGAATTGAAAAATAAATTCTGCAGTATCCACTCTAGAAATCTTCACAAAAGGGATGACATTTCATTCATTCAATCATGAATTGATCTAAGAGCTTACGAACAGATTGAAAGCTTACCACATTCCAGACAAAGTCACCAGCCGTATGGAAATTCCATTCTAGTTCATATTTCAGTGTCCTGTATAATAGAAATAACTTGTCAGGCAGAGGAAACCAAAGGCTGGAGATGCTAAAGTGCACAGGAGCAAAAGAATTGCAGGACTATTGCCTGAAAGAGAGTGGGGGGGGGTATGTGTGGGAGATAAGACTGAAAAGGAGGTTAGGAAACCTATTGTAAAAAGTCATGCTGCAAAATTTAGATATTTCCTGAAGGCAATTCAGAGACATTAATCAGGAAAGTCATTTTAGAGACTTTCTTAAGACCAGAGTCTGCGTATCCATGAGGATGCAGGTTTGATCCCTGGCCTCGCTCAGTGGGTCGGAGATCCAGTGTTGCTGTGAACTGTGGTATAAGTCACAGATGTGGCTCAGATCCCTAGTTGCTGTGGCTGTGGCATAACCCAGTAGCTGCACCTAGCTTGGGAACTTCCATATGCCGCTAGTGCGGCCCTAAAAAGACCCCCGCCACACACACACATACAAAGAAACGGAAAATGGATCACATATGGCAGAGGCCTGAGTGCAAACGGAAGCTCCAACAGGAAGTCAAGATCTAAAGGTGAGTCTGGCTACTTTCTGGGTCTGAATTATGCAGTTGACCGTATACACCCAGACATTGTAACCCATCCAGGTTAATGCACCGGTACCAGCAACAATTTTTTTTTTTTTGCAGCCACCCCAGCAGGCATAAGTTCCTAGACCGGGAATTGCACCTGCACCACAGCGGTGACCCCAGCCACAGCAGTGACAACACTAGATCCTTAACCCACTGAGCTACCAGAGAACTCTGCCGTTAACAAATCTAAAGTAAGCTGGGGACTCCGTACCAGCTTTATTTGCTCATCTTATAAGTAAGGTCTGGGCTAGGGACCAGGCTTTTTTTGGAGGGAGCTCTAAGGTTAGAGAGGATAGTCTGGGTATTTCAGCAATCCCCAGTAAGGAGCAATTCACCTGAGGTCTGAACGGAGCAGGACAGACAGCAAGGTGGTTGACTGAGAGAAGTGGCTTATGAAGAATTAGTAAAATTCCTTTAGATTAGCAGGTTTAGTTTTTTGTTTTTTGGGTTTACATATTAAAAATGTCTTCTCTTAGCAATGATTCTGCACCCTGGAAAGCTGTAAGCTTCCCTTCCCGTGGTGGTGGTGTCATTAGGTCTTAGATTAGGCCTTCAGCCTGTGTTCCAACAGCCCGCTGGTGCTGCCTCTGCTGCTTTATACCTGTGCAACCTTCACAGAATTACTTCCTCCTTCACGCCTCAGCTTCCCGCTAGTAAGAGGCCCTTAAGGGTTTTACACCCCACTCGGTTATTCTGAGGATTACGTGAGGTAGTTTTTTTTTGTTTTTAATATTTTGCTTTTAGCGTATGTTAGTTCCCAGGCTAGGGGTCGAATCGGAGCTGCAGCTGTCGGCCGACGTCACAGCAACTCGGGATCCGAGCCGAGCCGTGTCTGCGACCTACACCACAGGTCACGCCAACGCCGGATCCTTAACCCACTGAGCAAGGCCAGGGATCGAACCCGCGTCCTCACGGATCCTAGTCGGTTCGTCAACCGCTGAGCCATGAAGGGTCCTCCTACGTGAGGTAGCTAACATAAAGCTTTGGACACACACTGAGCACCCTATTATAAAACACTAGTTATGATTTGTTACATCGTCTGTGTGGGTCCGTGTCTGCGTCCCAATCTGCGCGCTCTTTCCCCGCATCCGCGCGAGCGAGAACGGCCGCCTCTTCCTCCGACACAGAGCTCGGCGGCGCAGAGGACCCGCGGGGTTTGCTCCAGTGAGGAAGCCGGGAGGGAAGCCCGCGCAGCCGCAGAAGGGCTTGCAGTGGCGCATGCCCTCCGCTGGGGGCCGCTGGGCTGGCCCCGCCCCCTAGAGGTCAGAGGTCACCGGACGGCAAAGGAGTGGCTCCGCGTCGCGGATCCCGAGTCCCGGGCGGATGGCGCCCGCGCAGCGCTGCTCTATTTGCCGCCAGACCTTCTTCTGCGGTCGCGGGCACGTCTACAGCCGCAAGCACCAGCGGCAGCTGAAGGTGGCTTTGGAGCGGCTCTTGCCGCAGGTGCGGACTGGAGGCCGGAGGGGGCTATGGAAGCCCTGGGGCGGGGATGCGAGCGGGCAGCGAGGGCGCGAGGGCTTGGGATCTGGGGTCCCGCCAGGGTCCTACTTGGCCTCCCCCCTTAACACCCTCTCCGCCACAGGTGGAGGCTGCCCGCAAGGCAACCCGCGCCGCTCAGGTGGAGCGTTACGTGCCCGAGCACGAGCGCTGCTGCTGGTGCCTGTGCTGCGGCTGTGAGGTGCGGAAACACCTGAGCCACGGAAACCTGACCGTGCTGTACGGGGGGCTCCTGGAGCATCTGGCCAGGTGAGCGCCGCCGAACCAAAAGCCGCATACAACAGTCGTGCATACTTGTGGAAGGGACGGTTTAGGGTGGGTGAAAGGAAGAACGCTTTTGTGACTTGATGAGTGTGGATAATTGAGTCCTCTTATAGGCATTGGCACCCTTGAGGGGTAGCAGCTTTATGGCTGCATGGTCCCAGTGGTGTTGGTGGTCTAGCTGGGAAAGCCAGCTGAGCAGCTGCCTCAAACAAGGTTACTGACCATCACTTCCTCTCACATTCTTCCATTTTTATTGGAAGAAGGAGACTGGAGATACTGGAAGAGACTGCTAACAGTATACGTCTCTCAGCCGTGCCCAGAGGCAGAAACCCAGATGTCAATTTCCATTATTTATTTAATGCCTAGATATCGGAGTAATATTCTGTAATCTCTCACTGAGATTCCTTGTCCTCTCCATCCTCAGCCCAGAGCACAAGAAAGCAACCAACAAATTCTGGTGGGAGAACAAGGCTGAATTCCAGATGAAGGAGAAGTTTCTGATCTCCCCCCAGGATTATGCACGGTAAGTCACCGGTTATGAATGATTAAGTGGCAGACAGAGTGTGCATTTTCTGGGTCTGTGTCAGGCACTGGGGCTTCCTCTATTCATATAGAAAGTAAGGTAAGGACTCCTAGTAGCACTCATTCTAGGCACTGCATTGGACACAAAAAAGTATGGCAGAGTCCTTGAAAGGGTTAAAATCTAGTTAGGGGGCGGGATTTACAGTGTATTTTGCCAATAGAGAAAAGTGTATAATAAAATTTGACAGGAGTTCCCGTAGTGGCGCAGCAGTTAACCAGTCTGACTAGGAACCATGAGGTTGTGGGTTCGATCGCTGGCCTTGCTCAGTGGGTTAACGATCTGGCGTTGCCGTGAGCTGTGGTATAGGTCATAGATGTGGCTCAAATCTCACGTTGCTGTGGCTGTGGCATAGGCTGGTAGCTGGAGCTCCTATTCGACCCCTAGCCTGGGAACCTCCATATGCCATGGGTGCGGCCCTAAAATACAAAAAAATTAAAAAATAAAAAATAAAATTTGACAGGCTATAAAAAATAAAAAGTAAAAATTGACAGGCTACTAAGGTCCTTTAGGAATAGAAGAGGCTATTTCCTTCCTTTTTTCCATTCTCCTTTATTCTAAACAACACCTAGTTTGTTACAACTTACATGGATCAAAAAATAAAGTCAGGAGTTCCCGTCGTGGCACAGTGGTTAACGAATCCGACTAGGAACCATGAGGTTGCGGGTTCGATCCCTGGCCTTGCTCAGTGGGTTAACAATCCGGCGTTGCCGTGAGCTGTGGTGTAGGTCGCAGACGCGGCTCGGATCCTGCGTTGCTGTGGCTGCGGCGTAGGCCAGTGGCTACAGCTCCAATTGGACCCCTAGCCTGGGAACCTCTACATGCCACGGGTGCGGCCCTAAAATGACAAAAGGCAAAAAAAAAATAAAAATAAAAAAATAAAGTCAGAAAAGGGTGTGGGGAAGATCTTTGTGATATGCAGGGGTTGGGAAAGAAGAGACTGTTGGTAACCTGTCCTCTCCTTCCACATGCAGCCCTGGCTAAGGGCTGTGGCCTCTGCAGTGGGGAATCTGAAAAGGAAATGGACAAAGATTTAGGGTCACTGAGTGTTGGAGGAGGCCCCTAAACCCAGAGCTTGCCGCAAAAGCCCCTTCAGTGCCTGACAGGGAAGATGAAGTTCAGAGATGAAAGCAGCAAAGTGAAAAATCAAGTTAGCGGATACGGGAGAAGTGGAGTCATTATGGTAAGGAGATTGAAGAAGGAAAAACTAGGTAAAGGGGCAGAGAGAAGTTCTCCCTGAGGGAAACCAACACCGTGTCCTACCCCCACCCCCATGCCCCCGCCAAGGGGGAGAGAGATAGGGGCCCGCTTGCCCGTTAATTTAATATTAAATTGGGAGTGGGAGTTGACGAGGAAAGTTATTTCAGGGGATGATTTCTCAGCCTGTACAAGAGAAGCTGAGGGCCCAGGCCCCTCACTAGTCACACCATGGCGGTGGGATTATGACGAGGGGAGTCCTCAGGGCCCTGTACAGCGGGGCCGGGAGGCCCCTCAGCCCTTCGTCCCCTACCCCTGAAGCCTATGCCGGTGAAATTCCAGAGGGCACTGCTGCCAGAGCCACTCATCGTCAGATGCAGCCTCACTCTCACCCAGGGTGTAGTCCTGCTGTTCCTCCTGATCTCCTGTGCAGTGGTGTTGGGAGCCTGGTCTTGGAGGTGATGCCCCAGGTCCTGTGCAGTGGGGCCGAGCGCCTCTGACGTCTCCTGGTAGACCTTGGGGGAACCATCCCCGTGTTGGAGTAGATGACAGTGGAGGATGACGAGGTCTGGCAGCTACCGGCAGCGGTCATGTGCTCTGCGTTCCCAGTCATGTCCGTAAAGCCGCCCCACCTTCCCAGCTCCCCAGAGTGGCATGTCACCGCCCGTGATGCTGAGGAAGGGGCTGTATCCAAAGCCACCCAACAGCTTCTGGTTCATGTGCTGATGGGGAATGGTGAAGGGGTCCATCGGAACGCAGAGTCCTCAGGCCCCTCATGAAGTGGAACATCCCAACTTTAGCTCTTGGGGCTCCAACTGGTCCCTGATTGGGCTGAGGGGCCATCTAGTCCCTCTTACCTCTCAGGGTGTGGCAGGATCTGGGCTTGAGGCCCAGGACATGGGACTGGTCCAGGCACGAGCTCCTCAGCCTCCATGTACCCGTGCCCCCTTGGCCCACAGAGCTAGGAGAGGCCTTTTTTTACTTTTTCCTTTTTTTGGCTGCTCCATGGCATATGGAGTTCCCAGGCCGGGAGTCAGATCCAGTCTGCATTTGTGGCCCATGCTGCAGCTGCAGCAATGCTGGATCCTTTGCCCACCATGCCAGGCTGGGGATCAAACTTGCATCCCAGCGCTCCAGAGATGCCACCAATCCCAATGCACCATGGTGGGAACTCCCAGAAGAGGCTTTTTATAGTGGGCAAGAAACTTATGCCCATCCAGGACTCACCGACCTCTATTTTCAGAGCCAGTTAAGGAAACACATCGTGTTTATTACTCCTTTCTATTCAATGTGTATAATGAGGGGATAAGAAATGCTTAAATCCCACTAGCTTGCCTTCAATCTGTGGTTCAGAGCAGGAAACCAAGGCCAAAAAAGCACTCACTCCTCACACACTGACCCGCCCCCCCACCTTCATATGGTTTTCAGTGGATGAATAAAGCATAGTGGAGCAGAAAAGGCTATTATTGAGATTTATAAGGATGAGGATGACTATGGACTTTTTGAACTTTTGGGGGGGAGCGCACCGGGGTTGATTCCCTGAACATGGACGTTCCCAGGCCAGGGATCCAACCCCACACCACAGCAGTGACAATGCCAGATCCTTAACCTGCTGTACCACCAGGGAACTCCATGAACTTTTAATTTAAATATGTTTGATTTTTGAACCTTATAAATTTCAAGCTCACATAAGATAAGGCCTGGCCATGCCTGACTGATTTGACCAGTAAAGATACAGCAAGCCATTTTTAGATTTAAGCAGTCTGTTACTTACACAGGCAGTGAGAAGAGTAAGCCCAAGTGCTAGCTTCCCAGGTTGTACCACACACCGAAAAGGGCCACGCTGATACACGTATAACTGAGAGCTGCAGTGGGAGCTGTGATACCGTCACCGGGAAGCTAAGTCTAGACCGCAGCCACATGCTTTATACCTGCAGCTCTGATCTGAGAGCAGAAAGCCCCGTACACCATCAGAACCATAAGTTGCTGAGAAACTCTTCAGTGAGGGCCTCCCATGAGAGAGGGAGGCGAGTGGGAGATGGCCTCCTAGCAGCTCCTTTCAGGCAGCTTGTGTTCCTGGAGGATCATGCAAACCTTCAGCTAAGACTCTGATAAGCTGTGGTTCAAGGTCCTGCCTATATGGATACATGCAAGGCTGCCAGGGCACAGTGCTAGAGCCATTCCTATCCATAAATGTTTTACATTATTAAAATAAGGTAAGGAGTTCCTGTCGTAGCTCAGCAGTAACAAACTCGACTGGTATCCATGAGGATGCAGGTTTGATCCCTGGCCTTGCCTCATGGGTTAAGGATCCGGTGTTATCATGAGCTACGGTGTAGGTCACAGATGGTGCTCAGATCCCCCGTTGCCGTAGCTGTTGTGTAGGCCGACAGCTGTAGCTCTGATTCGACCTCTAGCCTGGGAACTTCCATATGCTGCTGGTGCGGCCTTAAAAGATAAAAAAGTAAGGGAGTTACTGTCGTGGCACAGTGGAAACGAACCTGACTAGGTACCATGAGGTTGCGGGTTTGATCCCTGGCCTCACTCATTGAGTCAAGGATCCGGCGTTGCTGCAAGCTGTGGTGTAGGTCGCAGAGGCGGCTCAGATCCTGCATTGCTGTGGCTGTTTCGTAGGCCAGCAGTTGTAGCTCCAACTCGACCCCTAGCCTGGGAACCTCCATAATGCCGCAGGTGTAGTCCTAAAAAAGCAAAAAAAAAAAAAAAAAAAAAAAAAAAAAAAAAAAAAAAGAAAAGAAAAGGAAATGTGAGTATAAGAGGAGCCAGTATGGCTAAATGTACAGTAAATCTGGGGGAGAGGTACACAGGTGTTCCCTGTACTATTCTGTTTCTGGGAATTTGAAATTATTGAAAATTTAGGATAAACATGATCTACTAAGCATCTTCACAACTAGCAGGGATAGGGTTTCTGGGCTGACTTGCCATTTTTATTTTTTAGATTCAAAAAGTCCATGGTAAAAAGTCTGGATTCCTATGAGGAAAAAGAGGATGAGGTGATCAAAGAGGTGAGTTAAGGAAAGGCCTCTCAAGAACCCAGCCCCTGCGCCACCACCTTGCACTTATCTAAGCAGCCTCTCTCCCACAGATGGCGGCTCAGATCCGCGAGGTGGAGCACAGCCGGCAGGAGGTGGTTCGGTCTGTCTTAGAGGTTGGTTTCCCTCGGAGGAGCCAGAGCAGTATCCAAATCCACTGATTCCTGGTTCTCCCTGGTCCAGCATTTCGGCCACCAGCTCTTAAGAGAATTCCCTCCCCTGCCCACCAGGGGGCAGGCCTTGTCAATGAAGACGTGGGCAGGGCTGGGAGGGAAGGAAGGAAAAGTTTGCAAGATGGGCAGTGCATCAATTTGTTTACTTCTGGGGGCGGGGGGGAACATGGCCTAGGCAAACTCTTAAGCATCCTAGACATTTATTTTTCCTGAATCAAACTCAGCCTCAGGCAGTGCCAGACCCAGAAGAGGGCTCTTCAGCACCTGGACAGTGGAAAGGGACAAACAGGTAAGGTTGTTAGGAAACCTCTCGTTGAGAGTTCTGACTTCTTAGAGCTTTCGGTAACTTTTTGTTCAGGAAATGCTAACAAATCTCATCTGTACTACCCTCGTGGCTCAGGGACCTCATCTGCCAGCCTGGCTTCTGTTTGTCTTTTCAGCCAAGTAGCCTCCGCCTCACAGCAGCCCTCATACTTGGATCTGCCACCAGCCCCCGAGCTTGACTGGATGGAGACAGGACAACCTCTGACATTCATTGGCCACCAGGTACAATGGATAAGAAAGCCAGGAAAGACCCAGTGCCCCCTCAGTTCTCAGGACACCCATCTCTCCTGGCATTCCTATGTAGTCTAGCTATTGCTATCTTTTCTGTAGGCTTTTCCTTCTTGATGCACTGTCCCATGGCATCGTGTTTCTAGACCTTTCTTTATCCTCCATGGGGATCTTTTCTACCTGTTGCCTCCACTGCCATATCTAAGTGCCAACTCCTCAATCTCGTCCTTTGTAGAACCCACAGTTTGGGCTCAAGGACATTTACTGATAAACCCCAGCACTCACAACTGCCATTACTACCTTCAATATGCTCTCCTTCCCGAATCACCTACTTAACACCTTCCTTCAGCACTTAATTCACATCATTTTTGAAGGACAGCTTATCTGAACAGCTCATCTGTTATAAATTGATGCTAATTAAGTTTAGTGTAATTTATGTAATTTTAAATATCTAAATCTTTCCCCCCACATGTATGCTCTGTTGAGGAAAGGGTTTGAGTTCCCTTGTGGCACAGCAAATCAACGACCCGACACTGTCACTGTCGTGACCTGGGTTGCTGCTGTGGTGTAGGTTACATCCCTGACCCAGAAACTTCCACCTCCCATGGGCCGGCCAAAAAAGGGGGGTTTGTTTACCTAGCATGTAGCAGGCAACCATCTTACATCAAGCCAGTGCAGTTAGCATTGTGGCAGAGGTTCCAGCCACCTCCTGTAAAATTTGTGCTATCTCTAGGCTGTATCCTATCATCTCTTGGCTTTCTTATCTAAGATTTTTCCTCCCCATTTCCAAATACAGGATACACCAGGAGTTGGTAACATCCACTCAGGTAAGCCCAGGGCAATGTTTTTATCAAACCGTAAGAAGCCGCCTTTTTAAAAAAATAATAATAATAATAATAATAATAAAGACAAAATACTGCCTACTCAGTGAACTTGAGATCTTTCAGACAAACTGGGGTTCTAGGTCTTTCACTGGTAGGAGGGTACCCAAGACATTTAAATGTATCTGAGGAACTCAGTAGCTTGGCCCAGAGTAACAGCTATACAGTAAAAAAAAAAAAGATGCTCATCAGAATGGCCAGAATTAAAGACTAACCATGTATATATGTAGGAAGCCTCATACATCACAGGTGGTAATGTAAAATGGCATAACCACTTTGGAAAACAATTCAGCAATTCTTAAGTTTAAACATACAACCATTATGACCCAGCTATTCCAAGAAAAAACATGTCTGAACAAAGGCTTGTACACAAATTGTCAGAGCAGCTTTATCTGTAGTAAGCCAAAACTGAAAAAGAATTAAATCCAGTGTGCCTCAACAAATGAATAATGCAAAGAAAAGGAACTATTGATACATGCAACACACAGATCTCAAAATAACTATGCTAAAGGCATAAAATCACCAGAAAAAGCGAACTCTCAGAAAGAACATCCGTGGTTGACTGGGAAAGGAGTATAAAGGAAGTACTAGAAGAAACTTATAAAGCACAAAAATACACACAAGTGTTCACTGTTTTGCTCCCAACTAGGCAAGAGCTTCTAGCTAGAGTATGTTTCACAGCAGCTTAAAGATTAAAACAAAAAAATTGTGTGTCTTGACTGTACGGGCCTCCCTTTTCTAGGGGCCACACCTCCCTGGATGGTCCAAGATGAGGAATACAGCTCTGGAAACCAACAAATAGGACCATCTTACGAAGAGTTTCTTAAAGAAAGTAAGTTAACTAATGCAGGAGTGGTGGTGGATTAAGTCTTCCTACTCAAAACTGTTCACTTATTGTAGAGGAAAAACAGAAATTGAAGAAACTCCCACCAGACAGAGTTGGGGCCAACTTTGATCATAGTTCCAGTACCGGTGCTGGCTGGCTGCCCTCTTTTGGCCGGGTGTGGAATAACGGACGCCGCTGGCAATCCAGGTATGGTCCCAAGTGTCAGGACCCAACCTGTGCACCTCTTTGGAGGTCTCACCTTGCTAACCTTTCATTTCCTTTCAGGCATCAATTCAAAACAGAAGCCGCAGCAAGAAATAAACAGCAGTGACATAAAGAAAACACGCCGGATGATTTCCTGATACATCTGAGCCACAACAAAGCCAAGTCAACAATCTCATACCTACTACTGTCTCTTGTAATTGCCCTTCTTATGAAACAGACATATCCCTTTTTTTTATTTAATAAAGTTTTATTTTTCAAAATGTACAGTGTACAGTTGGTGGGACCTGTAAAAAAAAAAAAAAATAAAGAATCAGAACTATAAAGCCTTCTGAATACTTCCTAAACCATGAGTCCCTGGGTGTTTGCTCACCTGTTTATGCATCTTCTCCAGCAGCCGGAGCATCTCCACCCTTGGTGTTTCGGGTGTAAATTACTTGAGCTCTGTGCTTTGAAACCAGTTTAATAAGTCCTAGGAAGAAAGGATAAGTTTTTCATACAGCCGTACTATAAAATACTTAATAGCTTTAGATACGTTCCCCAAACAGAAATGCTGAATTTAAGCTTTAGTGATAATCTAATGAGGCCCAGGAATAAAAATAAAAAATAAGATCCGAGGCCCATTACTTGCTCCTGGGACGGTCACCTTCATGGCACTTTACTATTAACTTCCACACTGGACACTAAAAATAGCTTAAGATACTTTTTTTTTCCTTCTTCAAGGCCTGCACCTGTGGCATAGTAAAGAACCCGGGCAAGGGGTCAAATTGGAGCTGCAGCTGCCAGACTGTACCACAGCAACAGCAAAGCAAATCAGAGCCGCACCTTCACAACTTGCCACAACACCTAATCCTTCAACCCACTAAGTGAAGCCAGGGATCGACCTGAATCCTCGTGGATACTAGTAGCGTTCTTAACCCACTGAGCCACAATAGGAACTCACCTTAAAGACATTTATACACTCATTTATACTAATGTAAAATTACAATAATTACACTCACCACTCAATTTAAACATTTTAATGCATAAAAATGCTTTTACTGTAAAGTTTTTAAATACTTTAATAGCCTTTCAATGCAACTGATTTTTCTGTAATTCCCTTTATTTTATTCACCTGAAAACAGAGAAATGATCCCCAAGCTTCACCAAACTGCCACAGGGGTCCATGGCACAAAAATGGCTAAGAACCCTGCTTTACAGCCTATCCTAGGGAGGATCATGTTAGAACAATCACTGGTCAGCCTGACTCTACTGCATGTAGGAGAGCTAATAGGTCAAGCCAATCTAAGGTTCGAGAGCATGCATACCAATACACCACAACGCTCTCACCTTTGCTCAGGAGCTCCTGAAGGGCTGCCCTAGCCAGAGAACCACGAATCTTCAGTCTCTCAGAGACAACAGCTGGGGTTATAAGCTTATAGTTGGGAACTTCTTTGCAGAGTTTGTCATATGTGGCTTTGTCAAACAAGACTAGGTTATTGAGCTTGTCCCGAACTTTGCCTTTGGACCACTTCTGCTCACAAAAAACAGAAATGAAAAACAGTCAGTGCTCCTTAAAGAACCAGTCTTCCCCTCCTCCCAAAACAACCTGTGTCAGAGAAATCTGGCACAGCTGCAGGGCTATACTGAGAGGGTGGTTTTATTCCCTGGCCTGCAGAAACCTACTGCAGAACTTAATACTCAAATAGCCAGGATTCAAAATAAGAAAGACCTGGTTACTGTTAAGCGCATCAAAGGTACATTATGTTGGGGGCGGGGACGGGACCGACACCATTATATTTGACTTTCGGTTACCGGCTGAGCCCCGTGGGATTGATTAAAATAACACTAGATGCTACATACAGGAATAAAAAGCTCCATACACACTTGTTCCACGACCTCACAAGCCACTAGCCACTTGTCATTTATTAGTACACCGACAGAGATGAGCGCTCCCAGTCTCCCTCAGTGTTCGAGCAGGGAGGGGCTCATCCTACCTTCTTTTTGGCCTTGCCCCCGGATTTGTTCACTGGGTCTTTGTCTTTCTTGGCCGACTTTCCGGCATCTTTCTTCTTCTTGTCGTCCTTGGGCGGCTGTAAAAGAAAAGCAGGAATACAACCAGTTCTTAAAGTAGTCCCATGCTACTCCTACTCCCGTGCCCCCACAGCCGGAGCACATGGGGGAAGGGAACAGCCGTCCGCCTCAAGACGCGACAAGCAATTCTTGGAGCCCTCATCCGATGCCGCGTCAACCGTGCGCCGACACCTCCCGCTCCCAGAACCACGCGGCTTCTCCTCAGGCTCACCATAATGAAGCCGGGAGAGCAGCCACTGGAACCGCCGCCTCGCTAAGATGTCGGACAGAAAGGAAGCTCGGTTTGCGAGGAGGTCCAGAAACCCCTGTCCGCAGGCAGTGCTTCCGGGGCAAGGGGCGGAGCCACACGGAGGAAGTCCGGGGGAGCAGCTGACGCTCAGGCCCGGAAGTAGCTGCAGGATGTATGTGCCCACTCCGCAGGCGCACGCTGTTGTTAGGCTTTGCTGCTGCTCGTGAGGCAGTAAGGCGCTGCTGTTTCCGGGCACTAAGGGTCAACAAAAAGGGATGGAAAACAATTTCCCAGGTCCCAGCAACTAACTCCCCTGTTACCGACACCCAAGCGTTGTCCCAGTGCGCAAGCGCTGCAGCAAGCCGCACGCCGCAACGGGGAGGGGGTTAGAGGCCAGGGGCGTGTCGTGTGCTGCGGTTCCGGGGCGGGGCGGGGCGGGGCGGGGCGGGGCGGGGCCGGGAGGAGGGGCCGAATCCCAATTCCGCAGCCGCGGCGGCAGCAATGGCGATTTTCAGTGTATATGTCGTGAACAAAGCTGGCGGCCTGATTTACCAGTTGGACAGCTACGCGCCACGGGCCGAGGCTGAGAAAACTTTTAGCTACCCTCTTGATCTGCTGCTCAAGCTGCACGACGAGCGTGTGCTGGTTGCCTTCGGCCAGCGCGACGGCATCCGGGGTGGGTTAGGCCCGGGCCCGGGGGGCGGGGCCCGGTGTTGCTGGAGTGGGTGGTGTCTCTGTTGGCGGCGGAGGGGGCGAGGAATTGGGGCCAGATCCCTCGTCGCCCTGGCGGGATCTTCAGGCTGAGGCGTCGTTGACACTTAGCCTCGCCTCTGCAGTGGGCCACGCAGTGCTGGCCATCAATGGTGTGGATGTGAATGGTAAATATACGGCCGATGGGAAAGAGGTGCTGGAGTACCTGGGCAACCCTGCTAACTACCCGGTGTCCATTCGATTTGGCCGACCTCGCCTCACCTCCAATGAGAAGCTCATGCTGGCCTCCATGTTCCACTCGTAAGTCACCCCTGCCCTTGCTTGCTTCCATCTTTGTGCACTTGGCTCGTAGACTGGCTGAGTTAGTGAGGTTCTGCGCTCGGAGACTACTAAGGGGGGGCGGTGCTTACCTTTGTCTACCTCCTTCTAAGTCGTCAGTTCTTGTGTTACGAAAAGAAGAACTGATCCAGTACGTCTAGGCTTTAAGTAATACTGGCAGTGGTGTATGATTTTGCCTAAGTCACCTTATCCTGAGTCTTTGTTTCTTCATCTTTGAAGCAAGGCAGTTGAGGGAGTTCCTGCTGTGGCGCAGAGGAAAAGAATCCGACTCTGAACCATGAGGTTGTGGGTTCAATCCCTGGCCTCCCCTAGTGAGTTAAGGATCTGGAGTTGAGCTGGGGTGTAGGCCGCACATGAGGCTCAGATCCTGCGTTCCTGTGGCTGTGGCCTAGGCCGTAGGCTGCCAGCTGTAGAGTTCAGCCTCTAGCTTGGGAACTTCCATATGCTGCAGCTGCGGCCCTAAAAAGCAAAAAAAAAAAAGAAAAGAAAAAAAGGCAGTTGAACTAAATGATCTTTAAGATCTTTTCTAGCTGTCAACTATGGTGTTAGTCACAGGATGAATAAACAATGGGACATGTTCCCAGGATGTTACTTTTACCCAAAGTTTTCTTTTCTTTTTTGGTGGCACTGGCAGCATGCGGAAATTCCTGGGCCAGGGATTGAACTCCAATGACAACTGCAACTAGATCCACAGCAGTAGCAATGCCAGATCTTTAACTGCTGAGAGCTACCCCGGAACCCCCCCAATTTTTTTTTTTTTTTTTTTTTGCCTTTTGTCATTTTATGGCCGCGGGTTTATGGCCGCACCCGCGGCATGTGGAGGTTCCCAGGCTAGGGGTCTAATCGGAGCTGTGGCCACCGGCCTTCGCCGCAGCCACAGCAACGCAGGATCCGAGCCGCGTCTGCAACCTACACCACAGCTCACGGCAACGCCGGACCGTTAACC